>ONZH01026898.1:0-11909 GCA_900303285.1 Rhinella marina
TGAATAATTTACACCTCGTGCCGCACATGAGTACACTGCGTTGTATACTATATATCTGTACACACTGCATGTATTATACCTCGTACCTCACATATCAGTACACTGCTGTATATACTATATATCTGTACACACTGCATCTATTATACCTCATACCTCACATATCAGTACACTGCTGTATATACTATATACGTTTACCCACTGCATCTATTATACCTTGTACCTAACGTATCAGTACTCTGTGTTTATATGTCAGGTGTAAAAGATGTAGTGTGTACAGATATTTGTGGACAGTCATATATTATGGTCACTGTGTTAGAGTTAAGGGCAAGTATTGGGGTTAGGGGTCAGTATTGGGGTTAGGGGCCAGTATTAAGGTTAGGCGTAGTATTAGCATAAAGCTACATTCAGACGACTGAAAGTGTTTTACAGTCCCCAAATTGTGGATCCGCAAAACACAAATACTGGCCTTGTGAGTTCCACATTTTGCAGAACGCATAGTGCCAGCCCTATATAGAAACGCCTATTCTTGCGGACAAGAATAGGACATATGCTCTATATTTTTTGGGGGGGAACGGAACTACGTATGCAGACAGTACATGGTGTGCTGTCCACATCTTTTGCGGCCCAATTGAAATGAATGGGTCTGCACCCGTTCGGCAAAATTGTGGAACGGATTCAGACTCAGAAATACGGTTGTCTGAATGCACCCTTAGGGCCAGTATTAGGATTAGGGTCAGTATCAGTTAAGGGCCAGTACTGGGGTTAGAGGCAGCATTAGGGTACATTCAAACAACCGTATTTCCATTCACTTCAATGGGGCCGCAAATCCGTAGTTCCGTTCGGCAAGCCCCGCAAAAAAAGATAGAGTATGTTTTATTCTTGACCGCAATCACAGACAAGAACAGGCACTTCTACCTTAGGGCAGGACATGTGTGTTCCACAAAATGTGGAACACACACGGCCAGTATCAGCGTTTTGTGGATCCGCAATTTGTGGACCTCAAAACAAATATGGTCATGTGAATGTAGCCTCAGGGTTAGGGGTCATTCGTAGGGTTAGGGGTCTCTATGGCGTAGTATTAGAGTTAGGGAAAGTATTATGGGTCAGTATTAGGGTTATCAGTCAATATTAGGGTTAGGGACAGGATTAGGTGTCAATATTAGGGTTAGGGGTCCAGGGTTAGAGGTCAGTACTAGGGTAGGGGTCAGGGGCCAGTATTAGAGGTCAGGGGCCAGTTCTAGGGTAGGTTCCAGTACTAGGGTTAGGGGTAATACAGGGCCAGTATTAGGGGGTCAGGCAGGGCCAGTATTAGGGGTCAGGGGCCTATATTAGGAAAAAGAAATAATCATACGCGCGATTAGCGGCACTGTTAAATACCTGTTTCACAGAGGATCCTTAGTTGCTGTATATTCAAAGTATAGAATCCAGATCTTCGTTTAGATGTAGTTGTTGTGCGCCTCTACCCGTAATCAGCAACAAGCAGAAAACACACGCCGCCCCGGCCGGTGGCTGGCGTGCGTACGGGGAAGCTAGTAAGATGGCTGCCGTGAGGGAACTTACTGTGACGTCACACGCCTCTCTACGGGTGCCCCAAAGGACCAAAAAAAGCTCCAACGCGTTTCGGAACCAATGCGTGTTCCTTCGTCAGGGATAGGCTTGCCTCTTGCCTATAGGGGTTAAATAGGCATTCGTTCACTATGGCAACCAACCATCCGGGGCGGCGTGTGTTTTCTGCTTGTTGCTAATTACGGGTAGAGGTGCACAACAACTACATCTAAACGAAGATCTGGATTCTATACTTTGAATATACAGCAACTAAGGATCCTCTGTGAAACAGGTATTTAATAGTGCCGCTAATCGCGCGTATGATTATTTCTTTTTCCTCGTGACAACTGACACTTGATGTATTTTTAGAGTGGGGGCAGTCCACTCATATATCGTACAGCAGCGACACTACCCTATATATATCCTTTGTACTCTCGAAGAGGAGATACATTGGAAAAAAGGACAGTGAGGCACAAGGGCAGCGCAGGTGTAACTATACAATTTATTTGGGCCTATATTAGGGTTATGAGTCAATGCAGGCTCAGTATTAGGGGTCAGGGGCCAGTATTAGGGTTAGGGGTAAAGCAGGGCCTGTATTGGTGGTCAGTACTAGGTGGGCAGGAGCCAGTATTAGGGTTAGGGTAAGGCAGGGACAGTATTGGGGGTCAGTAATAGGGAGGCAGGGGCCAGTGCTGCATATGGAGAGTATAGGATAGGGCAGTTTATACTTACCTGTCCCGTTGCGGTCCCACGATGCAGACTCGGCCTCTTCTGGCGGGTCTGCTCCCAAGGAACGTCGCAGGCGACCGGGAATAGCGGAGCAGGGAACCAGAGGTCCCCTTGTTCCGCCGGCACTGGCTACTGCAGGCACAATTGTATCTGCATCTAGTGGATGCAGATACAATTGAGTTCAGGAGCCGCGGCGGCCCTGACATCCACCCTGACCTGGCCATGTTGTGCATCTGGTCTGTCAGGACCCGCATCGGCTCCATGGTTAATATGGGCCTGTGATTCTGTCACGTATTCAGAGGTATGTGCAGCCCTGAATTCCACCCCACCTCTGACCCTGCCTACTTGCACAGCCCATCCTATGCAACGGCGTACAACTAGTCGACATTCCCTAACCTAGGTACGTGCAGGGGCGTACAGGGAGGGGGAACAAAGGGAGAGAACAATAAACAAAGACAGAACTCACACAAAATACGAAGATCGCCAAGCCAAGGTCAAACCGGGAAGTCATGTCAAAACCAGAGGAACAAACACGAGCAAAGTCAAAAACACAAGCCGAGGTCAGAAGCCAAGAGGTAATGAAGTACAAGGGGATGAGACGAGGACAAAGTCAAGATCACTAGCCAAAGTCAAAGCACAAGTAACAGCAGTTCACAATAGCAGGTGCCCTCTTTATGTATAGTGCCTCTTGTATGTGCCCCTTTATGTATAGTGTCTCTCGTATTTTCCCTCTTTATGTATAGTGCCTCTTATATGTGCCCCTTCATGTATAGTGCCTCTTATGTGTCCCCTTTATGTATAGTGCCTCTTATGTGTCCCCTTTATGTATAGTGCTTCTTCTATGTGCCCCTTTATGTATAGTGCCTCTTCTTTTCCCCCGATTTATGTATAGTGCCTCTTATATGTGCCCCCTGAATACAGTGTACACACACTGTATAATAATACTCGGTAGAAGTTAGAATGCAGTGGGTAACAGAAGGTGTGACATCATCAGTCACATGTTGCTGATGGTAACATGGTAAGAGGTATAATAGATGCAGTGTGTACAGATACATAGTATATACAGCAGTGTACTGATATGTGCGGTACTAGGTAAAAATGACACCTTGTATTTCAAATATCAGTACACATGAATATACTATATATCTGTACATGGCGCATCTATTATACCTCGTACCTCACATATCAGTACACTGCTGTGTATAATATATATCTGTACCCCCCACTGCATCTATTATACTTTTATAATACATGCGGTATATACAGATATAGTATACACAGCAGTGTACTGATACATCTACAGGCTTCCCCTGTGTACTGCTATGATGTACTGTATAGAAGAGGATGCCACCCACCGAAGGTCCTTGCTCAGTGAGGAGGACAGAGTAAAATTGTTGTATCCTCCTCCTATGGCTGCTCTCACTCTGGGATCTGCAGTACTGGCACAGGACTTGCTAGTACTGCTTTTTGTTTTCTATTGGCTGGCTGCTTTCAATGAAATCTGCTGCCAGCCAATAGTAGAATGTCATGGGATCAAGCCCAACCCATCAGCAGGAAACTAGTGTAGAGCAGGCTGGCTGCTCCTGCACACAGAGCTCTATGATGCTTAATTTACTAATTAACCCCTCCACTGCTGTCCCTGGATGGCATAGGGGGTGATGGTACCTACTTCTCCAGGCTGCCTGTGAGGACCAGACATCATCTATCTACAGGAAAGGTAAGTGTCTGTGTGTAGAAATAGGTGTATAACTACGTGTATGTTTATATGTGTGTAATGTGTGTGTGCGAATATACTGCATATATATATATATATATATATATATATATATATATATATACATATAGTGAGCTCATGTATAAGTGTGTCCATGTATGTGGTGACTGTGTATATGAGTTTGTCCATGTAAGCGGTGAGCGCGTGTATGAGTGTATTCATCTGCTGCTTTATATGCTATATATCTGTACACACAGCATCTATTATACCTTGTACCTGATGTATCAGTACTCTATGTGTATACTATGTGTCAGGTGGGAGGTATAAAAGATGCAACAGGTACAGATACATGTGGACAGTCAAATTATGATCAGTGTATGAGGTACATGAGGTATTGGGGATTGTAGTTAAAGGGTTATTCTCATCTTAGACAATGGGGGCATATTGCTAGGATATGCCCCCATTGTCTTATAGGTGCTGGTCACCACTGGGACCCGCACCTATATTTTGAGAACGGAGCCCTCAAAGTAAAGGAGGGCGCACTGCGCATGCGCAGCCGCTAGAGTTGAGCGAATGTGCTCTTAACGAGCACTGTAGTGCTCGGATCCCCTGTGCTCGCATGGCCGCAGGCATCCGGATCCATCCTCACCTAACTGTAAGTGAATGGGGGTGGATCCGTTTGGTATGACACACGGGTTTTTGCGACTGCACTTGGGGACACTTTCAAAGTTTTCCCAATTTTTCGGACTGACTGACCTTCATTTCTTAAAGTAATGATGGCCACTCATTTTTCTTTACTTACAGTAGCTGCTTTTTTCTTGCCATAATACAAATTCTAACAGTCTATTTAGTAGGACTATCAGCTGTGTATCCACCTGACTTCTTCCCAACACAACTCATGGTCCCAACCCCTTTTATAAGGCAAGAAATCCCACTTATTAAACCTGACAGGGCACACCTGTGAAGTGAAAACCATTTCAGGTGACTACCTCTTGAAGCTCATCAAGAGAATGCCAAGAGTGTGCAAAGCAGTAATCAAAGCAAAAGGTGGCTACTTTGAAGAACCTAGAATATAAGACGTATTTTCAGTTGTTTCACACTTTTTTGTTAAGTATATAATTCCACATGTGTTAATTCATAGTTCTGATGCCTTCAGTGTGAATCTACAATTTTCATAGTCATGAAAATACAGAAAGCTCTTTGAATGAGAAGGTGTGTCCAAACTTTTGGTCTGTACTGTATATATATATATATATATATATATATATATATATATATATATACTTCATATATTAGCTGATGACTGGGTCATACAGCTCTATATCTGCTCCCCTATTTTCCCAAGATGGCTGGACCATTGTACAAAACAAGCACTTCTACCTTCTGTGTCACCCCTATCTCCTCATAGCTTGTAAGCTCTTGCGAGCAGGGCCCTCATTCCTCTGGTTGTATTAATTGACTTGTTTGTTGCTCTATTATTTATCACTATTTGTAATTGAACCCCTGGACTGTAAAGCGCTGCGGAATATGTTGGCGCTATATAAATAAAGATTATTATTATTATTACAAATTAGTTTAGGGGCCACAGTGGCCCTGGACATCAACCAGCTCGGGGGGCATGTGCCCCTCTGCCCAGCCAGCCCCTGCTGAGTGCCGACTCATGGGCATCGGTGCTCAGCTCCCCTGCTGCTTGTAATCCAGGCGATGGAAGACGCTGGCCGCACTTGTGAAGCGTGCGTCGCCGGGTCCACCCCTCCCCTGGGTTGCTAGGCATATGAGGACGCTGGCTCCCTGTTACAGTTGGGAATATCAACTCAACATATTGTTTTGCAACTCAACATGATGTTTTGCAGTTCCGCTACTTCACTAATATGAAAAGAGGAAACATTATTTGTGAACACTATAAAAGAGCTGTCAGCCAAACAATGCTCTGCAACTGAAGCGAATAACAGTATGGCTAGATAATTCAGATTATTGAGTTTTACTCTGAAAACAAATTCACTTATTGGAATCTATGGTCAGCAAATATCCCGCTATCCATTAGCATGGAATGTCTCATTATTTGAGAAAATTGTAGTTTTCCACTAAAACAGCATGCATGAGGGCAAAGGTTGCCATATCTGTCATGAAAGGAAAGGATTGAGTGCTTTCACTTACCAGAATTCTACATTTTATTTCTAAGTGCAACAGAATTCCTCCATACATAGCAAAGGCTTTTAATAGACCTATCAATTGTATATAAGGATTTCTGATGTGTAAGCTTTTTGTCTGAAGTTTTGGAATTCAAGAATATGTCAAATAGAAACATCTTTCAAAGAATATTAAACAGTTAAACAAAGAAGTTGTGCTCAAGATTAGAGATGAGCGAATTTCTCAAAAATTCAATTTGGTCGGGTTGCCAAATTTTCCAAAAACATTTGATTCGATCCAAATTTATTAATTAATTAATCTTGTTAAAAACTTTCCTGGCTGCAGAGAGCCTGTATAGTGGTGTAGAACACTCTGCCTTGCAGAAACACCCATAGGGAGTCTTCTATGGTAGTGAAACACTACTGTGAGACAGTATGACACGCAGATAACAGGCTCTTAGAATCACTGTACACTTCACTTATTTGGGCAGTCATGGGGCCAAAACTGACCAAATAACTCAAGTGTGAACTCAATGTTAGCGCCGGGTATAACGAACCGTGCAGAGGCCCAAGATCCTACTATAGCCTGAAAAAGAGCACTCCTTTTACACCATTGTCAGCTGATTCCACATTGATATCTACAGAACCTTTTCTATTAAATGCTTATAGAAGTAGAGCCCCCCTGACAGAGTGTAGAGGGTGTCAGCAGTAAGTTTGTGTTGACGTTAGAGATGAGTGAATCTATTTGCCGCTTTGTAGATTCTTATCGAATCCTCCATTTTTCCTACTCTGAAGCGAATCCGGATTTTTTCAGATTCGCTTCGTATTATTCGTAAATGTTCTTAAAATTTTGAATGCTAATGCTACGCACGCTACCTACGCTATGTACGCTGCGTACGCATTCTTCTTGCCCCGGCACCCCGAAGCGGGAAAATGGCAATATGCCCCCTTAGAAGCGGGAAAAACCAGCCCGGCCCACCGGGAACTAACTATTTGCACGTATAGGGAGTGAAGACTCCTCCCTCATTACTCCGCCCTCCTCTCCAGTTCAAGCCAGCGGTGAACAAGATACCACAGCATGGCGAAGCAACTGCGACCAAAGTGAGGGGAAATGGTCTTTGGTAACGAGTACCCCGAATCACCGCCCGCTCCAGAGATCACAGTGTCACAATTGTGCAAGACAGTCTCACCGGCTCTTGACTTGATATCCGCCTTGCCGGCCGGTATGGCTGGTGCGGCGGAGGCAGCTAGAGCATCCACTTTGCCGCCCAGGAGCAGAGCAATAACAACACCTTCCATGCGGCAGAATTCAATTGTGCCAGCATCAGTGACGGCCCACGCCCAGACCCTATGGGACTACAAGAATGCGGTGGAGGACTGGGTCATCCAAGTACTGGACCATCTGGACAGTTCAGCTTGGGCCCCCCCCCCCCTTCCCTCAGCGCTGGTGCACCTAGCTTTTCTGCTGGCCAAGTCAAAAATTTAACCCCCCCATGCCAAATTCTCACCCTAACCTTTTCCCTCCTAACATTACTTATATCACTACAGAACATACAGGGTAAGGCTACATTCACACGACAGCATATTTTGCGGCTCAGATGCTCACCCATTCACTTAAATAGGTCAGCAAAAAATGCGGACAGCACACTGTGTGCTGTCCGCATCTGTATGTCCATTCCTATTTTTGTCCATTTTGCGGACAAGGATAGGCATTGTTACAGTGGATCCACAAAAAAACGGATGCCATACGGAACATCATCCGTTTTTTTGGCGGATCCGCAATTTTTAGACTGCTAAACACAACGTTCGTGTGAATGTAGCCTAATACAGCGCCCCTTACCTCTTATATCCAGTGATGTCTCCTCTGATGTAGATGTTCTCTTTCCTCATCTTTCCTTTCAGACCAGACGCTATTTTTCAGCCATTTCTCATCTCTGCAGTTTGACAGAAAAAAATCTTAGTTTATTACTTTTCCATCATCCTCCCATCTTCTGGACAAATCATCCTACCACCCCCAGTACTGTGCCACTAGTACCACAGAGAATAATTATTGGTACACAGTGTCCTAAAATAACTGCGCCCAGCAAATAGTGTCCCTAACAGTAATAGTGTGAACATAACGTCCCCCAGAAATAACTGCGCTATGCTGATACTGTGCCAGGGTGCCCCCCACAGTAATAGTGCTCCCCAAAGTCCCAACTAATAATTCTCTGCCAGAGTGCACAGTTAGTAATAGTGCCCCCAACAGTACTAATGTCCCCACTGTGCCCCAGAAGTGATAATGCTTCCAATGTGCCAGTAAGTGTTCCCATAGTGCCCCCCAATAATGTGCCAGTACGAAGTGCCCCCATAGTGACCCCAAATAATGTGCCAGTAAGAATTCCCCCTCAATAATGTGCCAGTACGAAATGCCCCAATAATGTGCCAGAAGTGCCCCCAAAATTTCCCCCCAATAATGTGCCAGTAAGAAGTGCTCCCCCCATTGATTCCCCCCAAAATCATGTGCCAGTAAAAAGTGTCCCACCCTCATAGATGCCCCCCAAATCATGTGCCATTAATAAATGCCCCCAGTGCCCCCATGTGCCAGTAAGAAATGCCCCAGTGCCAATAAGAAATGCCCCCAGGTGCCAGTAAAAAATGCCCCCAGTGCTCCCATGTGCCAGTAAGAAATGCCCCCCAGTGCCCCCAAGTGCCAGTAAGAAATGCCTCCCAGTGCCCCCAAGTGCCAGTAAGAAATGCCCCCAGTGCCCCTAAGTGCTAGTAATAAATGCCCCCAGTGCCATGTGCCAGTAAGAAATGGCTCCCAGTGCCCCCATGTGCCAGTAAGAAATGCCCCCCAGTTCCCCCATGTGCCAGTATCAAGTGCCCCCAAGTGCCAGTATCAAATGCCCCCAGTGCCCCCAATAAAGCTCCGGTCTGTGATTGCTCAAATAAAAAATAAACACTTATATTTACCTCCATTGATCTGGCAGCGATGCGATGCAGGCCTCTTCCGGCTTGTGTCCCGCGCTGTACGGCTCTGGCAGCACGATGACGTCATCACGGCGCCTGAGCCGGCCTCTGATAGGCTGCAAGCCTAGTGCCTGTAGCCTATCAGAGGAACGGGTAGGGGAGACACCTCTCCCTCCCCTGTCCCGCAGCACAGGCATCTGTTTCGCCATCCTGAGCACAGCGATACAGATGACTATGGAGATGAGCGCTTCCACAATGGAAGCAGTCATCTCCCTCTGCTATGCCGCCGCCGTTGCCCCCCAACTGTGCGCAGGTGGCAAGGGGGGGCCCTTGGGGCCCCCTGGCTTAGGGGTCCGGTCGCAGCTGATACCGCTACGACCCCTATAGCTACGCCACTGGGGAGACCCTACACTGGAGCTGCGAAAGGGAACCGTCCTATGGTTTTCAGTGGAATGAGGCTCTGGCTTCCTGGTGGATGACGAGGACAGTAAGGAGTACTTTGTGGGCCGCAGGTCAGTGAAACGGTCATGCCTGTCCCAACCCCGTCACAGCCTGTACATGGGGGATCAGGTGGAATACACCCCCATGGCATCCCTGAAAGGCCCCTTTGCTACCGGGGTTACCTTATTATCTAAGCCCCTGGTACCTGCATCAGCACCAGAAGTTTGGCTGGAGAAACCACCAGGCAAAGGACGCGTTCGTTCTCATTCAGTAGTAGTTCAAGCAAGGAGGACTTCAGATCTCTCATCTGAGGAACCCTTCTAACTGGCTGAGTGATTTAAAGGACACTTCTGGAGGACTTATGGGAGCCACAACATGGACTGCACTTAACGGGTAAGAGCTAGTTGGCACTTGTTTTGTTTGTTTAGTTTGTATTGCCCCGTTTCAGGGGTGGACACAGACAGCAGAGGGCCCCTGTGCAAGGAATGTACCTAAGCCCCCACCCCCATGGCCAGTTGTGATGACATTTTCACTGCCGGGTCCAGTCAATGTAGACAGGGTGCGGCAGTTGCAAAGAAATCGGAGCCTCTAGGTGTAATGGTAACACCCCCGTTGCTCCTAGAGGCTCATTTGCTTATATTAAAACATCAGCAGCAGCAATGTGGGCACATATGAACAGCTGCCAAGCGCACATGTAACAAGTCAGCCAGTGTCATAGGTACAAAACTGCTGACAGATGCCCTTTAAAGCAGTTGTCGGGGTTCAGAGAAGAACCCGGACATATCCCCTTCTCCCCCCACTCAACCCCTCTGACATTTTATACTCCCTTTCTCTGCGCTGTAAAGCGTAGGGCCAGGGCTGTTTTGTTTACAGTCCTAGCAGTGATCTCAGTGACATCACTGACCGTTAACTCTGCTGACACTAGGACAGGCTAGGTCAGCGTTAACACCCGTCCATTAGTGCCGGTGACATCACCGGGCTCACTGCTAGCCCCACCACCACCACCATAGTACCCCTACAGTGCCCTCAGTACTAATAGGGCACCCCTGATAGAAATAAGGCAAATCTATAAGAGCCCTTGCAGACGAGAGTGAGACTCGGACGTCTCCCGCATCGCAGGCCCTGGCATGAACTCCCGGCACTGAACGGGGTTACATAGCATTATACTGATTTATGATGCTATTTAACCCTTACAGTTCTGGAATGTGTTGGATAACACTAACAGCATTATGTTAGTGTTATCCAACACATTCCAGAACTGTAAGGGTTACATAGCATCATAAATCAATATAATTCTATGTAACCCCGTTCAGTGCCGGGAGTTCAAGCAAGGGCCCGCGATGCGGGAGACATCCGAGTCTCATGCTAGTCTGCAAGGGCCCTAAGGCACTCCTATGGAGCCCTCAGTAGCAATGCCCGCCACCACCGCCCACAGTATTTACAATGTTCCCTGCAGTGCCCCCTATAATTATAATGCCTCCTGCCGTACCCCCTGGAGTTATAATCTTCTCTGTAGTGCCCCCATACATTTTAATGCCTGTCCTCTCCCTACAGTCTTCTCTATCATGCAGTCCCATGTAAATAGCATCACTCTTCTCCCTCCAGTCTTCTATGGCACGCAGTCCCATGTAAATAACACCAGTCCTCTCCCACTTCTCTTATATAAGATACAGTCCCATGTAAATAACCGCTCTTCTTTACAGTCTTCTATAATATACAGTCCCATGTAAATAACTTAAATCCCCTCCTTCAGACCCTCCAACACATAGTACCATGTAAATAACATTACTCCCTACCCTCCAGTCCTCTATAATATCCAGTCCCATGTAAATAACATCTCTCCTTACCCTCCAGTCCTCTATAATATCCAGTCCCATGTTACTAACATCACTCCTTATGCTCCGGTCCTCTATAATATACAGTCCCATGTATATAACACCAGTCATCTCCCCCAATCTTCTGTAACATACAGTCCCATGTAACTCACACCCTCTCCCCCCAGCCTCTCTAACATTCAGCCCCAGTTAAATAACATATTTCCCTCCCACTAAGCAGGGAGGAGATATAATGAGGAGAACCACATCTCCCAGCATGTCTCTGGCACTCACATTTCAGGGCATCACAGGTCTCCACTGCTGAGCACTGCCTCGTTCTGCACTGGTCACATGATGGTATACTCATCACAGGTCCTACCACCACTTCCAGTGTTGAACAGATCACATGACTGTGATGTCATCCCAGGTCCTTCACTATGGAGTACAGGCAGAATGGCAGCAGATTGACAGTAAACTCTAATCAGGGCCCCCCCAAACGCCCCCCACCCCCACCCCAAGGTGCACAGGTTATCCTGGCAGAGAGAGGGGAAAGAAAATAATAAAATACATGTAAAAAAACACCAC
>ONZH01026900.1:0-434952 GCA_900303285.1 Rhinella marina
ATTTTGTGGAGGCCAAGAGGTGAGACCTCTTAAAATTATGTGGAGGCCCAAGAGGTGAGACCTCTTAAAAATTATGTGGAGGCCCAAGAGGTGAGACCTTTAAACATTTTGTGGAGGCCCAAGAGGTGAGACCGTGTTAAAAATTATGTGGAGGCCCAAGAGGTGAGACGTGTTAAAAATTATGTGGAGGCCCAAGAGGTGAGACCTGTTAAACATTTTGTGGAGGCCCAAGAGGTGAGACCTCTTAAAAATTATGTGGAGAGGCCCAAGAGGTGAGACCTGTTAAACATTTTTGTGGAGGCCAAGAGGTGAGACCTCTTAAAAATTATGTGGAGGCCCAAGAGGTGAGACCTCTTAAACATTTTGTGGAGGCCCAAGAGGTGAGACCTGTTAAACATTTTGTGGAGGCCCAAGAGGTGAGACCTGTTAAAAATTATGTGGAGGCCCAAGAGGTGAGACCTGTTAAAAATTTTGTGGAGGCCCAAGAGGTGAGACCTGTTAAAAATTATGTGGAGGCCCAAGAGGTGAGACCTGTTAAACATTTTGTGGAGGCCCAAGAGGTGAGACCTGTTAAACATTTTGTGGAGGCCCAAGAGGTGAGACCTCTTAAAATTATGTGGAGGCCCAAGAGGTGAGACCTCTTAAAACATTTTGTGGAGGCCCAAGAGGTGAGACGTATTAAAAATTATGTGGAGGCCCAAGAGGTGAGACCTGTTAAAAATTATGTGGAGGCCCAAGAGGTGAGACCTGTTTAAAAATTATGTGGAGGCCCAAGAGGTGAGACCTCTTAAAAATTATGTGGAGGCCCAAGAGGTGAGACCTCTTAAACATTTTGTGGAGGCCCAAGAGGTGAGACCTCTTAAAAATTATGTGGAGGCCCAAGAGGTGAGACCTCTTAAACATTTTGTGGAGGCCCAAGAGGTGAGACCTGTTAAACATTTTGTGGAGGCCCAAGAGGTGAGACCTGTTAAACATTTTGTGGAGGCCCAAGAGGTGAGACCTCTTAAAAATTATGTGGAGGCCCAAGAGGTGAGACCTCTTAAACATTTTGTGGAGGCCCAAGAGGTGAGACCTCTTAAAAATTATGTGGAGGCCCAAGAGGTGAGACCTCTTAAACATTTTGTGGAGGCCCAAGAGGTGAGCCATAAATATATAAATTTTTTTTTATTTACGGAGCAATTCTACGGCGGTTAAGGAGGAGGAGGAGGAGGAGGTGGAGGAAATGGCACTTCATACAGATGGCACTTCACTTTTGGCTGCTTTCCACTGTTGGAGAAGCAAAGTCCGGGTCAATCCACTTGCTGTTCATTTTGATTAGCGTCAGCCTGTCGGCACTGTCGGTTGACAGGCGGCTGCGCTTATCGGTTATAATGCCCCCGGCTGCGCTGAACACCCTTTCTGATAGCACGCTGGCGGCAGGGCAGGCAAGCACCTCCAAGGCGTACAGGGACAGTTCCAGCCACGTGTCCAACTTGGAGACCCAGTAAGTGTAGGACGCCGAGGGATCGGGGAGGACAGGGTTACGGTCTGCCAGGTACTCCCGCAACATCCGCCGATACTTGTCCCTCCTGCTGATAGCGGGCCCCGCAGTGATGGAAGTTGCACGAGGGGGTGCCATGAACGTGTCCCACACCTTGGAGAGTGTTCCCCTGGTGGCTGTGGGCCTGATAGATGTTGTGGGACTCTGGGAGACCCTCTCCTCTCTGCCGCCAGCGATGGTGGGTGGGAAAATCTCCATCATGTTCTGCACGAGTTCCCTCTGGTATTCCAGCAATCGATTTGTCCTCTCCTCTACCGGAATAAAAGAGGAGACGTTATCTTTATACCGGGGGTCCAGGAGTGCGAAGACCCAGTACAGTTTGTTCTCCACTATCCGGACAACACGTGTGTCCCGGGAAAAGCAGCCCAGCATGAAGTCAGCCATGTGTGCCAGACTCTGAATAGGCATGACCTCACTGCCCCCACCAGAAGGATCACTTGCCATTTCCTCCTCTTCCTCTTCCGCCTCCTCTCCGCCCCATCCGCGCTGAACCAATGGGACGCACACAGCCTGACTGCTACCCTCGCCGCCAGCATCCTCCTCCTCTTCCACAGCCACCTCCACGTCGTCCTCCTCATCCTCATCCTCCTGCAACTGCCACCGTGAAGCAGACAAAAGTGTGGTCTGACTGTGTAGCTCCGTTGCGTCTCCTCCTACCCCCGTCTCCTCTGCGTGCAATGCGTTCTCCCTTATTGCGATGAGGGATTCTTTAAGGACGCATAGGAGCGGGATGGTTACGCTCACTATAGCGTCCTCGCTGCTGACCTTCTTGGTGGACTCCTCAAAGATACGCAGTACATCGCATATGTCTGCCATCCATGGCCACTCGTGGTTGGCAAACTGAGGGAGCTGAGTTGGAGGCACGCGTGGATTCATAATCTGGTACTCCATCAATGCTCTCTGCTGCTCACACACCCTGGCCAACATGGAATAGGTGGAATTCCAGCGAGTCGGCAGGTCGCACAACAGCCAATGTTCAGGCAAATGGAGGCGTTGCTGGAGTTTTTTTAAGCTAGCAGCAGCTACAGTTGACTTCCGAAAGTGAGCGCACAAGCGCCGCATTTTCACCAGTAGCTCTGCCAGGTTGGGGTAAGTCTTTAGAAATTTTTGGACTACCAGATTAAAAACGTGGGCCAGGCATGGTACGTGATTGAGTTCGGCAAGCTCTAGAGCCGCCACCAGGTTAAGGCCGTTATCGCACACGACCATGCCTGGTCCTAGCTGCAGCGGCGACAGCCACATCTCCGTCTGCTGCAATATGGCGTCCCTCACCTCTGGGGCGCTGTGCTTCCTGTCGCCCAAGCTGATGAGCTTAAGCACCGCCTGCTGACGTCTCCCCGCGCCAGTGCTGCAACGCTTCCAGCTAGCGGCTGAGGGCGATGTTAAGGCAGAGGAGGAGGGGGGTTTATCAGAACCCATGCTGGCAATCTTGGGCGGGGGTGGTAGGTAGGCCGTCTCTGTTTGCGACCCCGTCCCCGCTTCCACTACATTCACCCAGTGTGCCGTCAAAGAGATGTATCGTCCCTGGCCGCAAGCGCTTGTCCACGAGTCGGTGGTCAAGTGGACCTTTGCGCTGACTGCTTACCTCAGGGCCCGCCTGATGTTACGCGACACGTGCTGGTGCAGGGCGGGGACGGCACTCCGGGAAAAGTGGCGGTTGGGGACGGAATAGCGAGGTGCGGCAGCCGCCATCAGGTCGCGGAAGGCCTGCGTCTCCACAAGCCTAAACGGCAACATCTCCAGGGCCAGCAGTTTGGAGATGTGGCAGTTTAAGGCTTGGGCTTGGGGGTGACTCGAGGCGTACTTCCGCCTGCGGTCGAACGCCTGCAAGATGGACAGTTGTTGGGACGAGGAGTGTGAAGGTGCAGGCGAAGAGGCGGGGGAAGGGGAGGCTGAAGGAGAAGGCCCCAAAGTAGCAGAGGCAGATGTGGAGGTGTCCTGGCTGGAGGTCTGGACCGCAGTGGCAGCACACAACACAGGGGAAGAGGCAGTGGCAGAAAGACCGGGCGCAGGTTGTATTGCGTTTGCTCTCTCCCACTCAGCCCAGTGCTTGACTTCCAAGTGACGCCGCATGCCTGAGGTGGTCAGATTGCTCTTCTCAGAGCCCCTACTCAGTTTTGAGTGGCAGAGTGTGCAAACCGCGCTCAGTTTGTCATCCGCACAAACATTAAAAAATCTCCACACCACAGAAGTACGAGGCCTCGATGGGGGAGCTTCGCGCGACTGCCCGCTGCCGGGAACAGCTTCGGCCCTGCTGGCTGTGGCCTCACTTCTCTGTCTGGACTGTCCTCTTCCTCTGGACATCCCTCTGCCTGTGGACATCCCTCTGCCTCTGGACATCCCTCTGCCTCTTGCTGCCTTTTTCGGTGCTGCGCAGACCACCACCTCTCCACTACTTTCCTCGCTGGACATCACCCCTGGCCAAGTGGGGTCGGTCATTTCGTCATCCACCACCTCCTCTTCCACTTCCTCACTCTGCTCCTCCTGCTGCCCACTGGACATTCCAACAGCCTCCCTTGATGGCAACTGCGTCTCATCATCATCATCGCTCATGATAACAGATGCTGGCTCAGGGTCCACATCAGCAGGAGATGGCGAAAACTCAAGTGTTTGGGCATCACTACAAACAAATTCCTCTGCTAGCTCCTGGGATTCTTCCGGCACATCTGAAAAAGGACCCGAAAAGAGCTCCTGGGAGGGGTCAATGGTGGGATGACTCTGTTGGCCAGGTGTGGAGGAAGGAGGGTCAGAGTGAGACTGTGTGGATGACTGGCTGGTGGACAACTGTGTGGAAGCGCTATCGGCTATCCATTGCACCACCTGTTCAACCTGCTCAGGCCTCAACAGCGGTGTAACCCGCCCCCTGCTTAACTGTCCCATAAAGGCAGTGATTCTGGATGAGCGGGATCCTGGCTGACCCTCACCAGCACGCATTGTATCCCCACTGGCTTCAACAAGGCCCCCAACAGCATTTCCTCGCCCCCGTCCTCGTCCATGTCCTATTCCGCTAGCCCCCCGCCGCATTTTATTTTTTTTTTGGTTACAATATTTTGCCTTCACAGCCGTGAAATTACTTTGCAAGAGAACGCACAGTACAGTTGCCAATTGAAAGGCCTATATATTGTATATTTCAAGGTACACAGCCGTGTACTAAGTGATCAGACGGTGTGTATGAACACCAGGTTTGAGAAATTACTTTGCAAGAGAACGCACAGTACAGTTGCCAATTGAAAGGCCTATATATTGTATATTTCAAGGTACACAGCCGTGTACTAAGTGATCAGACGGTGTGTATGAACACCAGGTTTGAGAAATTATTTTTCAAGAGAACGCACAGTACAGTTGCCAATTGAAAGGCCTATATATTGTATATTTCAAGGTACACAGCCGTGTACTAAGTGATCAGACGGTGTGTATGAACACCAGGTATGAGAAATTACTTTGCAAGAGAACGCACAGTACAGTTGGCAATTGTAAGGCCTATATATTGTATATTTAAAGGTACACAGCCGTGTACTAAGTGATCAGACGGTGTGTATGAACACCAGGTATGAGAAATTACTTTGCAAGAGAACGCACAGTACAGTTGGCAATTGTAAGGCCTATATATTGTATATTTCAAGGTACACAGCCGTGTACTAAGTGATCAGACGGTGTGTATGAACACCAGGTATGAGAAATTACTTTGCAAGAGAACGCACAGTACAGTTGGCAATTGTAAGGCCTATATATTGTATATTTCAAGGTACACAGCCGTGTACTAAGTGATCAGACGGTGTGTATGAACACCAGGTTTGAGAAATTATTTTTCAAGAGAACGCACAGTACAGTTGCCAATTATAAGGCCTATATATTGTATATTTCAAGGTACACAGCCGTGTACTAAGTGATCAGACGGTGTGTATGAACACCAGGTATGAGAAATTACTTTGCAAGAGAACGCACAGTACAGTTGGCAATTGTAAGGCCTATATATTGTATATTTCAAGGTACACAGCCGTGTACTAAGTGATCAGACGGTGTGTATGAACACCAGGTATGAGAAATTACTTTGCAAGAGAACGCACATTACAGTTGGCAATTGTAAGGCCTATATATTGTATATTTCAAGGTACACAGCCGTGTACTAAGTGATCAGACGGTGTGTATGAACACCAGGTTTGAGAAATTACTTTGCAAGAGAACGCACAGTACAGTTGCCAATTGAAAGGCCTATATATTGTATATTTCAAGGTACACAGCCGTGTACTAAGTGATCAGACGGTGTGTATGAACACCAGGTTTGAGAAATTATTTTTCAAGAGAACGCACAGTACAGTTGCCAATTGAAAGGCCTATATATTGTATATTTCAAGGTACACAGCCGTGTACTAAGTGATCAGACGGTGTGTATGAACACCAGGTATGAGAAATTACTTTGCAAGAGAACGCACAGTACAGTTGGCAATTGTAAGGCCTATATATTGTATATTTAAAGGTACACAGCCGTGTACTAAGTGATCAGACGGTGTGTATGAACACCAGGTATGAGAAATTACTTTGCAAGAGAACGCACAGTACAGTTGGCAATTGTAAGGCCTATATATTGTATATTTCAAGGTACACAGCCGTGTACTAAGTGATCAGACGGTGTGTATGAACACCAGGTATGAGAAATTACTTTGCAAGAGAACGCACAGTACAGTTGGCAATTGTAAGGCCTATATATTGTATATTTCAAGGTACACAGCCGTGTACTAAGTGATCAGACGGTGTGTATGAACACCAGGTTTGAGAAATTATTTTTCAAGAGAACGCACAGTACAGTTGCCAATTATAAGGCCTATATATTGTATATTTCAAGGTACACAGCCGTGTACTAAGTGATCAGACGGTGTGTATGAACACCAGGTATGAGAAATTACTTTGCAAGAGAACGCACAGTACAGTTGGCAATTGTAAGGCCTATATATTGTATATTTCAAGGTACACAGCCGTGTACTAAGTGATCAGACGGTGTGTATGAACACCAGGTATGAGAAATTACTTTGCAAGAGAACGCACATTACAGTTGGCAATTGTAAGGCCTATATATTGTATATTTCAAGGTACACAGCCGTGTACTAAGTGATCAGACGGTGTGTATGAACACCAGGTATGAGAAATTACTTTGCAAGAGAACGCACAGTACAGTTGGCAATTGTAAGGCCTATATATTGTATATTTCAAGGTACACAGCCGTGTACTAAGTGATCAGACGGTGTGTATGAACACCAGGTTTGAGAAATTACTTTGCAAGAGAACGCACAGTACAGTTGCCAATTGAAAGGCCTATATATTGTATATTTCAAGGTACACAGCCGTGTACTAAGTGATCAGACGGTGTGTATGAACACCAGGTTTGAGAAATTACTTTGCAAGAGAACGCACAGTACAGTTGGCAATTATAAGGCCTATATATTGTATATTTCAAGGTACACAGCCGTGTACTAAGTGATCAGACGGTGTGTATGAACACCAGGTTTGAGAAATTATTTTTCAAGAGAACGCACAGTACAGTTGCCAATTGAAAGGCCTATATATTGTATATTTCAAGGTACACAGCCATGTACTAAGTGATTAGACGGTGTGTATGAACACCAGGTATGAGAAATTACTTTGCAAGAGAACGCACAGTACAGTTGGCAATTGTAAGGCCTATATATTGTATATTTCAAGGTACACAGCCGTGTACTAAGTGATCAGACGGTGTGTATGAACACCAGGTATGAGAAATTACTTTGCAAGAGAACGCACAGTACAGTTGGCAATTGTAAGGCCTATATATTGTATATTTCAAGGTACACAGCCGTGTACTAAGTGATCAGACGGTGTGTATGAACACCAGGTTTGAGAAATTACTTTGCAAGAGAACGCACAGTACAGTTGGCAATTGTAAGGCCTATATATTGTATATTTCAAGGTACACAGCCGTGTACTAAGTGATCAGACGGTGTGTATGAACACCAGGTATGAGAAATTACTTTGCAAGAGAACGCACAGTACAGTTGCCAATTGAAAGGCCTATATATTGTATATTTCAAGGTACACAGCAGTAGTGCCAAATATAGTTTGGTATGTAGCAGAGCACCTAATACACCACTAATGCCTCTCTCTGTCCCTACTCCAGCAGCTATCCCTGAATACGGCAGCCGTTCTCTGTAAAGTGTATCTTGTAGTAAAGCTATCACTGTACTGCACTATAGTTGCCCTGATAAGGGCTTTTAATCACGCTTCTGCCTGTCCAACAGCTAAAACCTGTCTCTCCCTTCTCCAGCCTCTGTCCCTGACTAAGTTCACGCAGCATATGCGAACGAGCAGGAAGAGCTGAGTTTTTAATATTCGAGGTCACATGGTTTTTCCAGCCAATGCATGTAGACGCCGTTTTCGCGATGCCAGCGTGCTCAGCGTGCCTGTCATACCCCCCCTGCATGGTGATTGGTGGAAAAAGAGCGCCAGGGAAGGTGGGAGGGGAAACGAATTCTAAGTGCGCCATCGCCGTTATACTCGAAAGAAATCGAGCACGCCGAATATCGTAGTATTCGATCGAATACCAGCTCGATCGAACACTACTCGCTCATCTCTACTGATGACCTATCACGATGTAAGGACAGTCTGGGGGGGATGGCAAAGCCTGGCTTTGGACCTGGGGCCACAACTGGAAGCTACAGCCAAACATCCCTCTCCTGTGTCCCCCACTATGTAATGTAATGTAAAACAGTGCCTATATATGTTAAAGTATGTGTAAGTGAGTGCCTGTATATGTAAAAGCACAGCGTGTGTTATATGCGTGTAAAAGCCTGCATAGAAGTATGTATGATAGCCTGCCTGCCTGTATAGAAGTGTGTGTGTGTAAAAGCCTGCCTGCATGTATAGAAGTATATGTGTAAAAGCCTGCCTGTATAGAAGTATGTGTGATAGCCTGCATGTATAGAAATATGTGTGTAAAAGCCTGCCTGCATGTATAGAAGTATATGTGTAAATGCCTGCCTGCCTGTATAGAAGTATGTGTGTAAAAGCTTGCCTGCATGTATAGAAGCGTGTGTGTAAAAGCCTGCCTGCCTGTATAGAAGTATGGGTGTAAAAGCCTGCCTGCCTGTATAGAAGTGTGTGTGTAAAAGCCTGCCTGCCTGTATAGAAGTATGTGTGTAAAAGCCTGTCTGCCTGTATAGAAGTGTGTGTGTAAAAGCCTGCCTGCCTGTATAGAAGTATGTGTGTAAAAGCCTGCCTGCCTGTATAGAAGTGTGTGTGTAAAAGCCTGCCTGTATAGAAGTGTGTGTGTAAAAGCCTGCCTGCCTGTATAGAAGTGTGTGTGTAAAAGCCTGCCTGCCTGTATAGAAGTATGTGTTTAAAAGCCTGCCTGCTTATATAGAAGTATGTGTTTAAAAGCCTGCCTGCCTGCCTGTATAGAAGTGCGTGTGTAAAAGCCTGCCTGCCTGTATAGAAGTATGTGTGTAAAAGCTTGCCTGCTTATATAGAAGTATGTGTGTAAAAGCCTGCCTGCCTGTATAGAAGTATGTGTTTAAAAGCCTGCCTGCCTGCCTGTATAGAAGTATGTGTTTAAAAGCCTGCCTGTATAGAAGTGTGTAAAAACCTGCCTGTATAGAAGTATGTGTGTAAAAACCTGCCTGCTTATATAGAAGTATGTGTGTAAAAGCCTGCCTGCCTGTATAGAAGTATGTGTTTAAAAGCCTGCCTGCCTGCCTGTATAGAAGTATGTGTGTAAAAGCCTGCCTGTATAGAAGTATGTGTGTAAAAGCCTGGCTTCACTGGGAAAGGGATGTGATCTAAATGCACTAACATGCTCCAAAATTTAGGCAACTTTTTTGAGTAAAACTACACCAACTTATAGGTTGGTACGTGGATTAAATTCTAACATAAAGGATTTACAATAGTACAAACGTATAAAGGTCCATGCGCCATTCTGGTGAAAAACCGCCAGATTCATGTGTATACGGACTGTAATGCCCCTATGCATCATTTCTGATATATATAGAATGTCAAAATTACACTTAGATTAAAAAATGTTTGAACTTTTTTGTCCTTTATCACAAATTAAAAACATGGTATTAAAAATATTTGATTAAAATAAAACAGATATGTCATGAAAAAAATCAATGCAAAAATGTATTTGGGCATCCCAACGAATAAAAAAGTCGGACCGTTATGCCACCACAGGATTTACCTTTGTCCTCCACAGCAAAACAGAAAAAAATGCAACATCTGAAATAGTAATAGAAGTAGAACAGAATCTCAGTTACCAAACTTCAGCTACAGCTCTAACATTTCATCAACTAACAGGGACTGGGAACTTAAAGTGGCCCTTGAAAAAATACTAAAAGTGGCCCAGTTTTGTAGTGGGGTCCAAATTGATGGAAGGCAGAGCCAGCAATACCATATTGTGGCACATTATACCACCCCAACAGAGCCAAATACCAGCAATACCATATTGTGGCACATTATACCACCCCAACAGAGCCAAATACCAGCAATACCATATTGTGCCACATTATACCACCCCAACAGAGCCAAATACCAGCAATACCATATTGTGGCACATTATACCACCCCAACAGAGCCAAATACCACAGTCCATCACAAAATACATCCCCAAAAACTTCCACTGACCGTGTGAGGAGGACTCAGGTGGCTCCCTGGGCATTGGCCCACCAGGAAATTTCCCTGTAAGGTCTATGGCCAATCTGCCCCTGTCAGCTAATATGTGGATAATTTTAATATTTGGGTGGGAATCTTCTGGATTTTACCCTGGATTTACCTGCTATTTTGACACTAGTACTTGTAGTCCTTCTGGGTTATATGACCTGGTCATGATGCTGATTCTCCCTTTGGATTCCCTCTGGCTCTGATGTTCCTCTCTGATTCTCTGGAATGGACCCCTTACCAGTGCTCCACCAGTCAGCAGCTACTCTACAGACCCAACAAGAAACTCCTAGCAGTGGAGACCAGGCAGGCAAGTCTGACTGTGGAAGTGCAAAAGTACAAAAAAGGTAATTTCCTACAAGGAGAAGCTAGAGAGAAGTCCTATTGTTGCCCAGATTTTCATCCATGCAACATGTTTTTCACATTTAAAGACCACAGTTGATCCTCTTCAAAAGACCACCTTTTTAAGAGGCCCTCTCCTAAGGGCTCATTCAGACGAAGGTAGGGGCTCCATGCCCGTTTTGAGGTCTGCATTGCCCATGTAAATAGCGGTGCAATTGTGGTGCAAACCCATTCAAGTCAATTAAGCCATTTACAATCTGCAAAAGATAGGACATGTCCTTACTTTTGTGGTGTGGAAGCACAGAAACACCAGCCCACAGAAGCGCTACAGAGTGTTTCTGTGGGCTTCTGATCTGTGCCTCTGCTGCGCAAAAGTTAGGACATGTCCTATCTTTCACAGTATCTTGCGGATCGTGGACCCATACAAGTCAATGGGTCCACATCCGCAGCACGGAGCGCACATAGTCAGTGCCCGTATATTGTGGACCCACCGTTTGCAGTCTGCAATACGAGCACAGGGCCCTTATCGAGACCAGATTTCTTTCGACATATTCAGCACCATCTAATATCATGCATACTGTCCACCTTATTTGAAAAGACCACCCACTAGAAGACAACCTTTTAATAAAATTCTGAATGGTCGTCTCAAAGAGGTTTGACTGCATTTTATTTTTAGCCAGTGTATAGTCATAGCTTATTGTTTGCTTGCCAACATCCCTCCCTTATCTCTGTCACAGTGTCTGTAGTTCAAAGTGCACTTTCCTGCTTTCTGCAAAGTGGAGTAAAGGTGTCTGTTCTCTTATAGACCATCTATAAAGACTGGATGTGTGTGACAGAATTATGCCAGACTTGGTAGGGAACTAGGTACAAAAGCTGGCACCTGGCAGGCGGATTCCCAACATATAAAAGACTAAACAGTTTGGACCAATAATCTTTATTTATATAGCGCCAACATATTCCAGCTATGGGTAGATACAATAGGGTAAAATGACAAGCAATCACAACAAATGAGCAAACAATGAGTTAACAGGAGAGAGATCCCTGCCCATAAGAGCTTACAAAGTAACTGTGATGGGAGGAGTGATACAATAGGTACAAGTGCTAAATTTGTCCAGGAGACCGACCCAGTGGGTTAACAAGAGGAATAATAATAAAGCTGGAAGAACCAGAGATCAAGCCAGACTCTGAGCCAACATGGACACGGTGATCTGTAGTACAGGGGCACCTCAGGGTAAAGTTCTTGCTTCTTTCCTCTTCACACTGTACACTGCAGACTTCAGGTACAACTCATCTAGCTGCTACTTACAGAAGTATTCTGATGACTTGGTAATAGTAGGCCTCATCACAGACAAGGATGACATGGAATACAGGGAACTGACCTGGGAATTTGTGGATTGGTGCCAGTAGAACCACCTTAGGATCAATGCCAGGAAGACTAAGGAGATGGTTGTGGACTTCCGCAAGCATAGACATAGGGAGAGGAAGAGACTTGACAAAGTAATTAGAAGGGCCAGCTCCATCCTGGGGAGCCCCCTAGAACTAGTGCAAGTGGTAGGTGAGAGAAGGATACTATCCAAGTTGATCTCCATGCTGAAGAATAAGTCACAGCCCATGCATGAAACGGTGATAGCATTGGGCAGTACCATCAGTGACCGACTGTTTTACCCCAAGTGTGAATAGAAGTCATTCCTCTCTGCTGCTGTCGGGCTGTACAACCAACACCAACTGAAGCGGAGACAGACTGTACTCATCGCCTACGGGTTCCTGTGGATATCATTCCATCCAGAGACTGAATTCTATAAGCTCTGATATCTATATCCCTTTTTATCTGTAATGCCCTTATTTTTGGAGTTTTTGTATCCTCTGTGCTGCTGTAACACTTTGAATTTCCACATGGTGGGACTTTTAAAGGATTATCTTATCTTACCTTATATAACAAGAACAGTTTGCAAGTACCCTCTTCTGGGGTACTGTATTTGGACTGCACAAGACCTCCAAAGAGATCATGTATCATATCATATCATGCACTAAGAGGTTAGCAGCAGGTCCTGCTAAGCTGTGAGATGAGTCCTCCGCAAATCAGATTTGTTTTTCCAACACATCCCACAGATTCTTAATCAGCTTGAGGTCCGGAGAATTTGGAGGCCAAGTCAACAACTTGAACTCTTTTGTCATGTTCCTCAAACCAGTCCTGAACAATTTTTGCAATGTTGCTAGGTGCATTATCCTGCTGACATATGTCTACTGCCATTACGGAATACTATTGCCAGTAAGGAATATACAATTTGTAGGATCGGGATACCTGCTCACCTGCCATATCATTTTGCTCTCCAGAGGTACAGTCCCACCGGCTTCTCTTCCCTCCTTCCTGGTGGGCCCAGCCACCAGAGTAGTCTGCACATAGGACAGGGTCGCAGGCTCCCTCCAGCTTTTAAAGGGCCAGTGTGTACACCCTAGTCTCTACCAGCCAATGGCTGTGAATCTTGGGGTAATTAAGGAACCTTACCCTGTGGGAATGTGCCTGAGCAATAGATTCTAACCCCCTGGTGTCCCAAAGGTGTGCTATATTACATTTGCCGTTGTACAGATTTCACACACTCTGCCTGCCGTGACCTCGTCCTGTCCCTATGGTTTTGCCTTAACCCTTGGTGTTCCACACCGGTGTCACAACCCTGTGGGTCAGCTATCAACCAAATAAAGGCTAGTCCAGGAGGTAGCATCCCGGTGGTTCCTCTTCACCAAAGTCCAGATCCCTGTATAAGGGTTAAAGGATGAAATCCAGGGGCTGCCAAGATACTGTGTTTCCTCGAAAATAAGACAGGGTCTTATTTCTTTTTTTCTCTGAAAAAAGGGTTAGGGCTTATTATCGGGGTAGGTCTTATTTTTGGCTCCACTGAATATATATTTCATTTTTGGCCCCTCTGAACATATACCGGTATGTCATTTTTTTGCCCCCGGGCCCCTGTGCACACACAGACAAAAAATATACTTACCTCAACTCTGCTCCGGACTTCTTCTTCTCACCCAATCCTGTCATCCGACGTGTGCTGCGTCATCCCATCAACCAGCGTGATCCCGCGAGACCCGGCACTGAAGTCACATCTCGCCGGATCATAACAGGGGAGACGTCTTGCAGCGCCGGATAGGGTATGGGTATAGGGGTGTGTATAGGTAACTAACTGCGCAGCGTTGCGTACTATAGTATGCAGCATTGCGCAGGTAGCGCCACCAGCAGAGAGGCCCTGACTAGCCATTAAAATCACTTGAGGGCTGCGCCCCCCAGGGCCTGGACCGTAACCCTATTCTGAGTGTATCCTCAATGTACCTAGGGCTTATTTTTGGAGTAGGGCTTATATTTCAAGCCTACTCCAAAAACTGGGCAATATAGCACTAGGGCTTATTATCAGGGTAGGTCTTTTCGGGGAAACAGGCTAACACCTATAGAAGTAGCCCTACATCAAATCTATTTGATTCACACAGTGGTTCCACACCAATGTAGTAATGCATGAATGCCAGGACCCAAGGCTTCCCAGCAGAACATTTCCCAGAGCTTCAGAATGTCTCCACCAGTTTGCCTTCTTCCCATAGTGCATCCTGGTGCCACCTCTTCCCCCAGTATCTGGCACAAACAAACTCAGCTGTCCACATGAGGTAAAAAAAAACATGATTTTTCTAACTAGGTCACCTTCTTTCATTGCTCCATGGTCAAGTTCTGATGTTTGCATGCCCAGCGTAGTAGGTACTTTTAGTGGTAGACAGTGATCAGCAATGGACACTCTGGTGCACAGCAGCCTTATACATGGTGCACAGTGCACTGTTTGCCAGCCGTAACTTGCACTACAGTTGCTATTCTGAGGGATCGGACCAGGCGGGTAGCCATAAACATCAATGAGCCATGGGAGTCCTTGACCCTGTCACTGGTTCTCCTTTCTTGTTCTCCTTTTTTAGGTATGAACAACAGCAGGTACTAAGCATCCAGGAACACCCTACAAGACCTGCTGTTTTGGAAATCTTCTGACCTGATTGTGTAGCCATCATAATTTGGCCTTTGTCACACAGATACTTATACTTTTTTTTTCTGCTTCAAACACATAATCCCACCATAATAATTTGAGTACATCATGATTTTGGTAATGGGGGCATGGCCAAATATTAAACAGTTTGAGCCAAAATTGTGGCACAGTTCTACAGCAAAATGATGTCTCAAAATAAGCCACCCAATAGATGGTATAAAGATAGACAATAATAATCATGGACCATATTTATCAACCAACCGGAGCCACTGTGATCAATGTGGTGCATGTCTAGACTAAGTGTCTATTTCTAGGATTAGTAAATCTGCTCCCTCAACTTCAAGAACTGTCTGTTTACCTGCTACTTAATACTGTATGTCCCACCCCTTGAAAGGTGCCATTGTCCTAAGATAATGTGTGTCGTTCACTTTGCCTGACAGTTTTAATGTTATGGATGATTAGTGTATGTAGTCCTCCAGCATCCATATAACCATTTCACCTGTTTTAATAGCTTCATGCATTCCCCATGTAATAACAATTCTGGAACATCTATTCTTATGTCTGTATGTTGTGCCATTCCTTTATTATTTCTACTAGAAGTTATGAATGAATTGCTAGCAGTCTGCAGTACAGAGGGGAGGTAACAAGTTGGGGGGTGTACCTACACAGTCTGACTCTATCCAATCAGTGCTGCCATTGTCAGATTGTGCAGGTACACACCCCTAACTTGTTACCTCCCCTCTGTACCCTTACTGCAGACTGCTAGCAATTCATTCATAACTTCTAGTAGAAATAATAAAGAAATGGCACAACATACAGACATAAGAATAGATGTGCCAGAATTGTTATTACATGGGGAATGTATGAAGATATTAAAAGAGACATGTCAGGAATGTTGACAGGTCCTTTTTAAGCAAATAGACATAAAAGACTCCTCTGTCTGGTTATTGATGCATCAAGTTTCAGTATCCACCAACATTTTAAGGTAGTTGAATTAGACCTGAAAAATAACTGGGAATGGTGGGGCATGATGTCAGAATACCCACTCACCTGGTCTAGTCATCCTGGTTCCTGTGGCACGGCTCTTGTCTCCACTGCTCCCTGCAAGTGTGAAATTCCATCAATATTCTGCTGGTGATGTACATGTAGATGTCGTCCAGTCTGGCAGGAATCGGGATAACTCAACCAGATGGGTGGGTTTTTTTTTCATTCTGACACCAAGACCAGCCATCCCCAATTCTTTTTTCAGGTCTCAGACAACACCTTTAACATTTTAGTCTAAATCTTTTATCTTAGAACCACACAATGGCCTATCTATTCATTTGAATCTCTCTGTGAACTGTTGAGAACTTCAAAGAATCCTCTTGGGCACTATAATATTATCTGGAAATAGTTTTATATGGTTGACCTTTTACCCCATTTCCTGTACCGTTTTCATAGCCAATGAAGAACCGTGTACATTTGCATGAAAGGACAGAAATAATTTGAAATTAAATTGTAATTGGTAACAATTAAGTTGCTAACATCTTTTAAAGGTGGGTTTACACTGGCCGAGCTAAAGCCAATTGTTGGGAAGGAAGCATTCAGTGAAGGAGACGGCTGCATTTACATGTAGTGATCACCTCCACAGTATGAGGACCAGGGATCACTATTGCGATCGTCTATCCCCATACAGCTGCATTGTTTCTGGGTAGAAGATCGCTGTTTAGACCACACAATCTGCTGCCCAGAAACAATAATTTATGTGCCTGCACGAACAACAGGATCACCCAATGAATGAGCGCTTTGGGTGATCGGCGGCACATTTAGACGGGCAAATTGACAAGAATCTCTCAGAATATGCCCAAATATGAGGCCGTGTAAATCCACCTTAAACGGGTTTTCCAGGATTTAACTGCTGATGACCTATCCTCAGGGTAGGTCATCAGTATCTGATCGGTGGGAGTCTGACACCCAGGACCCCCACCGATCAGCTGTTTGAGAAGGCACCTGCACTCCCGTGAGCGCAGAGGCCTTCTCGCAGCTCACCAAGCACAGTGCCGTACATTGTATAGCAGCTGTGCTTGGTATCGCACTCAGCCCCATTCACTTGAATGGGTCTGAGCTGCTCCTAGGCCACGTGACTGATGAACGTGATGTCACTGGCCTAGGAAAAGCTGAGAGAAGGCCTCTGTGCTCACGGGAGTGCCGGTGCCTTCTCAAACAGTTGATCAGCAGGAGTCCCGGGTGTCAGACACCCACCGATCAGATACTGATGACCTACCCTGAGGATAGGTCATCAGTAGTTAAATCCCGGAAAACCTCTTTAAGTCTATTTCTCCTCAAAATTTAGGGGGTCATTTAGCAAACTGGTGTAAAGTAGAACTGGCATAGTTGCCCATAGAAACCAATCAGATCCCACCTTTCATTTTGGGCGACTTCTTTGTAAAAAATGTAATTCAGACTCTTTCTAACAAAGCTAGAACCAGCCCTGTACCTCACTTGGAACCAGAGATCTCTCCATTCATTGCTCTAATCGATCTGCTCAGGAGGCGTGTTTTTTTTGCTTCAGCTGAGGGGCCGTGTGCTTTCTGCTGTAGCTCTTTCCCTGTAACTGCCACAGATTCTAATAGAAGATATAGCTGGTGCCAGTTGAAGATTCAAAGTGAGCAAGTGTGACCTCCTCAGTGAGGTGGTCAGAGAAATAAGGAAAAGAAAAAACAGCAGGTGGCGCTATACAGTTACATTTTATAGAATAACTCATTGGCTATACTACATTTTTAATTACATGCAATTACAAACGTTTGAAAAATGTAACATAGTAACATAGTTTGTAAGGCCGAAAAAAGACATCTGTCCATCCAGTTCAGCCTGAACTATTATTTTTTGTGACACAACCCCTTTAAATGAGCCAGTATGGAGATCAAATATGTAAGAGCTGCCCAGCTTGTCTGTGCTTTTGAATGGCTTTCACTATATCATGCATGATTGTAAAATATGTGTTACCTGTGTATTGAGAAGGATGGTTGAGGCAGACATTGTAGGAAACTGAGGTCTTATGCACTATATGTTATAGATTCTTTTGTCAAACTCTTAGGCCTTTATTACACCAACAGATTATCTGATTTTTTGACCAATCATTGGTCATTCACACACAGATCTTTTGTTATACACACCAACTATTGGTCTGATTGGACAGATATTGGTCAGATAATCTGTTGGTATAATACAGGCCATAAGGGCCCTTTACATGGGACGAGAATCACGTAGATCATCGCTAACGAGGGTTCATAGTAACGCTCATTAGCAATGATCTGGCGGTGTAAGTGTACTGCCAATTACCCAATGAAACAACAAAACGCTCGTTCATCGGGGTAATTGGATCATTTGTGCGAACACAAAAATCCCTGTTTCCAGACAGCATATCATGCCGTGTAAACACAATCTTCTGCCGGGAAACAACGAGTCAGTATGAAGAAGAGCGATGACATTAGTGATTACTGATCCCCATACTCTGGAGGAGATCGCTGGATGTAAATACACTGGTCTCCTCCACCAGTGATCAGCAGAACGCGGGAAGGAACGCGTTCTTCCAAACAAACTGCTGTAATATCGTCCTGGGACCTTTAGAAGAAAAGGTGATAGTGATCAGCTATTCGTGTGGTCAGTAAATACAATGGCAGATTTATCATTCATTTACGCCAGAACTCGCAAACTGTGTGTTTTCAACTTTTTCAACGCCACTTGTGCACTCATTTTTGCTCAAGTGTTTCACTGCTGAGCTTGGTACTTTCCCAAAATGGGGGCATCGGCGAGGGCAGGGAGGAGGCAGGCCCCACCACATTTATCATCTTCAGCCAGTTTTCTGCACCATGCGGCAGCACGTCTGGTTGTCACAGACTGGCGTACGTAACTGGTCTATGATAAATCTGCCATATAGTTTTTTTTTGTGATCTCAATAGCATAAAAGGAGTGGATTATATAGGTCTGTGTAAATGCTGCTTTTGCTGTTAGACATTTAAAGGGCAAGGTTACCTATAGACAAGCTAAGGCAAGGAGGATCTCGTGCCATTTAGTATTTTGTATATTACATTTAATAGGGTAAGGCTACTTTCACATTTGCAACACAGCATTCTGGGAGATGCTACCAGAAAGCCCGGCTGACCCTATTAACTATAATGGTGTCTGGCAGAGATCAGGCTGCAACCCAGAAAATGTGCCGAGAATCGGCCGGACAGAAACCGCTGGAAGGCTGTACCGCTTATGTGAAAACTAGCCTAGGAGAGCAGGCACAATAGCAGGTATTGAACAGCTGACTAATAGCAGGTATATTTTGTATGTGCCTACCTCTTGCCAAAAATGTCTCTCTGCAACAATGTCTCTCTGAGACAGAATGGGGGAATGTGACCTCCGCTTTGGGATTGGTGGGGGTCCTCGCGTTCGGACCCTAGTAATTGGCTGGTTATCCCCTATTCTGTGCATAGGGGATAACTTGGCTTTAGTTGAAAAGCAGACAAAAATTCTGTATGTGTCACAATTGGAGTTCATTAAAGGGAATGTGTAACTGTAATCCTGATTACATCCTGATAGCGACTCATATCCTTTTATTCTAATATTGTTTTATATTCTATTTCCTGAACATGATTATGGGACGGCTATATTGCCTGAGCTAACAGCATTTAGAGATATACTTTAAAGCAGCCTCCATGGGCCGTAGACACAAGGGAACCTCACTGACTTCTATGGGAGAGTTTTCTAGCTCAGTGGGTTTGACAATAAGCTTTGACAATAACCTATTGTGAATAGTGGATCCTGTGTTATCTATACATAGGTAATATCTGTCATTCTAATTGTGTCTGTAATGATAAGCAGATAACTGCAGTAAAGTGATCTGTAGAGACCAAGAAGTGGCGCCTGTTATTACAGAGAATATACACAGTCTTATAGTAGGCCCGATTATTGAGAACGAACTTTAGTTCATATGCTAGTTCCTAGGGTGCAGTATAACACCCAGTGAACGAGCAAAACATTCATTCATCAGGTGAAGCAATCTTTCATGCAGTATGGAAAATCATCATTTCCGGGTAGTAGATTGACCTGTATAGCAATCTTCTGCCCAGAAACAATGAATCTGTATGAGGGCAAGTGATGGCAGTAGCAATCACTTGTCCTCATACAGTGGAGGTGATCACAGCATGTAAATATAGGTCTTCCGATCAAGCATGGGTGGTTTGTGGTTATCACGCATGCGCAGTAAACAGACAGCCTAGCACTCATTACTGACAGGTACATTTGCAGCAACCCCTGGATGAATAGCAGCAGAAGATGAGAGTGGTAGTGACTTTGGTTGTCACATTCAATCACAGTGGCTTTCCTCACACCATTGCTTCCTATGCTGAGCAATGAAAGGACATTGCACCCTTTCTCCCCCCAGGGCACATCCTGGTTGTGGAGCTCCTGCCTGATGGCAGTTGATGGGCCCTGTCAGGGGCCTAGCTATAGGGGTAGCTTTGGGGACTGAACTCAGAAGGTGCCCACCCAGGATGAGGATTATAAGATTTTATTGTCAGGGCCCCTTTAACAGTATTATACAATGACATTATATACAGTGTCACTCTAGGAAATGGATGGAGCGGCTGCTGGGCCTCATCTGAGATATTGATCTTGACTTATTTTATAAAGGAGTGGGGGTTGCATGAGAGGAGGGGGTTTACAAGTTTCTGGAGGGGTGGTGGTGGTCCTGTTCAAAAATTTGGTGTTGGGCCCAGTCATTTCTAGTTATGCCACTGGGCCCTGTGATGCTAAGTGTCTGTAAGGAATGGCTAGCATATGGTGTAGTGGTCAATTAACCAGGCCAAAAATAGAAGAAAAAATGTCTCTTTACTGTATTGCAAAATGGGAGTTGTAGTACATCCAACTATAGCAGTCATAGTTTCAGCTGTACACGGTGCAGTTCATGTATGGATTTAGGCAAGGATGGGAGTTATGGCCCTCTTTGTACACTATCTTGTTAAAGTCTCTCTTTGTAGAATCTATGGTGGGTAATAGTATCTTGGCAATAATGACTGTAGTTTTCACTGCAGGATTCAGGGTTTTGAAGGCATATCTGGCCAGGACTTGCACAGTTGTGAAGGATGTCTTAACGGTGTCTCTCACAGCAGAAGAATGTCAGAATGGCTGTAGTAGCAGATTACCTTGCTGACTCCCGTGCTTGGTTGTCCATATTCTAAGTTCTGTTTTATCTTCCCCTCCTTCTCTGTCTCTTTCTGTAGATCCTGCAGATATCTGTTAGTCTCTGAAGCTTTCTGGGCCTAAGGAAAAAGATCATGAGGCAACAACTTCCTCATGAGGCAACAACATCTCTGAACTCTCCTTAGACCAACCACAAATTACTAATATGAAGTCAGCGGCAGGTGTTCTTTTCATGTATTACTGTATTTAATAGGGCTTTTCTAAGGTGACAGAGGCCCTTTAAGATAGTGACAAGGTGCAAGACCAAATAAAGCAGAAATCGACATAGCTCATTAACACCCCCGATTTCCCCCAGGTTTGATTCCTGAATCCACCCCTGAGGGAAAAGCTGCAGTGAGAGAGAGAGATAGACACAAGACAAAAATGCTGCTGGTTCCAATAAGTATTTTACTGTCTCACCCCAGTACTGAGTTCACAGCAACTTTATTCAGTAGTTCTCTATAGTGTCCTCCTTGTTGATGCTGCTTCGGACTGTATCTAAGACAGAGGGAGAAGAATCTGGTTTGGACAATACCTTTCTTTTTGATTGATTCCTTGCCATTAGGATTGGTGGAGAATTCAGTGCTCGAAACATTACACTACATCACATTAAAATCAATGTCTTGCTCTATTTAGTAGCACACAGCTTTCACTAGTATAAAGGGATCCCAATCAATTCACCTTCTCTAATTTTTACAATAAAATGTCTGAAGCAGACACCCCCTCTAAAATATTTATCACATTCATATAGATACCCCAGAGGAAGACGTTCTACTCTTTAGGGTGTTAAGAGTTTGTCGAGGATTAGAAAAAAGGTCCTTTTTAGTTGCATCCACCTAAATGGACAGGACCTGCAATACCAGACCGCCCATGGCCAGATATACAGTACTACCAAATCAGCACCACATCTGTCACAACTTATTATCCTAGACAACCCCTTTAAGGCCCAGTTTGCAAACTGTCAGCGAGTGATTGCTGAGTAGCGATATTGCCTTTTAATGGCTACTGAGACTTCTATTTGTACCTCATAAAGAAAAAATAGTCACAATAAAAAAATAAACTTAAAGGAAATTCATCAGCTCCTAAATAGATCCATACAGTTTAAAAATCGCTGATTTTGTAATTTTTTATTTTTATACTCTCCCCATTTCCCCTCTATGCATCTACAAACTGGTGGTATAATGCATTTAGAGGACTGCTGAGTGCGCACATAATGGAGGTGTCCTCTCAATGCATTTTACTAGCAGTTTGTGGGGAAACAAGGGTGAGTATAAATATACAAATTATATCATCGGAATCAGCGTTACACAATGCAATACTTACTGTAGTTTGGGGCTGTTTAGAAGCTGACAGATTTCTTTTTAAAAACAATGTAGTGAAAAAATGAAATATAAAATAAAAAAGCGACTATAAGACTAATATAAGTGTAAAACTAGTTAAAAAAAATAAGCTGATCAGCATTCATGTAAAACACTATCCTCCCACTTAGCCTGAATTATATTAAGCTGCTGTATCCATGCAATTAGTAAGAAAAGAAAATTACAATTTCGTTCCCTCCTTTATTTTTCTTGTGCCACACAGCAATAATTGCCCGCACTACCCACCACCAATATAAAAATAGATCTAGCTTTATAAACTGATTGAAAACCACATTGTGAAGCACAGGACTGAAAAAGGCCCCACTCCCTTCTCCTGCTGCAAGACGATTATTAGTACCTAAGTACTAATTGTTCATAAGCAGCAGGTACATCACACATTACACAAGTCAGGGATAGCGTGTATAATCATCATTTCTAAAATAAGAAATGTAGTGACATATCTTTACATGGTATAAAACCATATTGCGTCACTGCAACAGTTGTCAGATGGTGGTTGAACTAAACTGCCTACAAACCTGAATCACACCCCCTTTCCAAAGATATGTCTGAACTGAACCTTATTTACTGTGTATTGGACGTTATAATCCAGTGAGGTTAACTGGGAGATGTTATGTTTGATATGTTATATACCAGTGAAGGACTGTAGCTTTAATTGTGGCTGTTGGTTGTGTCCTTGCTTGGAACTGCCATATCTTAGGAGAGCCCTTCAAAGGGTTGTACAGGTTTTTTTTAAGTGATGGCCTATCCTCAGGATAGACCTTCGCTGGCTGATCGGTGGGAGTCCAGATCCCTGCACCCTCGCCAATCAGCTGGTCTCTGTAGCTCCGTCAACTGAAGTCTGCATCGAAGCTGCAGAACATCATCAACATCGTAGCGGTGGGAGGTCACTACTACAGCACTGCTCCCATTGAAGTTAATGAGAGTAGCACTGTAATGAGCTTCTGCCGCTACAATGTCGATAGTACTCTCGTCAACGAAGCTACACTGGCTAGCTCATTGGTCAGCTATTGCTGTTGATCAGCTAGTGATGGCCTATCCTAAGAAAACCTTTTTACTGTCATGCTGACCATTGCACTAGATGAGGAGTGGGCAAATGTTTCTGGTATTTATACCACATACAGTACTTAGAGAGCCAAGTGACCTATTGTCCACTGACAAATTGAGCCTGTCCTCCCCAGAAGAAAAAGCAATAAACGCAATAAGAAGAAACAATAAGTAAAGTGCAGTGCATAGTGCACCTCATCTAGTTGTGAGATTATGCCTAACAAGTTTGGTAAAATATGCCAGGGCATTATGGGATATGTAGGTTTTCTGTATTACTGTACTATTGGTCCTGTTCTGGAGAGCATGTGTCACGGATGTACGAGACATACAGACGTTCCCACGACAGTGGGTGAGAGGAGATCTGTGAGACTGGCAACACTTGCTTTGATCTGACAGGTTTCTTGTGGACTTCTCCCACAGTCCTTGGTGGTTTATAGCTTTAGTGGTGTTTTTGGTCTGCTGGTGTTTGGTTTTCGGCTGAGATCTCGTTGCTGCCATTTCTACTGGAAAGTTAAGTGTTTCCTTTCCCTTTTGCATATTCTTTTGTTTATCTGTGTGTAGTTTTCCCTTGCTCTTTGTTGTAGGCCTGAGGGAGACTCCTGTCCGTCCTTAATTCCTGGAGGAACAGGTAGTCTCAGTCCTGTCACTATCGCCAGGGTCTTATAGGGAGTGATAGGACTCTAGGTACTCCTGTGTATGAACTCACCTACCCTTGGAGTCTGTTCATACTGACAGCCAGTCAAGACTGTAACTAGGGATTCGACTAGGAGGTGTCCTTTTCCTTTCCTAGCTTTCAGGTCTCGTTCCTTGTTCCCTCTCTTTCTTCATCCAGTGTGGTGTCTCCCTCCCACAAACAGGCATGACAATATGTCGCTGAAGTTCTCAGTGTGCCAGCTCGAAATACCGCTGTGTGTCACAAGCAACCAAAAATGCCCTCCATTACAGCATACATTAGCCTATGAGGCCCCCATTAAATCCTGCAGTAGCCACAGGTTCCCCATCTAACAGCAATCACTTTTGATAACTAATATCCAAATAATTGGACTACAGGGGCCCCAGTTACTATACTAGCTGTGCAGCTGGCTAGCTGGGCCCTATGGATCCCTATGACCACTCTATATTATTTATCTGCCATAGTCCATGTGAAGTAACAAGTGTACAGCGCAGAGTCAAATTTCAAGCTGGAAAGCTTCCGAACCTGTAACAGTGTGAAACACGCATCTTGGCAAAATGTGCAGTGAAAATTCTACAGTGGAGATTCCACCACGTCTGTCACCGTACACTTGTGAAGCATTTTACCAGTAGCTGTAGTAGAATCCTTAAAGGGGTTGTCTCACTTCAGTAAGTTGCAATTATCATGTAGAGAAAGTCACTTACTAATGTATTGTGATTTTCCATATTGCTTCTTTTGCTGGCTGGATTCATTTTTCCATCACATTATACACTCCTTGTTTCCATGGTTACAGGACACGCTGCAATCCATCAGTGGTGGTCGTGCTTGCATAATAAAGAAAAAAGCACTAGCCTATGTGTGCTCCCATTGTCCCGGTCATCAGAGAGGCTAATTCTTTTTCCTATAGTGTACAAGCACGACCACTGCTGATGGATTGCAGGGTGGTTGTAACCACGGAAACGAGCAGTGTATAATGTGATGGAAAAATGAATCCAGCCAGCAAAGGAAGCAATATGGATAATAACAATATATTAGTAAGTGCCTTGTATTAACTTTCTCTACATGATAAATGCCACTTACTGAAGTGAGATAACCCCTTTAAGCCCTGTTAGTTTTAATAAAAATTTGCCCCATTCTCCCACAGTCTGTGATTGAATCTACCAGAGATAATCTTACAGCCAATGGAGGCACTAATACCCTCTATAGAGACCTTGACCCTTGTAGGATTGCGTCCGCTCCCTCAACTCAGCCAATATGCTTCCTTTGACCTTTGGTAAATTAGGGATCCTTCCTCCTGTCATGTCATGCTCTTCACATATCTACTGGATACACCAAAAAGTTCAAAATGTTGGGGTCTGACTACCGGGATCCTCAGAGAAAATAATGAATACAGAAATATTTTCTATATATCAATTGGAGAAATCTAGTTTCAATAGGTATTTTAACTGACATCATCTTCCTGACTGCAGTGACGACGTTCTCTGCATACCAAGTCAACATGCAGGCAATCACTGGCCTCAGTAGTATGCGGGATGTGACTGCTGCAGCCAGGAAATGAACCACTGGTGGGGGAAACCGGTGCACAGTGCTGGAAGTGGCAGGGGAGAATAGTGGTATGCATCACTTTTTTCCTTATTTTATCACAATCACTTTTGCTGCCAGGGTTTTTATTTCACAGACAACCCCTTTAAGGTTAAATGCTTGTTATTGGTAAATTACATTCAGAGGCTGAAAACTAGCAAACAAACTTTGCTCATACCAATGTAGCAGATCAAAGCAGTAAGACTGGACTCAGAACGGTCAGAATATCATTTATGGATTTGCTGGACAAACAGTGAAAGCAATCAGAGCTGATGGAAAATGGAACTGCAACACATAATGGGGTGAATTTATCTCTCCAAAATTCTGGCTTTAAAAAGTCACAATATAAGGCTTTTACTTATTTGCTTTGTGCCTTTTTGTGCAAAAAAATGCAACTTTAAAGGGACACTATCGCGAAGAAAAAATTTTTGATATGTTTTACAACATAACAAAAGCAGGTTTTAACATAATGTATTTTTCAAATTGTGTAAATGTTTTTTTTTTTAATTCAGTTTTCTTGCCTTACATGGGGGCTGCCATGTTGGAAGTAAAGTGTGACAGTCTGGATTTACAACACAATGGCACCTCAGGCATGTACATAGGCTTCCTCAGTCGCTGCTGACCCTATAGAGAATGAATGGAAGATGTGAGCCCGCCCCTGTGATGACACCAGTAACACACAGCCAGGTCCTCCCTCCTTGCTGCTGGGGACTCAGAAACAGAGTAGATGGAGGTTCTTGGGGCTGTAGGACCTTAGTGATGTAATCGGCCATGTGACCAGTGGGGGAGGAGACTGAGGAGCAGAGATCTGTGTTTTGTAATGAAGCCATTGTCTCATCTTATCTTGCTGAAGCAGTGATGTCACCGCTGAAGGTGTGAATTGGTGATGTCATTGGTACCACCCACTTTTTTGCAGCATGCCTACTTACAGGTTGCTCAAAGCCTCATTTGGCCAGCAGAGCTCCCCCTGGTGACCAAAGATGGTAAATATGGTAAAATCTAATATTTATTTATAATATTTCACACATTGGAATTTTTATTTATTTATTTATTATTTCTTACAAATATATAATAGATTTTTTTAGCATAAATAAAATATAGAACAGGTTTTTGTGATAGATTCCCTTTAATTACTCCACTCCCCCTAGGGGGTGTGATAGTGAACGCAGTAAGCAATGTTAATGAGGCTACTTTCACACCAGCTTTTTTGCTGGATCCGTCATGGATCAGCAAAACGCTTCCGTCATGATAATACAACCGTCTGCGTCCGTTCTGAACGGATCCGTTTGTATTATCTTTTACGGGACGGATCAGTTTTCTATTGTGTCTGAGAAAACGGATCCGTCCCCATTGACTTACATTGAGTCATGACTGATCAGTTTGGATCAGTTTCTTCATGCGGACACCAAAACGCAGCAAGCAGCGTTTTAGTGTCCGCCTCCAAAACGGAATACTAACTGAACTGAAGCAAAACTGATGCATTCTGAACGAATCATTTTCCATTCAGAATACAGGACAAAACTGATCAGTTTTGGACCTTTTATGAGAGCCTGTGATGGATCTCACAAACGGATCCTTACAACACAAGTGTGAAAGTAGCCTTACTGTATTTTCCTCTCTATAAGATGCACCTGATTTATTGGAGGAAAATAAGAAAAGAAAAATATTTTTCATCAGGCCTCAGATCAAACCCAGAATCTTCATCAGACCCCAAAATCAGATCCCCAACCTTCATCAGAACTTAGATCAGACCCCAATGCTCATTAGACCTCAAATCAGATCCCCAAATCACACTCCCATTCTGATGAGACCTCAGATCAGACCCCCCCCGAATCAGACCACCATTCTTCATTAGCCCTCAGAGCGGAACTGTCATTTGGCCCTCTGAAGTATCCCCAGCCTGCCCTTTGGACACATGTAAGTCTGCTATAAATTTTATTTAGCCATTGTCTGCGGTGTATTCATAGGCTACTGTGTATACCCCATTTTTGGAGCTATCTTGTTGTGGGGTACTCTCTTATTCCCTATCAATGGGTGATTATCTGCATTTATTGGTTCATGATTTTTGACTGTGTTCGTCCTCTGAGGAACCTTCACATTATTTGGAAGTGGAAACGCGTCGGGACTTGGGACTGTGTCAATTTATTGTTTTGGATAGGGTTCTCTTAAAGGGGTTCTCCGGGAATTAAGAAAATGAAAATACTTAAATATTATTTTATGATAAATATATTCCCAAATACCTTTAATTAGTTATAATGGCTCGTTTTGTCCAGGGAGCAATCATTAGGAGAAACAAAATGGCTGCTGTCCAATTAGTATACACAAAACCTGTCCTAATCATACAGGAGGACAAGTTACTTCAGAGCAGTGAGATAAAGAGCCTCATCCTCCTCTCTGCTCTACTTGTCAGTATACAGCTGATATGATCTTAAGCTGAATCTCTGTAAGAATGAAGTTCATGAGGAGACATAAAGTACGGAGGCAGGGGCGGACACAGACAGCAGTATGCCCCTGTGCAAAAATTTGCCTCCCCCCCCCATATGTCATTGCTCAGGACACCCCCCCCACCAATATCAGTTATTAATTATTTATTTATTCAGCCCCCCCCATATGTCATTGCTCAGGACCCCCACCCACCAATATCAGTTACCCACCAATATCAGTTATTAATTAATTATTTATTCAGCCCCCCCCCCATGTCACTTGCTTAGAATTATTTTTTATCTGATTCCAGGCCCCCAAATATGTCAGTTGCGCCTCCCCACCACCCCTAATGTGCTCATGCAGCCAGGGCCAGGCCCCCATATCCATGCTAAAGACCCCCATCAGACCTCAGATCAGAAAAAAATTAATACATAAAACTTACCTCCCCTTCTCCATGTCCGCCGGGGTGTTCAAGAGAATCCCTGCTGTCTCCAAGCCCGTGCTGCACATTCACGTGACCTGACTGCGTACAGCGCCAGGTCATAGTTCGCGCTGTACGCAGTCAGGCAGCAGGCTACAGGAGACCAGGGAGGAAGTGGAGGCGCGCCGGCAGGGGTAAGTATAAGCGTTTCTTGCGCTTCTCTCCACTGGCACTTGCGTACTAGCGAGCGCTTCCAGAAGCGCTCGCTAGTATGAATGGGTGGCAATGGCATGGGCACCCCTCACACGCTGGGCCCCTGTGCAGCCGAATTGGCTGCACAGGCGATATGTCTGCCCATGTACAGAGGGGAGGTGGGGATAATGAGCAGTCTCCATTACCACAATCCCACATTACCACAGTCTGTCCTGTCCATCCTGTCTGTACTTCATTCTCCTCATTTACTCCATTCCCACTGAGATTCAGCTGAAGATCTTATCATCTGTATTCATAATCCCTGACAGGTAGAACAGCTTTTAATCTCAGTGTTGTGAAGTAACTTGTCCTCCTGTGTGATTAGGACAGGTTCTGTGTGTACTAACAGCACAGTGGCCATTTTGTTTCCCCTGATGATTGTTCCCCAGACAAAACAAGCCATTATAACTAATGAAAGGTATTTAGGAATATATTTATTATGAAGTAATATTTAAGTATTTTCATGTTCTTAATTCCCGGAGAACCCCTTTAAGGACATATTAGTTATAGGCACAGGGACAGAGTGCTTTTACCTTCAAGGTGCCTCTCTGGGCTGAGCTTACTTAGGGCAATACTAGGGACAGTATCCCTTTCTTCTGTTTCAGCTCCTCTCTCCATCTAATAGCTCCCTGCCCACTATAAGTCCAGCGGGTTAAATAATCCGGACAGTCTTTCTGCACTCTTTTGGTATTTTGTTTGGCCTAATTTGGACCCTGTGAAGTAAATATCTTATTTTTATCTGAGATTTAATAAAGGTTATGTGTTAGGCTTTACTCTCAGTGATACAAGCCCTGAGAGCAGACTCTCATCAGACATAAAATAAATAAATGAACTTACCACTCCTATTCCAGACGGCACAGCTACTCTGAAGATCCAACAGCTCTTTCTGCACTCTCCGCTCCCTGGTCTTGTCATTGAGCAGTAATCAGAACAGTGTAGAGCGATGCCCAAGAAGACCAGGGAGCTGTGAGTACAGCCAGCATCAGGAGCGCTATATTCACCGATCCCCAGTCTTACTGTGTACTACTTCACAGTCCACCCGGAAGAGAAGGCTGCGCAGGCAGGAAGCCGGGAGCCTGGTACACTCACTGCTCCTGCGCCGAATGAAGGACTTGTAAGTGAGTGACACTTCTGCCGTTGGCCGGTGCGGAGCATGCGCTGTAATGAGAAAAGCGCCGGCGATGTGAACAGCCGGAGCCGGGATCGCGCAGGAACTCATCGCGCACCGCGCATGCGCGAGACTTGCGCGATCCCCGGCCAACGGCAGAAGTGTCAGTCACTTACAAGAGGGGAGTGGCTAGCTTGACTTGGAGAAACTAGGCCGCTGCCCCCTTGACTTCAGGATGACAGAGGAGAGCGCGCGCTGCAGGAATAAAAGATTGATTTTCCACTGTTACAAGAATCGCTTGTCCCTATAAAGATATGCATCTGCCTCACACTGGACCCTACAGTAAGGTACTGCTAACAGTTTATTTTCGGTCTAGGAGGTGACAGGTTACCTTTAAGTATGCGTTTACTATAACTGGTGTTCATGTTGTTATAGCTCCATCTAGTGGCCATTTGTGCAAACAGTTTCTAGCTAACCAGCATTTAATCCTTGGTATGTCCTATGTGAGCCCCTGTATTTAGCATCTCTAACCCTGCTAACATTATCAGATCAACTGAAGGACAAAGTAGCATCTGTAATCGTCCTCCTCACCCAGATATAAAGTGGCATTGCTGGTATGTTGAAGTTATTAGCATTGTAGGATGTATATTGTCATGCTGCGCTGAATGTAACCTGTATTTCATGCACATCTATGCACAAGTTCATGGAACACGGTATTAAGCAAATTTGAAAGATCCCAGCAGTAGTTGGGATTGCCTTTGCTGAGGCTCATGGACCCGGTGGCGGGGTTGCCAACAATAATTTTTCTTTTTTCTAGGCAACTTATCCCAAAATCACAGACATCCAACATTTTTATGGACAAATTGGGAAAACCATAATGAATAGTACAGATTATACGTAATCCATGTCTATAGCTCAATATACTGATAAGAACTTATTAGCAGTATTTACTGTGAACTGTAAAATGATGTTAATTACCACCAAAATAATCTAGTCAAGTACCACCATCCTCAAAAAAATGTACACACAGAAATAAAGTGGCCTATTTTTATGGACTGTCCAGAAATTTCTGGACAGTTGGCAACACTGCCAGAAGGGTCATCTAATATATAAAGCTGAGTGTGTGTATGTAGTATGTATGTGTGTATGTCCACTAAAGCAGGGTTCCTCAACTCCAGTCCTCAGGGCCCACCTGCCGGTCAGGTTTTCAGGATTTCATTAGAATTGAGCAGGTGATACAATTAGTGTCAATGCATCAGGACAACAGGTATTCATTCTGTGGGATATTCTCAAATCATGACTGGTAGGTGGGCCCTGAGGACTGGAGTTGAGGAACACTGCGCTAAAGGAATCTGCACCGTCGCATTTACAGTCACGAAATTTGGCACACATGTATATCTGGTGTCCGGGAAGGTTTTAGACCGGGTCTCCGCTCTCCAGGACGTACCGTTCCTGAGATATTCCCCAAAAATTAATTAGCCAATAGAAGCCTGGTCACATGACCCTTATCAGCCAATAGAAGCTCACAGGTCCTTAGCTCCACACACACACACACACACACACACACACACAGTTTCACACCAGGTTTCCATAACAACCTAGCCATTTTTCTTCACTGCTGTAAGTCAGCTTTAAAGGGGCAAGGAGCTGTGGATGACACTGTTAAAGGGGTATTCCGGTTACCATAAATATAACTTATGTTTTAGACTAACTCATCATCAATCATTACATAATATAATGTAAATTTCACATATTTACCATTCAGTAGTAATAAAAGATGTTTTCTTCCACTGCTACCCACTGTGTTTCCTCATAGATTACCATGGCATGGACCTGTAGTTCAGGCCACCCTCAAAAGAAGGACTTAAAAACCCGCCCCAGGTCCCACTAAACCACACGCCGACCCGATTAGGCCACACCCCCTCCCACTCTGCTACTGACAGAGATTGAAAAAAATGAAGCTAAAAATCAACTGTCAGCTGCAGGGGTGGGAGGGAGGGTGACTTTCTCCCTGCAGCTCACACTCAAACAGCACAGTGCTGCTGTCTGAGAGTGATCTGTTCAAAAGGACATCCCTGTGTCCGTCCGGACGGGGGACAGGGAGTATGAAAGCCGGACTGTCCGGCCTAAGGGGCAGGCTTCTGTGGAGGTCACAGTTAAAGGGGAAGGTGCTGTAAATGTTACTGTTAAGGGGGTAGGCTGCTGTGGAGGTCACTGTTAAAGGGGCGGGCACTGTGGAGGTCATTGTTAATAGAGGAGGGAACTGTGGAGGCCACTATTAAAGGGGCAGCGGGGTACTGTGAGGTCACTGTTAAGGGAGAGGGGTACTGTGAGGTCACTGTTAAGGGAGCGGGGTACTGTGACAGTCACTGTTAAGGGAGCGGGGTACTGTGACAGTCACAGTTAAAGGGGCAGTCGTTGTGGAGGTCTCTGTCAAAGGGGCCAGGAATGGTGGAGGTCAGTTAAGGGAACTGTAACCTATGGTCAGTGTAAGGGGTGGGTGCTGTAGAGGTCACTGTTAAGGGGGCTTGCCCCTGTGGAGGTTACTGTCAAGGGGGTGAGGTGCTGTGGAACTCACTGCTAAAGGGGTATGCTGCTGTGAAGGTCAAAGTTAAGGGGGTGGGGGCTGTGGAGGTCACTGTTCATATCTTTTAACGACACACACAAACATTAAATGAAATAGATGAAATATACCCGGGCGAAGCCGGGTCCTTTAGCTAGTTTTTATATATATAAAAAAAAAGTTACAGCAAGGTTCATGGTAACCACTAAGTTGCCATCCTTTAACTGAACAACTGGCAAAGGAGAGATACATGGCAAGGAAACAGAACAAGGAGTCAGGAAGGAAACGCAGGAAGGAAACTGGATAAGGCAATGGGAGCAGGCGTCCTGATTTTAGCTCTTACAATGTCTCCATATATTTACAGTGCAGCACTAAAATGGCTTCTGATTATCCAGATAAAGTTACGCTTAGTTTATTCCTGTGTAACTTTCCCATATCTGATGTATATTATTGTGTTAAGTCTAAAAAATGGCCACTAGATGTCAGTATTGTATGACTAACGCTGGTATTGGTATTCTGTCAGGATGTTCAAGTAGGAGCTCAGTCCCATTTCAAAATGTGTTAGTTAAAGGGTTAAGGTCCTTTTACACGGGCCGATTATCGCCCGAAAAATCGTTTCTAGGAACGCTAGTGCCGATAATCGGCCCGTGTAAAAGTGGCCCTAATCAGCCGACGAACGAGCAAAACGCTCGTTCGTCGGCTGATTGGATCTTTTGGTTTCTACAAAAGATCCAATCTGTCGGGCGCACATCGGCCTGTGTAAACAGGCGATGTGCGCCTGACAGTATGGAGCTTCCCGGCCGCACGAGTGATACAGCGATCACTCGTGCGGCCCGGCGCTCGATTCATCGGGCCGTGTAAAGGCTCCCTGCCCGAGCGCCGATATTGCTGATCGGCGCTCAGGCAGGGAGACACATTGGCCCGTCTAAAAGGGCCTTTATTCTCATTTTAGACAATGGGGGCTTATCACTAGGATATGCCCCCATTGTCTTATAGGTGCGGGTCCCACCGCTAGGACCCGCACCTATATCCAGAACGGAGCCCCCGAACTGAATGAGGGCGCACTGCGCATGTGCAGCCGCCCTCCATTCATTTCTATGGGGCCGCCGAAAATAGCAGAGCGCTGGCTTGGCTACTTCCGTCGGCTCCACAGAAATGAATGGGAGCAGTGGCCGCGCTTGCGCGCTCCCATTCATTTCTATGAGCGCAGCGGGGAACTGCGCCTGGTGGTGGCCGGACCCCCGGAAACCCAGGGTCCTCCAGGCGCAGCGCTCCCCGCTCCATTCTGGATATAGGTGCGGGTCCCAGCGGTGGGACCAGCACCTATAAGACAATGGGGGCATATCCTAGCGATATGCCCCCATTGTCTAAGATGAGAATACCCCTTTAAGCCCTATTCACAGGATAGGAGTTAAGGGGGAGACGTATAACGTATAACGCCGATGGGGTGAGTGTAGTGGCGCTATGCGCCCAGATGTGACAGCCGGACAGGTTCCTCTAGAACACTCTAGTTCCTCTAGTTGCAGGTTCCTCTGAAAACACTGGGGCTGAAACTTTACAACTAGAGGCAATGCTATGTCCAGCCATGTTCTGATTATGAAAGTCGCCATCTGAAAAAACTGAGCAGAAGTAGTTATTCAGATGGTCAGCGACCGTTTTATCCCCATCTATATACAGTTTTTTTCCATTGCTAAGTTTTGTACTTCCTGTCACTAATATATCTGAAGAAGGTTTTATTACCCTCCTTAACAGATTTGGCCATTTCTTCCTCCTTTACCTTGCTATCTGATACATGGGATAATAGGGCAGAGTGATAGACCAACCCTAGGACTACTGGTAGTCTATCATAGCTGGATCCTGCCCGTCTGGAGAGATATTTGGCCACAAATGTAAGCCTTTTTGAGTAGTACAATTTCATAAGGTCCAGGAATGTAGGTGAACATTGCTGAAGGACATCTGATCTCAGGCTTGACCAATTAAAAACTAAGCATAATTATAAAAAAACAAAACAAAAAAAACACTGTGCCACTTAATATCATGGCCCGTGTAATTTATTCCAGTCAGTGTGTATTATAACCACAACCGGTCTTGTTTATTTGGCCACATGTGTGTGTGGCTTGCAGTATGTTGGCAAGACCATCCGGCAGTTTCGCCGTCGTATAGGAGAGCATATCAACGATATTAAAAATAACGTTGATACTCCTATCGCACGCCATGTTCATACTTACCATTCTGGTGAGGTCAAATCTATCCGGTTTCAGGGTATAGAGATAGTTCGTCCATCCCCTAGAGGTGGCGATCTGGACCGGCGCATCCTTCAAAAAGAGGCCCAATGGACTTTTAGACTGGGTACTGTGCGTCCTTCAGGCATCAATGAGTACATCTCCTATGGATGTTTCATTGAATAGAGACCATCTTTCTTGGTAACAGATTCCTATGCAGCGTACTTAGTCATTAAGGTGGAGATTTATGTTTTTGTACCTATAATTTGCATATAAATATGCCCGTTTGGGTACGTGTGCATATAGTCTCACCTTGGACAGTATGTGTTGCCATAGAATCATTGCTAGTGAATTGTTTCTTTTGTAGCTCTATATGTAAATAGCAGTTTTGATGTATTGGGGGACTTAGTCTCATCTTTTCTCCCTTTGTTCCTTTCCCTTCATTGGTAAAGTCTGATGGAGTCCTGCCGAGTTAGCATCCCTTTAGAGATAGTGTTGGAATGGAGCGCTTATGATAGATCGTGTGCGGCTCTTGGTACGGGGGGCGTGCATAAATTGGTGCCGGGTTCCGCCTCCCGCTCGTCTGGGTCGCACGTCACGCTGTTCCACCCACTGAGGGGCGTGACTTTCTCCTCTTAAACGCGCGGCATCGGCGGCCGCGCGCGGCCATTATAGTGCCGATACATGCGGTCACACACCACCAGTGTGATTGCACGATTGATACACTACCAGCATTGATCAATAATATTGCTCCTGATGATTCATAAGATGAAACGCGTCGAGCGTTAACAATTGCATGCTGGGGCAGTAGCTATCCTTTGTTAGTGGTCGGGCAATACTCTATGGCTGGCGTATGATAATGCAGCATCTGGCTGGATGCCTTTTGTGCTTAATGCCACGAGTATCCTTGATATGCAGTTAGGATCAATGAATCTGTAGCCAAGTGGTTTGCCTGGAACAAGGCGACACATAGCCATAGTGTCCTTGGTCAAACACAGCTGCAGTGATTGCATATCAAAGGCGTACCTGTACCTTTTTATATAGCACTTTTGGAGGGGGTGTTTACACAATAATTATTACAAGCACCCATCCTGAAGTACTGATCTATGTGCATCAGCATAGTTATGGGTGTTGGCTTGTTAGACATCGCCAACCCTTCTTTTAATATGTTATAATTTCACTTTCCCCTCTTTCCCTTGTAAGTGTGTTGCACGAGTTGCAAATAAAGTATATATTTTAGCGTCTAGTTTATCCGTGAATAGTTTGTCAATATTAGACGTCATACTACTGACCATTTATTGAGCCGTGACTTTTAACCACAAGGTGGCAGTACACTGCTATTTAAATAGATTTACGGGGCAAATTTATGAAAACTTGTGTACTACTATGTGATATCTGAATAATGGACCTAAAAATTAATAGACAGCTGTAATATAATTCCAGATGTTATAAACTATAGCAAGGGAACTTCCCAAAAAATGACATTTTAAAATCTTTACATTGCACTGTAAGGAAATCACCGAATATGTGTATACATATATGAAGTATGCGGTAGAGATTGTTAAATAGATACATTCGAAATCACTCACATTTTACATCTGTAATGAAGTACAGTAAAATGCCTGTAAATAGGGTTAAAGAAGTTCTGAGAATTTTTTAAAATCATTTCATGTTCCACCTCCCCCCACCCCCAATGTGAACAACTTTTCCACGATTGAAAATATATCTACATAGAAGACCTATATAGAAAAACGGAGCCGATAAAGTACTATAAAAATATATAATAATCTTTATTGTATCACATCATATAAAAATATATATTTAAAATACATGCTGTAGGGGAAAGGTGGCAGAAGAAAAACACCAACCCCAGCCCACACCACAATACTGGATCATATTAGCAATAAGGCAAGAGTACAACAGAGTACTTGTATGAGTACAAAGAAACCCGGTAGTGAGTAAATGTGGCCTAGTACCAGACAAAAGAGATCACCTACAGTAGATACATATAAAAGCCAGCCATATATGAGCTTACCAGTAGAACGTGATGTGGAGCCAGGGATGGCGTTACCCCGATGCGCGTTTCGGCGTGCCTTCGTCCCATATATATTTTTATAGTACTTTACCGGCTCCGTTTTTCTATATAGGTCTTCTATGTAGATATATTTTCAGTGGTATTTTTGGTAGTTTCTACGGTTATCTTTTTTTGAGCCAGTTTTTTCTGCGCTTTATACATAAATCTTTATGGTACTTTACTTGAATATGTAGAGCGATATTTGGTATTTGGTTGATTATCCAACTTTTCCACGATATCTGCAGTCAGCTCCCAGAACTGCCTGACTGCGTAGGCACAGCTGGTCTGGTTAGCGAGTGGGATAATATTCTAGGGTCTCAGACTTCTGGTTCCAACACCAACATGTAAAGAAGCAGGAGCGAAGAGCTTCAGCTGCACCTCACCTCCATACCGGTCCACTTGTGAAATGGATCTTCTTTTTAAGCACTGTTAATAGTGCGAACATCTTAGTCACCTATTGTGAACCTCACACGACACCTCATCTCATATCGTTAACAGTGGAAGATGACATTGTGGGGACACACATCCAAATTTTAGAACTTCTGAGGGACACAACGAGGCTTACTGAAAGGTGTGAAGACCTTGAAAATAGATCCCACCCGTTCACCCGATACAAGAGATTGTCTCTGCGAGTGCTCTCCTTTACATCTTTGCTGTGCAGCTGCTGATCACCCTGGGTCTGGAGGGCCCTTACAAAGTGGAAAGAGCCCACCGAATTGGCCTGGAAAGACCTAGACAGTCACAGTCTGTTATAGCGAATGACAGACTGTGTCAGGTGATTACACGATATCTGGACTATTCTGTAAAAGATATATCTTGTAGATGTATCTTGAGGCGTCATACTCTTTGCAGATTGCTCAGTTGAAGGTACCAAAAAGGGGTGGGCCTTTAGCAGGCTATTCACAGAAGAAAATCCACTTCCAACTTGCCTACCCAGCTGTGCTTCGGGTCACTGACCCAGGGGCATTTGAAGAGACGTATACTGACCAACAGGAGGCAGAAATCGAGCTAGCGGTGTTGCTGCAACCCATGGACATGGGTGAGCTGCCAGGAGAAGCTTGCCCTTCCTTTCCTAGGGACGTGGACACGTCATAGAAAAACGGGACCAAGTGAGAGATGACCGCCAAAGTTACCCAGGGCAACCATCGTCGGAGACTGACATCGGGGATGTTCATCAGTAATGAAAATAGGACCCTGCTAAACATTTCTATGGACCATTTTATCAGGGTTTGTAATATGGTGGTGCTCCTGTGTTCTGATGGATGCCACTTCAAGGCTGACTCTTAATTCCTCTGACCCATCAGGGCATTTGGAGTGGGTGCGGGTGTTGTTGGAAAAATGGAAGTCTATTAGTGATTAAGTTCTCCCAGTGGAGAGATGGCGGGTTTATCTTTTTGGACTTACTCGGTTGTTTATTGTTCAGTTTTATGCTACTCTACACCAAGGGCATTCATGAAGGCTATTATGGGATCTTTGATCCTCCTTTCCCTAATCAGTTCCCTATTGTTTATCATGCTTAGATCTCATGGGTGTCTTTCTCAAGAGAATGGGGCTGAGCGTGATACCAAGCACAGCCGCTGTACAATGTATGGCACTGTGCTTGGAGAGCTGAGAGAAGGCCTCAGCGCTCACGTGAGCGCCGGTGCCTTCTCAAACATCTGATCAGCGGGGGTCCCGGGTGTCGGACCTCCACCGATCCAATACTGATGACCTATCCTGAGGAAAGGTCATCAGTAGTTGACTCCCGTAAAAGCCCTTTAAAAACATTCTGCACAGCTCAGGACCTTGCTTAAAGATCCCCGCTGAGTTAAACCAACAATTTAACCAGTCACCAAGACTTTCAATATCTGTAACTCTCCCCTTACTGTCTTAGGCGACTTAGGGATTATTCGCAGGAAATCATAGGATAACCCTTTGATAAATGGGTGGGCGGGGTGGAGTCTAGGAACACCGTATTGGTGTTATACAAATCTTTCCTAGCTAGGGATGCCAAACTTTCCCAACCACTGAAACTTACCTACTGAGAGAAGACATTAAAAATCGCTGACACTTCGGTTAGTTTACTGGAAAGATGGCATCTGGGTTTCAACCACCTTACTAACGAAGTATGGAGAGGAACACAGTTCAGGCTCATTCATGCTGCCATTTATGCTGATCCATATTTCTCTGATGACTGTAAATTTTACTACAGGATTGGCGTTCACCTATTGTTCCCTCTACAGTTGAAGTCTCGGCACAACTGAAACATTATGGGGGGTTTTGTAGAGCAGATTGCAATGCCCGCAATGCAAAGGTTATTTGCGCCACAATCTGCGACTTTTCCCCACTCACGTCAGGTCTAAGAAAAATGGGCATGGCGGAGATGGGGAAGGAAACGGAGCAGTAGGATTGTTTAATTCATCATTTTCTATGCCTGTTTTAGGCATACAAAATGGTCTAAATGTAAAACAGCAAGGAAGCTGGCTTACATTTAGATTAGCACTGGATATACCGACGTTATGAAGGCACCTGTTCATAACTTTGGTGGATTCACCACCAGCTGTAGGGGTTATTAAGACCGGCGTCTAATAAATGACCTTCTATATGTTTTTTTGGAGAGGCAGAGGGTTGAAAATTAACTAGGACCAAGGGTTTTTTCAAACGTTGGAGGCAGTTTACTATTGCCGGAAGAAATAACCAATATTATGTTACCATTTTTACATACCACTTGGTAATATATGGAGGATCTGAAGGGTTCTCTAGGACTTTTACTGCAAGACTTTGGAGCTAGAAGAGGGGAGTAGTCATGGGAGGGGGGGAGATATCGTATATATTCATTAGAGCATATGATTCCCTTGGTGTGGAACTTTTAATGGTTCTTATTTAGACACTTGTACTGATATTGTTTGAAACTCCCAAATAGACAATATGAGGTACATTGTTTTGGTGTGTGTGTTCTTTATTATTCAGTAAAATATTTTTAAAATTAAAAATTTAAAAATTAAAAAAAAAAATAAAAAATTCTATGTTCACAACTAGGGGTGAGCAAATTTACTTCGAATGAAACATCCAAAGTCGATTAGCATAAAACTTCATTCTAATACTGTATGGAGCGGGAGCTCTGTACATTATTAGAATGTATTGGCTCCGATGAGCTGAAGTTATTACTTCATAACTTCATAAATTCATTTTTCATAAAAACATTTTCTGAACTCGGATTCGGTTCCAAGGTACCTATTCACAACACTAGCGAGAGATTCATTCTCACGCATGCGATGTGGTAATGAACATGTTGTCAGTGATGACATTTATTGTGGGTTGTAACCAGGCTAAGATCATGTGCACAATGTACACCATGTGATCCAGGAAGTGTCTACGGCATAACTTGACCAGTGAACACAGCGCTGGCCCAATAGGCAAATTATAACTATCAATGGAAAAGTTGTTTTTTACATGAAGGTGAGTGGGAGGGGGGGAGCATGAAACAAAAATTTAAAAAAATTCAGAATAACCTTTTAAGAAAAGAAACGCTGCAAAAACAAACTGGTATTGCATACAATGTAATGGGAAGCTGGAAAAAATTCCACCATAGTTTTATGGGTTTCACTTTTACGGCCTTCCCTATGTGGTAAAACTGACCTGTTGACTTCATTCTGCAGGTCAGTGTGATTAAATTTTTATAGTTTTTCTTGTGTTTTAATGCTTTAAAAAAATAAAAACGTGGAAAAAATAATTTTTTGTTTGCATTGCCATATTCTGACTCCCATAACTTTTTTGTATTCACATCTAGAGAGCTGTGTGAGGGTTCAGCTTTTGCGGGGAGATCTGTAGTTTTTATTGATAACGTTTGGAGTGTGTGACTTTTTGATCACTTTTTATTCGTTTGGGAGGTAAAGTTACTAAAGACAAAGACAATTTTTTTCCATTATGCTGTTCCCCATACAAGATAAATACTATTATATTTTAATGACAGGGGCATTCTGTGGCATGGCGATGCTAATGATCTTTATTTTTTTTAAATGGGGAAACGGTGATTTGAAATGTAATATCTTTTATTTTATTTTTTTAACATTTTTTCTGAACCTGATTGAACTTGGAACTTTACGATGACAGGACTTGGAGTCTTCAGAAGGCATGAGGCTGCCATAGCAACCGAAAAGCTCCCTCAATCCCGACCCGGGGGAGCAATTTGGTCCCTGGGAGTGCAGTGCTCCCAGGAAAAGACGACTCAGGTGCACACGCCATCTGAGTGTTTAAAGTCCATGTACACTTTTGGGGGCAATTTTTTTTTATTATTATTGCATTGCGCTCATTATGGTTGGTCTTTATTAAAAATTTTGAACCACTGCCTTTGTGCAGCCTTGAGTTTATCTAGTAGCAGGATCTGAATTTTTCCTCTGTTCCATCAGGCAGCCCAACTGATGGGCTCCTTATCTCTGAAGTTATAAACACACATTATAGCTCATTTCTTCTCTTACTGATAAGAATGTGGCTTAAATAAGTGTTTATGGCCTTTTAGTAATTTAGAGATAAGGGTTATAAGATGACCTGCGTGACCGGCACAAAGTGAAAGTACCATTCACACAGCTACAAAAACAGTAAACCTTTTGTTACAGAACGGTTTTTAGCCTAAAATGAGTAAAATGCAATCATAAAAAATTGTCCCCCTAAGGTGTACATAACCTTTAAATGCCGATAACGCTGATCACAGTTTCTGCCTCCAGGTGTCTGCTGCATAAAACAGCAGGCTACTGCGTCCGCTCAGGTCTTGCATGTACCGTGCAAGTCATGAAAGGCTTAAAGGGAACCTGTCATATCCGAAACACCCCCTGAACTAGAGTAAGCGGTGTGTAGTGTAAGTGATGCTGAATCCGAATATGTAAGTTTTATCTTCATACTCACTTCCATTCAGACGCTGTGCTCCCACAAACCAGCAGTAAAATGCACTCACTGGACTCCAGTGCTCACTCACATAATGGAGAGGACTCAAAGAAGAGTCCTGTGAATGTGTTTTACTGCAGGTTTGTGGGAGCACAGCATCAGAATGGAAGTGAGTATGAAGATAAAACTTACATATTCGGATTCAGCATCACTTACACTATACACTGCTTACTCTAGTTCAGGGGGTGTTTCGGAGATGATAGGTTCCCTTTAAGTACCTTCACATGGACTGATCATTGCCAGAACAGATGCACAGCCACAGCCATGAACGGTTGTTCACTACTAGTGAATTTTGCAAAAATTTGATTTGGGTCTGATTTAACTGAATCGAAAGCGCTTCAAAAGGTCGGAAAAGCTGTGGATGACATTCTGGTGCTCTCTCATTTTCCTTACTGATGGGCGGACTGGCCATAGACCCTACTGGGATTTTTCCTGGTGGGCCGATTCTCAGTGGGCCACCTGAGCCCTCCTCATAGCCAGCCAGGCACATAATGATCTGACGTCTCCAGCGTTAGTTAGGGGCCATTCATCCGGCCATGATACTGCAAAAATGCGGATCCGCAATACCACGGATGACGAACGGTGTGTGTTCCGCAATTTGCGGAACACACATCGCCGGCACCCCATAGAAGATGCCTATTCTTGTCCGCTGTTGCGGACAAGAATAGGACATGTTCTATATTTTCTTGCGGAGCCGCGGCTCGGCAAGGTCGCAAGCCGACCATTGAAGTGAATGGGGCCACATCTATTCTGCAAAACTGCGTTGTGTGAATGGGCCCTTAATGCTGAGATTGCCAGATACTCATGTACACCCAGCTGACAGCCGCAGTTCCTCCTCCTGAATTCAATTGTATTGCCATCTTCAGTACCCCAGTGCAGTTGAATACTGTGGGGAAAGGGAGATGATGGTTCCCTGTCCTCATGATCACCCTATTAGGCCTCAGGCTTTCCCCCGAGATAGGTTATCCTGGTGAATAGGTTTGGCTGCGTTCCCTGCACAGCCAGCCACTGTGGAGGGAAAAATGGGGGTCCAAAATGTCGGAAACCCACTGATCATAAAGTGATGGCATATCCTAGCTATGAGTCATATCTTGATGAGATAGAAACCCTTTCAACCTCGGAGCTGTATTCATGGTTCTGCTGGTTGACAGATCCCCAACAGTTACGCTGTATTTTCCTACAAACGTATAATTTCTACTTGTACATGTATTTCCAGTGCTGGGTATTATAAAATGTTGCCCGCTCTGCTCCTGCTTGATCGCTTGATGTCAAGAACCATTCAATAAACACCTCTCTGATAAGCTAGAAGAATTTCATCTTGTCGCCTACATTTGTGTTGGGCACTCAGAAGAACAAGTACCACGTCATCTTCTCATAGCTCTATTTATAGGTAGGCTGTATAAAATAAGTAACAAGGGTCAAGCATTTGTCCTACAAGAGCCTGGAGATTGCTGTTATGTTGGGGAAAATGGCTGAGTTTACCCTGGCAGGATGCCATCTGCAGCCCTGATATAAATATTGCTTGTAAATGGTGTTGAAATGTCTTCGCACTGTGGACCTCATAATTTATCATTCTTATCTTAAACCACTCATCAAGTATTATCCCTATTCCCTGCTAAAATGGGCAACCCTTCAGGAGGAATTGCTTAATAAAATCCCTTGACATTTTAAAGCTATTTCCAGAAGGCTAAAATGTACACTATCTGGCCATGTTGACAATGGATCACAATCCTGGTTAAAACAATTCAGATAAAATATAGGCCTGCTGGCAAAGTTCATGTGCTACTAAGGTAGGTCCAACAATGACAGGTCTATTAGTATTACTTATTACTGAAATTCTGACTTGGTAACCAACCATTAAAAAATTGTACAGAAAATAAATGGCTGCTTTCTTCAGGAAACAGTGCCACACGTGTTCATTGGTTGTATCTGGTATTGCAGCTCATCTCCTTTGCATTGAATGAACCTGTGGACAGGTGTGGCACTGTTTTGAAGGCAAGCAGCAATGTTTCTTTAACCTCAACGTACAGTCTACCTGCAGGCAGGATGTTGTAGAGCAGGATTTGCTAATTAGACTGAATATAGTTTTGTGGGAAAATATTAAGTAGAACTTGTTATCTAAATTTCTGCTCTTTCTATACTTTGGAGTCCAGTTGGTGGACCTACCCAATGACTCCCAACTATCTCTTTAAGTACAGTTTTATAGAATATATATGCCAATCACTGATATGGACCACCCACTGGACTCCTAAACCCTGAATGAGCAGATGAGGTCTACTAAATCTTTTCCCACAAAACTATATTATCAATCTACTCAGCATCTCCTGCTCTGTAACATACTTTCTGTAGCTTGGGCTGCATTTTCAAAGGGACAGGTCCCCTGTAAGTGTCAGGTAAAGTGCTAGAATACTAATCTACTATGAAGGTGCTGAGTATATTTAAGTACCCCCCCCCACCCCCAGACTTGAGCAGATTCATCCCTAAGCTGCCATACCTATCCTTATTGGATTTTTAGAAACCATATCCTATAGCCTCATGCACATGACTGCATTTTTCATTTGTGTCTGCATTTTTTGAGGATGCACACTAGAGATGAGCGAATCTATTCGCCGCTTCGTAGATTTGTATCGAATCTTGGAAATTTTCAGCTGCAAAGTGAATCCGAATTTCTTTGGATTCGCTTCGTATTATTCATAAATCTTCACAAAATTTAACACGCTAACTATACGTACGATACATACGAAACGTACGCATTCTGCTTGAGGCGGTAAAATGATGGTATGCCCACGCAAGAGCGGGAAAGTGAAGATACGCCCCCCTCAGAACTGGAAAAAAACAGCCTGACCCACCGGGATCTAACTGTTTTGCACGTATAGGGAGTGAAGACTCCTCCCTCAGTACTCCACCCTCCTCTGAAGTCTGAACCAGTTTAGACCAGCGCTGACTTCCGAGCAAGAGGCAAGCATCATGGCTAAAAAACAGCTGCGCCCAAATTGGAATGAAATGTTTTTTGGGGATGAGTTCCCTGAACCACTGCCCTCTCCAGACATCAGGGTGTCACAACTCTGCCAGAGAAACCCTGCTTCAGTGCCTGTGTCTTCCTTACCACCTGCTGAACTTGCTGTTGCTGCGACTCGTGAGGCAGCTGGAGCGTCTGCAGTGGCTCGTGCGGCTGGAGCGTCTGCTGTGGCTCGTGCGGCTGGAACGTCTGCTGTGGCTCGTGTGGCTGGAGCATCTGCTGTGGCTTGTGCGGCGGAGGCGACTGGAGCATCCACTTCGCCGCCCAGCAGGAGATCCACCGCTTCCATACACCAGAGCCCAATTGTTCCACCATCTGTTACGTCCCATGCATTGGAACGCCGAAAAGGGAACTGTGTTTTGGTTTTCCGTTGGGAAAGGGTCTGGCTTCCTGCAAGATGATGAGGATGATGAGGAATATTTTGTGGTCCGTAGGTCGGTGAAACGGCCGTACCTGCCACAACATCATCATAGCTTGTACCTGGGGGATCAGGTGGAGTACACCCCCATGGTGTCCCTGAAAGGCCCATTTGCGACCGGGGTTACCCTCCTTTCAAAGACTCTGGTGCCTACAACTGAACCAGAAATGTGGCCGGATGAACCACCAGGTCCAGGACGCTTGCGCTGCCTGCAGGAGTTCCCAGATGGCGTCCTCCGGTTCAGGGAAAAGCCACAGCCTCAGCTGGAGCCTCTGATTCCTGGACTGCTAGCACCACCACCACAGTCCTTACAGCTGGGTCAGCTGACCATGTTATTGTTCACCTTCCAATCCACGGTCATCCACCAATACCAGCTGCCGTGGAAGATGAAGCCAACAGCAGCTGGGGAAGCTAGGTCTTCTTCCCTGGATGCAACCTTTCCGGAACCGCTGCAGCCGGAAGTCCTTACCGCTGCTGTCCCGGCAGGAGGATCCGGAAAAGCAAAAATGGCTGCAGCGCTCGCCAGCGTCACCACCACCCGGACCCGGTCAAGTCCAACTTCAGGAAGAAGAGGGCACTGGAGTTCCACCACCGCAGCGAGCATGGCCTACAAGAGGCAGGAGGGTCTTCTGATGACCGAGGATCATCTGAGGAGTACTCATCTGAGGAACCCAACTACTGGCAGTGTCAAGGACACTGCTGGAGGACCTATGGGAGCCACACCATGGACTGCACCTGACGGGTGAGATGCTAGTTGGCAGTTGTTTTTGTTTAGTTTGTGTTTGACTCTCACACAGCATGGCTGTCAGGACTCCCCCCCATTCTGCAGAAAAGTCCCAGTTGCGCCTAAGCGTGCCTATTTTCCTTTTTCCCCCCTTCTCAGGTTATTTGGTCATATTATACCACCCCAATACAGCCCAAATACCACAGTTCAGCACAAAATATTGACAGCAGCAATACATGCCCAAAAACTTCCACTGGCCGGCTGTGAGGAGGTCCCAGGCAGCCCCCAGGGCAGTGGCCCACAGGGAAATTTCCCTGTAAGGTCTATGGTCAATCCGCCCCTGCATGTGGAGTACACATGTTTGGATTACAATTTTACCTCACGTGGATTACAATTGAATTTTGGAATATGTGTTTTATCATTGCCAACTAGGAGCCATAAGGAGAGACTCAAACATATATCTGAGCCTTTTATGCTTGCAAATGTGAAATTGATTGCACTAAAATGTTTGCATACTTATGTCTATACTGTATTTTAGCTACACTGTTTTTAATGGTTCAGCACTTTAGCCCATTGTATATATTCTTTTTCTGGTACTGCAATGTGTCCTATTATGCACTTATTGTACAGTGTTTTTAGTAAATTATTCACTTATTGATAGCTAGCAGCAGTGAACACCTTATTTTTCTAGTTCATATGGACTGCCTCTAAAGACTGTACGCCGCGGCCTAGCCTCGTGCGTATGACACATTTGCGGTTCAATAGTACGCTAAGGATTCGTACGCACTTTTGTATGCTTATGCTTACTTATTGCGTACTTTTAACTACGCTGACTGTAAGTACGTAATTTGGGCAGGAATGTTCGCAAAACAGCGTTGTTTTTTTTACGTAGATTTGACAAATAAGTTCGTTTAAATACGAATTTTGTCAGAAATTCGGCGAATATTCGGCGAAGCAAATTTTGAATGATTCGCTCATCTGTAATACACACTCATTCATCTCTGTATGATCATATTTTATATTTTATTCTTGTCTACCTTGCAGATGAGACTAGCCTTTCTTTTTATTAACCCCTTCGCGACCAGCGCCGTACATGTACGGCGCCGGGGCGATGCGGGCACATGACGCCCGCTCGCGGGTGCGGCGGGCGTCATGGCCGGCAAGTCTCTGCTGTTTCTAACAGCAGAGACTTGCCGCTACTTACCGCCATCGGCGGCGTCTTCTGGGGTGACTAGATGCCGTGATCACACGTGATCACGGCATCTAGTTGCGTCTAAACCCGGAAGCGTTCGCTTCCGGGTGGTGTACAGACACCCCGTGTGGCCAATCGGGGTGTCTGTACACCATATGAAAACTGTAATCCTCGCTGGTGAGGATTACAGTTTTCAAAGTGCAATTCTTATTCTGGCCACTAGATGGCAGGCCAGGATAAGAAATGAGCAATTGATGGATTTCTGAGTCTATAAAACCCAGAATTGCTCATAAAGAAAAAAAAAAAAGCCACAATTTATAAGCCCATATATGAGCTTTCTAATAGTAAAAAAAAAATTAAAAAAAATGTTAAAAAATATATAAAAAATAAAAAAGATGTAAAAGTTCAAATCACCCCCCTTTCCGTATAAGTAAAAAATAAATACCTAAATAACAATAAATATAGACATCATGGGTATCACCGTGACCGAAAACGCCCGTACTTTTAAAATATATAAAAAAAATTCCAATACGGCGAATTGTGTGGCGGAAAAAAGCGTCCAAATGGCGATTTGTCGTTTTTTGTCGCTTTTTTTTTCTAAAAAAAATTAAATAAAAAGTGATCAAAAAGTCATACACACCCCAGAATGGTATCAATAAAAACTTCAGATCGTCCCGCAAAAAATGAGCCCCCATACAGCTCTGTACACATAAATACCAAAAAGTTATAGGGGTCAAGATTTGACAAGGAAAAAAAAAAAAAAAAAAGGGCAACTTTCTAATTATTTTATCACTATGAAAACGCAGGAAAAACTATACATATTAGGTATTGCCGGATTCGTACTGACCAGTAGAATGAAAGTAACGGATCAGTTTTAATGCACATCGAACGCTGTAAATAAGAAACCCGTAGAACTGTAGCGGAATAGCGTTTTCTTTGCAATTTCACCCGGTTTGGAATTTTTTTCCCACTTCCCACTACACCGTATGCAATATTAAATGGTGGCGTTGGAAAGTACAACTTGTCCCGCAAAAAACAAGCCCTCATACAGCTATGTGAACAGAAAAATAAAAGAGTTATGGCTGTTTGAAGGCAGGGAGCGCAAAACGAAAATGCAGAACCGAAAAAAGCTCCGGGCGCGAAGGGGTTAAAGTAAAAAATGTGGAATGCACATGGAAGGATGTGAATCTATTGTTTGTGGACCAAAATACGGATACGACTGTATGCATGAAAACTTATTCACATGACAGCATATCACGGACTTGTGCTGTCTGTGTTCTCCACGGATAGTACAAGTATCCATTGATCTTAATGTGTTTATTTGAACATTGTTTCGGAAGCATGCACTACTTTGGTCTGTGATGTGGACCAAACACTCCCATTGAAGTTTATGGGCTGTAAAAACCAATGCCATTGGTGGGAGATGCTCTGGAAATCCCTTTATCACCCTAGCTGTGAACGTGAAATAGAGATGACTCTTGGATGGCAAAAAATGGACATAAGGACCAACAACGGACCCTTCATGGACATCTTCATGGATGAAACATTGATTGCCTTATCACGGACACGAACGTGTGAGTAAGTCCTCATTTGGTGCCCTATCATATACTGTATATATCCATAAACCACCTCAAAAACATGTATAAAAAGGCTCAAAAGAAACCTGATGATGTGGACAGGTAAGACAGCTGTGGGTGAAACCTCAAAAATGTCCGATGATCATAAATGTAACATGTTAACATATACACCCCTCAGCATTGAAATTGCCACACCAAGAAGGACAAGCTAGAAGGTGATGCAAATCAAGGAAGTAGCAGATGTCACTAAGATCTTCAAATGATCAATTTTTTAAGCATATATCTCCACCCTGTGGCATGTGCGAGAGGCCAGATTGAAAGCAAAGTTTTTAGTAACATGAAATCTCAAAAATCAGATATGATGCCTCCTGTTAATCGATGTGCCAGTTATTGCCTCTCGTCCCAATCTGAGAGGGACAGAATCCTTGAACTGAGAGACCTTGGTCTATCACTCTGGAAGATCACTACATCAATATGTCAACACTGTCCAATGTCCCATGGTTGGGAGAACAATGAAGAACTGTAATGAACGCTATAAGTGCACACTGGTGAACCTCTGCATGGATGAATTGTCTGATTAGAAGAATAGCACATAGAAAGCTATTCCGTACTACAAGTGAAACTGGACATCACATCTCAAGCCTAGGGCAGCAAGCAGTGTCTACACAAACCATCAAAAGGTGTTTACACGACACTGGGCTACGAGCCAAAGGTCCTTCTTCAGGTGTTCCATTGATCTCACATCACTGCTCTCAAAGGCTGTCATGGTTCAGAGCAAGACTACAATGAAGGCCAGAATGGAGGTCTACCCTCTTCGGCAATGAGTCCCACTTCTATCTCAGATGCAATGATAGCTGGAGATTGGGCTAGAGACCACATGCACAACGCCATGAATGAGTCCTTCACAAGGAAATGTCACACCGGTCATACTCCTGGGATTATGGTCTGGGGAGGCACAGTGAGGAAGCCAGCAGCACTCAGCGTTACTGAAGGTGGGGAAATGGCGCCTCTAGGAGCAGGGTTACCGCCCCCCTGATCCTTTTGTATAATTTACATAATACAAAAGTAAATTTTTAACAAAAACAGGGACACTAATAATAAAATGGCTAACATATTTGGCATCAGGTGACATTTGCACATTGCAAAAGTCATTCTGTTTGATAGGGTCAAAATTGATGACAGAAACCCTTTAACAGTTCGACATTTCTTCAAAGTGTCCCAGGAGCCGTTTTTTAACAGGACTCCAGGTTACATGTTGCTCTTATTACTGTGAGAAGCCTGCATGGCCTAAATGTGCTACCATGGCTGGACTTGTCTCCTATCAAGCACATCTGGGATGTCATTGGTTGGAAATTGTAAAGGGAGCTGCCAGCAGTGGATCTTGATGATTTGCGTGCCCACATATATTCATAGTGGCAGAACATTCCCCAGACAACCATTATTAACCTCATTAATAGCATGTCAAGGCGTGTAAGTGCATGTATTTGTGTGGTGCTCATAATCGGTACTGAATAACTTGACATTTTTTAAATATTTTGCACATCATTAACATGTCTATCAATCCTATATTTTCCATAATGTTATCACTTTTCCTTCTTGATGTTGCAATTTCAGTGTTGAGGAGTGCACGATTAAGTGTGAAATAAATATTAAAATAAAAAGTACCTTTGGGGAAAAATACATTTTACATAAATAAAATGCATTTACTGTGTCACTATGGTAATAAATAACCTGCCCACATTTGTATCTTCATACCCATGACATCATCTATGACAAATTTTTGGTTTTAAGCAAACAGCATATAAAGTTGGGGATATTTATCATCTCTTTGTGCCAGAAAAGTGGCATTAAAAAGTTGCAAACTACATGTTTATGACTTTTTAAATGCGACATTCGAAAATAAAATGTCTCAAAAGTCTGTTTTTATGCCACCCTCAACACTTTTTAGAAAGTGGGCATGGCAAGCTTGGGAAGGGGCATGTCCAGCAGTCACAACAACTTTATCCTCATTTATGCCAGTTTTCTGGTGAAAATAAAGCCTGTGGCCTCAGAGCTGGGACGTCATTAAAGCACTATATAGCGGAAAAATGATCAAACCTGGTGAAGACTGGCTTCGTTTCCCATAGCATCCAGTCAGATTCCACCTTTCATTTTTCAACGCTCCTTTGGAAGATGAAAGGTGGAATCTGTTTGGTTCCTATGAGCAACTAAGCAGTTTTACTTTACACCAATTTTGATAAATCTCCCCCATATGTGGTTGTAATATTTAGTCATGCTATGGAGGTATTATTCAGTCAGCAGAATTATGTGTTTCTTCTATAGTTTGAGACATGTACATAATTTGGGCTGGACCATTATAAGGAAACCTTCCAGTGAAAGAAAGTTAGCCTGTCATGCTTCACCTTTCTCAGCTGCTAGTTACACAGGATGCCACAGGAGTCTTCAGAGTTCTGTTGGCACATTTGATATTATACATTTGGCATGTTTGAGAATACAGCTATTAAAAGGAACACCAATAATACATATACATTAATGAATTGTAACATATAGAGTTCCCAGACCTGTAAGTACAAGTTTACCACAAGTGAACTAGTGCTAATCTTGCCATTTCCATACTTCCGTTAAAGTGTAAGACTGGCACAAGTCTAGACTTCTAGCTCTATTAAGCATCTGGTCCTGTCTGGCTTAGAGGGCACTCTGTACTAGAGCGTATGACAATAGTTCTGAAGATCGTCTTTGGGAATTGGTGGAATGTTTTGACGTTAAGCAGATGGGATTAGTGATTGAAACTGTGTCGTTTTAATCTCTGTTCCTCCAGCTGGAAAGCCAATCTGCTCTCTCTCTCTTGCTCCGACCTTGAGCCCTCTTGTCGCGTTTGTCTTAAAGCAAACACGTAACATACAGTTTTTGTGACAGCTGATATGAGATGATATGTAGATAAGTGAAAACCATTACCAGTCACTGATAGATGATCTTTAGGTTGGCAGATATGATTATATTGCATAATGCTAGGGTAGGTTGCTTAGAAATGATACAGAATATAGAATATGCATACCCATTACAACCCCATGCCTGGAGCTTGGAGGATGTACACTACTACTTCAAGCTCTCTGAATCCGCCAGCTGTAGAGAGTAGTGTGGCTCCCTGAATATTATATTACAAAAATAAAGAACATGAAGTCCGCATCTTCACCTTGTGTCTTTATTCCATACCCATCAGTACATCAAAAAGCAACGTATTGGCTTTTTACAAGCCTTTCACAAGCCATGGCTTGAGAAAGGCTTGTAAAAAGATAAGACGTTGCCTTTTTATGTACTGATGGGTATGGAATGAAAATGCAAGGTGAAGATGCTGGCTTCATGTTCTTTATCTTCTGGTGCTGTCTTCAAACATTGTTTATCCTGAACATTATATTACAATGTCACTCAGCATTTTACTTCATTTTCTCTGTCTTACTGTTTGACTAAGAACCATGTGAAAATTAGAGACTCCGTTCCTGGTGAATGTACAAATAGGTGGAACCAGAGTACAGTCCCTTGTATAGCATATTGCGGGCTTGGGACTGTACTCTTTTTTAGCCCTTTGAGAACATCCTTAATATGGTCTTAAGAGTACAGATGTCTCTTAGGCAGGGGTGCACCACCAATGAGGCCAGGGGAGGTGATCGCCTCAGGCAGAACCATATGGGCGAAGGGGGTTAGGTTAAGAAATTGGCATTGGAGAAGGAAGGGCGCTGTTTCAGTAGTGGAATTACCCCTCCAGACATATGTAGGACTATGGCCAACTGTTTAAGCATTCATGTGGTTCACATGTTGAATTGTAGTCTATGATAATGACAGGAAAGTGTGGACCTGGGCACCATGATTGGTTGTGAGAGACATGGTAGTCAGATCCAATAGAGCATGAGGATATATAGGTGTTGCTCAGGTGGGTGGAGCAATTAGTTTTAAAAAGAGTCAACCTTCCTACCAATGGGAGAGGTTGTAATGCCTGGTGTGTAGAGTGTATCACTGTGCCAGACTATTAGCTGATATAGAAGACTCTCCCTGGATAACTGAGACAGTGGGTGGAGAAAGAGTGTACATGAGTGAGTCAGCAGGTAGAGAGGAAGTAACCCCTGAACAGAGTAGAAGTGGGGTTATCATTGGTATGACTCAGTTTAGAATAGGACTGTGGTGCTATGGACAGTGTGGGGCTATGGACTGGCTATGATTTTTCCAGTCATAGCACATACCACCCATCCATGGAGAGGCCTTCGGACTTGTGCATTAGGATTGCTAGGAAAGGTTATATTTAGATAAGTTGTTTTTAATCACAGTCAAAATTGCATTAATAAATTGCGCTTAGTTTTACTGGGTTTGTTGCGGTATTGTGATGCGGTTATTTGCAATGCATTTTTTTATTATTTCCGATGCACAGTAGGAATAAAACATAATTATTTGTAAAACTGTACATACCTGTCAATTTAAAAATTGTGTGAATGGGCTGACGCACTTCATTCAGATGTTTTGTATACAAGTGGTTAGAGGTCGGCAGGGAAAGTAAATGCCCCGTCAAAAGATGTTTGACTGGATTAAATGCTTTTACTCTTGATTTCCATCTGTTTTGAAAAGAATAGATTAAATCCCTTTAGGATATCCTCTTATTCTAAGCATCAGATTATTAGCTGTGTGTCTCATGCTTTCTGAAAGACTACATCTGCTGTAAGCCCTAGAGGAGTTGAGCAGAAGATGGGAGTGGTAGTGGCTCTGGCTGCAATAATCGTTCACAGTGATAATCCGATGCTCCCTAGGACCAGGGCAGCGATAGGAGGGTGCACCCCTTCTTCCCTCAAGGCACATCCTGATGTTGGGGTTCCTGATGGTAGTTGGGATGCCCTTGGTGTTGGGTGTGGCAAGGGTGAAGGCAGGTGATGAAGGTGTAGTGGCTGGTGAATGTTGCTGGAGTCAGTAATAAGGCCAATTATAGAAGATAAATGTCTCCCTTTATTAAATTTGCGGAATAGAAATTGTAGTACAGAGCAAAAACAAAAAAGAAAAAACGGATGGCACTACACAAAAATTCCTGCTAAAATGACAACAAACTGTCCGGTATGGTGCAAATCTCAGGGAGTAACTATAAGATGGGTGGTGCTCTGTTTCAGACAAAGAAAGTCCAGAAGGGCAAATCCATATCATAAAGGAAGAAAGATGAAGCGGCACTCACCAAAACAATCTTTACTTTATTTGCGTGGCAGGTTCACACTAGAGTTACAGTGCTGGGCGGCGGGCGATACCACACATATTGGCGACGTCAGGCAACGGCCGTTTCGCGCACAATCACGCTTCGTCAGGCCTGTGACACAGGCCTGACGAAGCGTGATTGTGCGAGAAACGGCCGTTGCCTGACGTCGCCAATATGTGTGGTATCGCCCGCCGCCCAGCACTGTAACTCTAGTGTGAACCTGCCACGCAAATAAAGTAAAGATTGTTTTGGTGAGTGCCGCTTCATCTTTCTTCCTTTATGATAAAGAAATTGTAGTACATCCAACAGTATTATACATAGTTCGAAACAATTGTCAGTGCATATCTTTCAAGATAGCAATGTATAGATATGGGGATTGTAGTACTCTTTCCATCCATCTCTCCAAAATCTCTCTTTGCAGAATCTAAGGCTGGCAATATTATTCTTGTAGTGGTGACTGTAATTCCCAGCTGAGGGGTACAAAATTAAGACACAGGGGACCTTGCTGATTGACTCCAATGCTAAGCCATGCAGATTCTGGACCGTCTAATTCAGGGATCAGCAACCTTCAGCACTCAAGCTGTTCTGAAACTACAACTCCTATAATGCCCCATTCACTTCTATGGGAGTTAGAAGAAGGGTCGAGTATGCTGGGAGTTGTAGTTTTACCGCAGTTGGAGTGCCAAAGGTTGCTGGTCCCTGACCTAGTTCTTTCCTTTCTCTTTTTCTGGAGTATTTTGTTGTAGAGATGGCCTTCTCTCTTTGGATCTCTCAGAGATAGTGACCTTGTGGACTTCAGACCTAGTACTCTGAGGTGTGAGCACATGTAGTTCCCTCTCACTTTATTTCCTTCTGGGCAGAATCACCAAGAACACTAAGCCCATATGATGTCTAATGATGGTAGTCTTCCTAAGGAGAAAGAGCACGCCCAAGAACCCCAAGGTCACACAGTTAACCAGGGTAATTTTCTCCTGAGGCATTCAGTACTCTTGTCCTGTTGGAAGGAGAACTGATTTGCATGTTTCACTTTGAGAAGTATTATGTGTGCATCTCTTTCTCTCACCTTTAACATTTGGTTAAAGAGGTTGTCTGGGTGTTTAACCACTTCCCATCCGGGTCATTTACCCCCTTCCTGACCAGGCTTTATTTTGCAAATCTGACATGTGTCACTTCATGTGGAAATAACTTTGGGATGCTTTTATTTATCCAAGCCATTCATAGATTGTTTTCTTGTGACACATTGTACTTTGTGTTAATGGTAAATTTGAGTCAATATATTTTACCTTTATTTATAAAAAATCCCAAATTTACTGAAAGTTTTGAAAAAAATCACAATTTTTTAAATATTAATTTCTCTGCTTTTAAGTTGCATAGGGATATCTAATAAAATTGTTATTAATGAACATTCACCATATGTCCACTTTATATTGGCATAATTTTGGAAATGTAATTTTATTTTTTGAGGATGTTAGAAGACTTCGAATTTTATATGTAATTTTTAAGATTTTCATGAAAATTTCCAATAGTTAATTTTAAAGAACCTTTGCAGTTCTAAAGTGACTTTGAGGGGCTTAAATAATAGAAACCTCCCATAAATGAACATATTTTAGAAACTACAGCCCCCAATGTAATCCAAACTGATTTTTACAAAGTTTGTTAACCCTTTAGATTTCCCACAAGAATTAAAACGGAAGGTGAAATTTAAAAATAATTTATTTTTTTTTGCAGATTTTCAATTTTTAATTCATTTTTCCTATAAGATAGCAAGGGTAAACCGCAAATCAAACCTGAATATTTATTTTCCTGATTCTGAAGTATGCAGAAACACCCCATATGTGGTTGTAAACTGCTCTGTGACCGCCAGTAATAAGAGGGAGATAGTACAAGCATTTGTGATGGCTTTGACAGCTTGTCAGAGTGATCAAAAGCCTGGAGGCCATGTAAAAAGGTCTCAGGTTAAAGCTCCATGTTCTTGGCTGTCAGGAGGCAGCTAAGTCATGGAGCTTCTATGTACAGGTGCTGCACACAGGGGGCAAAGCTCAAGGACGTTTTAAAACGTCCATTCAGAGATAGAGATCCACTACCAGGACGTTTATAGTCAATGGGCAGACTGGAAGTGGTTAACATTGATGATCTGTTCCTAGGTAAGGTCTTCAATATCTGATTGGTGGGGGTATGACTCCTAACACCCCCACCAATCAGCTATTTAAAGAGGCCACAGTGCTCATTGAGCACCACAGTCTCTTTTCAGGGAAATGATGTCATCTTCATCGGTCACATGGCCTAGGTGCAGTTCAGTCCTATTCATGTGAATGGGGCCAAGCTTCAGTACCAAGCACAGCCGCCATCTAATGGACAGCACTTGGTAAACTGTGAGGAAGCTGCAGCTCCCACTAGAGTATTGAAACCTCTTAAAATAGCTAATTGTCAGGGGTGCTGGGAGTCGGACCCCACCGATCTGATATTGATGACCTACATTGAAGATACCATAGCAAAGAAATGTACAAAAAGGGTAAAATAGTGAAGATAAAATAAGCTTGACTTCGTTAAAGGAACACTACCATCAAAAAGATTTTTTTACCATATATTAACAGCCTGTATGTGAATGTACCATGTTTTTTTTGTAAGAAAAAACAAGGTGTGTTTGATTTTCTTGATATAAATCTCAATGTATTCTATTCTGGTCTTCCTGTCATGGCTCTTCGTCCTTTCTTTGGACTTTTAGCATGGCAAACATCTCGCTTCACTCTTTCAGTCAGACCATTCACTGATGCTAGAGGTAGAAGAGGGATGAGTGTCTGAATTAGAGCATCACACATTACACTGATAAATGCAAAGCTCTTCTGTGGGCATCTTTATGTAGGCCTATCAAGAGAACAATACGGTTGTCATAACGTCATCCTAAATTCTACATCTAATATTATACTAGCAGATAACATATTTCCCTCAGTAAACGGGGGATCACTATCTATATAGGAGTTTTATCTCTTTGTGCTAACTGCTTAAGAAGGACCACCTTTTGTATTTAATTTTTAATAGTAGAGTGCTGCCAGAATGAAAAAAGAGAAACAGACAATAATTCTTTTTTTTTTGTAAGAAGGAGTTTAAAAATTACCACTTTCTGATGGAAGTGTCCCTTTAAGTCATTAAGGGATACATGATACATGTACCACAAGGCATCAGCCGTATTATGTATTTGTGTTGTACAGATCTGTAATGCAGAGCCCATAGATATCTATTGGCCCACATCTTACCTCAGTATGGCCTTAATTTTTAATGGAGGCATGTTCCTCTGCATGTTGTAGAACGAAGATATTCTTACCCAGATTTAGGGTAGAATACACTGCATCACGAGGACACTATGCACTGATATACAGGCCTTCACGTGCCTCTGTACAGACTCAATACGTATTTTGCTGAATGCGTTAGGCCTTACAGCTGTTCAGACATGTCCCTATATTGCAATTCCAGCTGAAGTATAGCTTAGTATACTGCTCCCACAATTCTATGCCCTGCAACACTCCCCTAGTTGGAAGAAATCTGTATTTCTTGATTTTCCTGGTTAAATGGGGTTTCCATAGCTATGAAAATCAATGGCTTATTTTTAGGGAAGGCCATCAATATCATATTTTGTAGTGATCCAACCCCAATACCACCACTGAGTAGCTGATCATAGTGGCCACAACACTCAGTCAAGCACTGCATCCCCTTTCATATTTACCAGGCATAGCTCTGCACTTTAGTTAGTTCTATCTCACTACTACCCAGTCTCATTTAAAGGGAGTCTGTCACCTCCATATGCCCATAAAAAGCACTTAAATAGCCCCATAGCAGATGTAATCATAAATGTAATGGTATCTTTGGCACTTTCTTTTGACCTTTAGAAGTTGGAAAAACGTAGTTTAAATCGTATACAAATGATCCGTTGGAAGTGCCCTGAGGTGGTGTTTACTGGCGTGGAGCGCGGGCTCCTGTGCTTTTTTACACAGCTGTGCAGTCTCTTGCTGGGCTGGGGCATGCACACTGCGATGCCCATTTTGGGAACGGCATTGACGGCCAACGGCGCGAAACCTGAAACATGCAGTGCGCATGCCCCAGCCCGGCGACAGACTGCACAGGCACGGGATCTCGCCGGCGCAGAAGGAGGACCCAAGTCAGGTGCAGGGCAGGCAGAGGCACTGGCTGGGGCAGGGAAAATATGTAAAAAAGCACAGGAGCCCGGGCTCCACGCCAGTAAACGCCGCCTCTGGGCACTTCCAACGGATCATTTGCATATGATTTAAACTATGTTTTTCCAACTTCTAAAGGTCAAAAGAAAGCGCCAAAGGTACCATTACATTTATGATTACATCTGCTATGGGGCTATTTAAGTGCTTTATATGGGCATATGGAGGTGACAGACTCCCTTTAAAGAGACTCTGTCACCTCCCCCAAGCCGTATTAAAGGGGTTGTCTCACTTTAGCAAATGGCTTTTATCATATAGAGAAAATTCATACAATTCAATTTCTAATGTATCGTCTACTTTGTTGGCTTGATTCATTTTTCCATCACATTATACACTGCTCTTTTACAGGGGTTATGACCACCCTGCAATCCAGTAGTGGTGGCCATGCTTGCGCCTGCCTCTCTGGTGGTTGGAATTACAGGAGAGCACATAGGCTGGCACATTTCCTGTAGTGTTCAAACACAGCCACATCTCCTGGATTTCAGGGTGGTTGTAACCATGGAAATGAAAAGCATATCATGTGATGGAAAAATCAATCAAGCCAGCAAAGGAGGCAATATGGACAATCACAATCCATTAGTAAGTGCCTTGTATTATTTTTCTCTACATGATAAATGTCACTTGCTGAAGGCAATCTGTCACCAGAGACCTACCTGTCAAACCAAGAGCACAGTTAGATGTAAGTCTCCTGAATAAAATGTTTCTTCGCCTTCCTGATACAAGGCTCTGTACCTGAGATATCAGCATCTTTAATAATATGCAAATAGCCATTTGGTGCAATGAAGGCCAGCTCCCCCAACCGTGCTTTGATTGACAGTGCCAGGCAGGTGTTCTTGCACCACTTTGCCTATCATATGCCTCCCAAGTGTCCCTCTTTTGGAGGGACAGTCTCTCTTTTTGACCCAAGTCCCTCTATCCCTCTTTGATCCTTAAAGGGGTATTCTCATCTTAGACAATGGGGGCATATCGCTAGGATATGCCCCCATTGTCTTATAGGTGCGGGTCCCACCACTGCGCTCATAGAAATGAATGGGAGCGCAGCGCGCAAGCGCGGCCACCGCTCCCATTCATTTGTATGGAGCCGAGAGAAGTAGCCGAGCCAGCGCTCGGCTATTTTCGGCGGCCCCATAGAAATGAATGGAGGGCGGCTGCACATGCGCAGTGCACCCTCATTCAGTTCGGGGGCTCCGTTCTGAATGACCCGTTCCGTTCTGGGACCCGCACCTATAAGACAATGGGGGCATATCCTAGCGATATGCCCCCATTGTCTAAAATGAGAATAACCCTTTAAATGTCCCTCTTTTTGACCTGGGGAATTAATAGATAATGCATTAATAAATTTACTAAGTTACTCCTTCCTAAAGTGCCTGGTTTCTATCTGTATATTAGACCATAACTTCATTATTTGGTGCAATTTACATAGTAACATAGTAACATAGTTTATAAGGCTGAAAAAAAGACATCTGTCCATCCAGGTCGGCCTGTTTTCCTACAAGTTGATCCAGAGGAAGGCAAAAAAATTCCTGTGAGGTAGAAGCCAAAATTCCCCACTTTAGGGAAAAAAAATTCCTTCTCGACTCCAATCAGGCAATCAGAATAACTACCTGGATCAACGACCCATCTCTAGTAACTATAACCTGTAATAATATTACACTCCAGAAATACATCCAGGCCCCTCTTGAACTCTTTTAGTGAACTTACCATCACCACCTCCTCAGGCAGACAGTTCCATAGTCTTACTGCTCTTACCGTAAAGAATCCTCTTCTATGTTTGTGTACAAACCTTCTGTCCTCCAGACGCAGAGGATGTCCCCTCGTCACAGTCCTGGGGATAAATAGTTCATGGGAGAGATCTCTGTACTGACCTCTGATATATTTATACTTAGTTATTAGATCTCCTCTCAGTCGTCTTTTTTCTAAAGTGAATAAGCCTAATTTTGATAATCTTTCTGTACCTGAGATATCAGCATCTTTAATAATATGCAAATAGCCATTACTGTAGTCCACCCATTCCAGTTATTACTTTAGTTGCCCTCCTCTGAACCCTCTCCAGCTCTTCTATGTCTGCCTTGTTCACAGGAGCCCAGAACTGTACACAGTACTCCATGTGTGGTCTGACTAGTGATTTGTAAAGTGGCAGGACTATGTTCTCATCACGGGCATCTATGCCTCTTTTGATGCAACCCATTATCTTATTGGCCTTGGCAGCAGCTGTCTGACACTGGTTTCTACAGCTTAGTTTGCTGTTCACTAAAATTCCTAGGTCCTTTTCCATGTCAGAGTTACCCAATATTTTACCATTTAGTATGTACTGGTGACTTGCATTATTCCTTCCCATATGCATAACCTTACATTTGTCAGTGTTAAACCTCATCTGCCACTTCTCTGCCCAAGCCTCCAGTCTATCCAGATCCATCTGTAGCAGTGTATTGTCCTCTTCTGTGTTAATTACTTTACACAGTTTAGTGTCATCTGCAAAAAATGATATTTTACTGTGCAAGCCTTCTACAAGATCATTAACAAATATATTGAAGAGAATAGGGCCCAATACTGACCCCTGTGGTACCCCACTAGTGACAGTGACCCAATCTGAATATGTGCCGTTAATAACTACCCTCTGTTTTCTTTCACTGAGCCAGTTACTTACCCACATACAGACATTTTCTCCCAGGCCAAGCATTCTCATTTTATATACTAACCTATTATGTGGTAAAAATGCTTTGGAGAATATAGATATACGTCCAGATATATGTCCAGATATACGACATCCATTGATTCGCCGCGGTCCAGTCTAGAACTTACCTCCTCATAGAAACTGATTAAATTGGTTTGACATGACCGATCCCTCATGAAGCCATGCTGATATGGAGTTATTTGCTTATTTTCATTGAGGTACTCCAAGATAGTATCACTTAGAAAACCCTCAAACAGTTTACCCACGACAGATGTTAAACTTACCGGCCTATAGTTCCCGGGCTCTGTTTTTGGACCCTTTTTGAATATTGGCACCACATTTGCTATGCACCAATCCTGTGGAACACTCCCTGTCAATATAGAGTCCTTAAATATCAGAAATAAGGGTCTGGCCATGACATTACTTAATTTTCTTAGGATACGGGGGTGTATGCCATCCGGTCCTGGCGATTTGTCTATTTTAATCTTTTTAAGACGCAGCTCTATTTCTTCCTGGGTCAGACAGAGCACTTTTAATGGGGAATTTACTTTTATATTCTGCATTTCATCTGACAGTTTATTTTCCTCAGTGAATACAGTGGAGAAAAAGATATTTAGTAGCTTTGCTTTCTCCTCATGGCTCTCTGCATCTCCCCCCTCATTACTCTGTAAGGGGCCGACACCTTCAGGTTTATACTTTTTACCATTTATATAATTAAAGAACATTTTAGGGTTAGTTTTACTCTCTTTGGCGATTAATCTCTCGGTCTCTAGTTTGGCTGTTTTTATTTGTCTTTTACATATTCTATTTTTTTCCTTATAGTTTTTCAATGCTTCCTCGCTCCCCTCCTGTTTTAGTGATTTAAATGCTTTCTGTTTGTCATTTATTGCTTTCTTTACAGTTCTATTTATCCACATTGGTTTTTTCTTGTTCCTTAACCTTTTATTCCCATAAGGTATGCACGTCTCACAATTAGATATTAGGATGCTTTTAAAAATATCCCATTTTGTGGCTGTATTTTTATTTTTGAGGACTTTGTCCCAGTTAGTTAGGCCTATGGCCTCTCTTAGTTGGCTAAATTTTTCTTTTTTGAAGTTTGGTATTTTTGTTCCTCCCTGAAGAAACCCTCTTTTGAATGACAATTTGAAGGTTATTGTATTATGGTCACTATTTCCCAGGTGTCCCCCGACCTGCACATCTGTTGTTCTGTCAGGTCTATTGGTTAATACTAAGTCCAGTATGGCCGTCCCTCCAGTCGGGTCCTGAACCAGTTGGGAAAGGTAATTGTCTTTGGATATTTCCAAGAACCTGTTTCCTTTATGAGATATACAGGTTTCAGTTTCCCAGTCTATATCTGGGTAGTTGAAATCCCCCATAATAACGACCTCATTATGTTTTGCCGCCTTGTCTATTTCATTTTAACCCCTTAGTGACCACCCATACGCCTTTTTACGGCGGTCACTAAGGGGCCTTAGGATGGGCCGCCGCTTTTTCACGGCGGCCCAGTCTAAGCGCTGCACGGGTCTCCCGTGCAGCGGGGAGCACGGGCCCGGCTCTCACATGAAAGCCGCGGCCCTGCTCTAACAGCCCGGACCGGCAGGAGTGCCGTTCCGGGCTGTTTAACACTTTACATGCCGTGGGCAATGGCGCCCGCCGCATGTAAAGTGCTGACAGAGGGAGCGGTCTCCCTCTGTCTCCCATCGGCACCCTGCAAAAGCGATCGCAGGGTGCCGATGTGTGGGAAGGCTGGCAGGGGTCTGATCTAGGCCCCAGACCAGCCTTGAGTACATTACCAGCAGGCTGCGCCTCTCTGGCGCAGCCTGCTGGTCAAAGTATGAATAACATTGCCATTAAAATGCAATGCACTATAGGGATAATGCATTGCATTTTAAAGGCAATCAAAGTATTGTTTGTTATAGTCCCTCTGTGGGACTATTAAGTGGTAAAAAAAAGTTTAAAAAAAAACACATTTTTTCTATTAAAAAAATCCCATAAAAAAAAAAATTACTCTTTTTTTCCATTGAAAATAAGCTTTTCAATGAAAAAAATTGCAAAAAAAAAATCTCCCCCATATGTTTGGTATTGCCACGTCCGTAATGACCCGTACTACATAAATATCACAAAAATTAGCCCCTACGGTAAACACAATTAAAAAAAAAATAAAAAAAAAAAAGACAATTGCTAATTTATTCTTAGTTGCCACCAAAAAAACGTTATAACAAGCGATCAAAAAGCGTCATTTACTAAAAAAGGATACCAATGAAAAGTACAAGTTGTCCCGCAAAAATGAAGCCCTGACACAACTCCATAGAAAGAAAAATAAAAAAAAAATTTGTTCTTGGGAATCAGCAATGCAAAAACTTTTTTTTTCTTTTAAAAAAAGGATTTTATTGCAAAAAAGTAGTAAAACGCAAAAAAAACTATATGTATTTGGTATCATTGTAATCGTATTGATCCAGAGAATAAATATATGTTGTAATTTATACCGAAAAATGATCGCCGTAAAATTTATAACGTAAAAACGCAGTGGTGGTATTGCAATTTTTCCCATTTCCCTCCCAGAAAGAGTTAATCAAAGTTAATCAGAAAGTTATCTGTACCCCAAAATGGCACCATTAAAAACTACAACTTCTCCCGTAAAAAATAAGCCCTCATACATCTATATAGACGGAAAAATGAAAAAGTTATAGCTCTTGGAACGCAACGATGAAAAAAGAAAAAAAAACGCTTGGTCACTAAGGCCAAAAACAGGCTGGTCACTAAGGGGTTAAAGTAGATTTTCTGTGGACTCTGGTATATTAGGTGGTTTATAATAAAGTCCTATTAGTATTTTATTATTGTTTTTGGCTCCATTTATTTCTACCCACAGTGACTCCACATGTTCATGTCCCTCACTTATATCTTCCCGCAGTGTGTGCTTTAGACAGGAATTTACATAAAGGCAGACGCCTCCCCCTCTCCGGTTTTGGCGATCCTTTCTAAACAGACTGTAACCTGTATGCTAACTGCCCAGTCATAGGTATCATCCAGCCATGTCTCAGTTATTCCCACTATGTCATAGTCCTCCTCACACATCACAAATTCCAGTTCACCAGTTTTATTAGTCAGGCTTCTGGCATTAGTGTACATACAGTTAAAAGGTTTATATATATTTTTTCCCCTACAGCTTTCCTTCTACACTGTTCTAGTCCCTCTTTCCATTCCTCCCCCAGTTCCATTACCTTGCCCCAGGTCTCTATCTGCACTATCTTCCCCATCTATAATGTAGTTACCCTCCCCCCCAGTCCCTAGTTTAAACACTCCTCTAGCCTTCTAGCCATCTTCTCCCCCAAAACAGCTGCCCCTTCCCCATTGAGGTGCAGCCCATCCCTACGGTAGAGCCTGTAGCCGACAGAGAAGTTGGCCCAGTTCTCCAAGAACTCAAATCCATCCTCCTTCCTACACCAGTTCTTAAGCCACTTGTTTACCTCCCTAATCTCCCACTGCCTTTCTTGTGTGGCTCGTGGTACAGGCAGTATTTCGGAAAACACTACCTTTGACGTCCTTGCCCTAAGCTTGTGCCCTAGATCCCTAAAATCATTTTTAAGGACGCTCCACCTACCTCTAACTTTGTCATTGGTTCCGATATGGACCATGACTGCTGGATCTTCTCCAGCTCCTACCAGTAATCTGTCAACCCGATCCGCGATGTGCCGAACTCGAGCGCCAGGAAGGCAACACACCATTCGACGATCCCGGTCTTTGTGACAGATTGCCCTCTCTGTACCCCTAATAATTCAATCTCCCACTACCAGCACCTGTCTGGCCTGCCCTGCTCTCCTGGTCCCCTACTTACTGGAGCTGACATTCCCCTGACTGGCAGAGGAAGTGTCCGGCTGCTGCAGTGCTCTCCCTAAAGTGGCATCCCCCTCATCTGCCAAACTTGCAAACTTGTTGGGGTGTGTCAGATCAGGGCTAGCCTTCCTGGCACTTTTCCCTCTACCCCACTTTCTAACTGTTACCCAGCTAGCTACCTCACTTTCCTGAGCCTCCTCACTACCGTCCTCTCCCACATCTACCCCATAGAGTGCTTGTTCAGTGAGCAGCAAACTGTTTTCCAAATTGTCAGCGCTTCTCAGTGTTGAAATCCACCTGGTTAGATACACGATGTGCGATTCCAAACAGGTAATTTGCTCACATTTTGAACAAATATATGCACCCTTAAACGGCTGTTCCAGGACTGCGTACATCAGACAAGATGTGCATGGGACTGCGCTGTCAATGATGGAAGACATACTAATGGGGATTACACAATAAAAGAGAAAAAAAATACAATACAGTGATCTCAAAACTTACTGTAGTCCCTGAATGTGAAGTCACGTAATCTAAAGTCACACACTTAATTCAAATACGCACTTAAAACTCAAACACGCAAACGCTCAAATTCGCATTATGTCTCTGCGTTTATAAATGCAACACTCAAACCAGTCTGCTTTTTTTCCTCTGGATTCAAATTTGGACCTTAAAATATTTATAATGTGATCATTTATATACTAATATTTAAATGAATAAGCACAAGAAAAAAATTGTCCCAGGGGCTCCACATGCTGTGAAAAAATAAAGGAACACTCACCTACCCGATCCCCAGCTGCTGCAGTTCTCAGGGAGCCAGTAATTGTTCTTTGGGCGGAGTTAGAGGCGTGGCCTAGTATGAAAAAACTGCATCTAATACCGTTATGGGCGCCGCACATATTGTCCCTCTTTGCGATTTTGAAAAGTTGGGAGGTATGCTATCAGCGTATGGGCAGTACAATCAATTTCTGCCCTGGCAAGTGTCATGGTTGTCCTGCATCTTGAAACTTTCTCCCATCTACATATGCAGCACACATGCATGATCTGCGGAGTCGAGTGGATATGTATATGGGGGGTGTAAAAAAGATAGCTGTTGACCGAACAAGCCAGCAAGTATCTCATGTGTATGGCTATCCATAGTCTTTTAGTCCTAATAATTACAATATCTGAACTATTATGAGGCCTACACAGCTATGAGGAGTTGCAAGGAAGGAGATTTATGCTGCGTTTCACTTCTGATTAAAAATATTGCAAGTGTTTTCTACTACATATTAATTTCTCCCACGTGGTCCTGTTACTTCTGTACAGGGTATAAAAGTTGTGCTTGCAGGTTTAAGTGAGGACGTCTGCTGTCGACAAAGAAGAGCGTATACACCTACAGGCAGTGCTTTCCCTATAACCAGTGTGGTCTGGTGGAGGAAGTTGGTTTCATACTGTCGAAAACATTGAGAAGATCAGACAAGGTAAGACGCTGCTGCTTTTGTGTGATCTCACAATATTTGATTTTAATGATGAAAATCCTGTGTTGCTGCTTTTATGATTAATAATTTCCCATATTTTAGATATCCAACATATCCATGTAGATGTTACATGTGGTGTACAGTTGTGAAGTCAGTTTTACAGAAACGAACAAAACTCATAAAATCTTAATGATTTGTATTAGTAATACATTTCAAAATTTTTAATTTTATAGACAATGTAACAGTAGGGCAGCTGAATAGAGATGTACCAACTTTTTCTTGAATGGAACTGGTAAACCAACAAACTGTTGCAAGAGACATATTTGAGACTGCTAACAAGACCTAAGCCCTCTGAAGGGAATTTGGTTACTGCAGCACTGCTGTCATTGAAGTGAATGATAGCAGTGGCGGGCCTAAGGTGTTTGGCACCTGGGGCAGGTCTCTTCTCTGGCACACCCCCTCCCTCATACTCTAAAACATTGTACCTCCTCACAGTTGTCATGCCTTAATTTTTCTCCCTCACAGTAGTTATGCCCCTTTGTGCCCCCTCACAGTAGTAACGCTCTCACTGCACCCTTCACAGTAGTTATGCCCACACTGTGCCCTCCTTATGGTAGTTATGACCACATTCTGCTCCCTCACAGTAGTTATGCCCTCACTATGCCCCTTCATAGTAATTATACCCACATTGTGCCCCCCCACTGTAGTTATGCCCACACTGTGCCACTTCACAGTAGTTATGCCCATATTGTACCCCCCACAATAGTTATCCGTTCACTGCCCCCCTTCACAGTAGTTATATCCACATTGTTCTCCTATCACAGTAGTTATCCCTTCTTTGTGCCCCATTCACAGTAGTTATGCCAACATTGTGCCGTCTCACAATAGTTATGCCCCTTTGTGCCCCCCTCACAGTAGTAATGCCCTCATTGTGCCCTATCACAGTAGTTATGCCCACATTGTGCCTCCTCAAGTAGTTATGCACACATTGTGCCCCCTCACAGTAGTTATGCCCACATCATGCCCCCATAACACTGTTTATGCCCACATTGTGCCCCCCTCACAGAAGTTATCCCTTCATTGTGCCCTGTTCACACTAGTTATACCCGGATTGTGCCCCCTCACAGTAGTTATCCCTTCATTGTGTCCAGGGCCGTTTTTAGACAAAATGTGGCCCTGGGCAAAATCAAAAGTGGGGCCCCACATCTTGTAATAATGTACTAAAAACACAGTCCGCCATCCGCCACCCAATCGATCAGCAGGAGACGCGCGTGCTGTTCACTTCTGCTGTCCCATAGACATACAGCAGTAGAGCAGGAAGAGAGAAGGGATATAGCACATGCACAAAGTGCATGCTGTCTCCTCAAACAGCTTATTTTCGGGGGTGCTGGGTGTCCGACCACCACCGATCTGATATCCGGAGGATAGGTCATCAATATGAAAAACCCAGAGCACCTCTTGAAGCTAATATAATGATCTCCTTCCCTGGTACCCCCAGCAGTGCAGACATTTAGTATAAAAAAAACGGTCTCCCTCCCTTCCACCCACCACAGACCACAGTTTTATCTGTGGCTTGTGTTGTTGCGTCCTGATGCATGCCGTCTCAATGACATCACTGTTCCTGCTCTGGGTCTCACGTGATATGTCATCATATGAGACCTAGCGGAGGAGGATGCGTTGATGTAATTGCGGCTTCTTGCGCTGTTCTAATACCTCACAGGCTCTGATACATCAACAGACTATTCCTGTCAGTCGGTTTAGTAAAAAGATCAGTCAAGATGGTGGTGTCCTCAGTTCTTTGGACAAGGACGTCCAAGAATTGTAAGCTTACTTCCGAGTGGACCATTGTAAACTGTAATTCAGGGTTAACTCCATTCAGTTCAATGAGGAAATTGTTGAGGTTCTCAACGTCACTGGTCCAAATTGCAAAGACGTCGTCTATATAACGCCACCAGCATTGTAAGTATGGGAAGTAAACAGAGTGAAAAATATTCATCACATCTTTTGTAGGCATAAAAATGATCACTTCTCTGCTGTATATCTCTCTGTGTAAACATGGATGTACTGCCAACAATGTAGTTTTTTCAAGATCACTAGAACAGTATAACATAGTTGTACTTGCGTTATATACTAAATGAAGTTTAAAGAATTTGCCCAATAATTTTAGCAAATGCACTAAAACTTAAAAAAAATAATCTCCTCTTCGCCCCCTTACTGATCCAGAACAGATGCTCCATTGGTTCCTTGTGTCACTGAAGATTGATAAATCCATGTGGCCAGGATCTTGCATATCTACTGCAGACTGGAAAAACCCTGTGTAGGGGATTAAATAAAGGTCACACAATGAGGTAAGTAAATTTTAGAAAAAAAAGGCTGATTCTTTTTCTGTACCTGACTGGTGGGAGGCAGTGATAACAATGGCTTTCTGCAGTAAGTAGAATCTGATTCTTGTAAGTGATAATTGGAGTTCTGTTCTTGATTTGTATGTGATATTGCTGTGTAAATTCTAATAATAAGAAATAATCAAGTATAAATGTGAAAAACCGAAGAAAAAAATACCTTAAAGCAGTTGCCCATACAAAAGGTAAAATGACCTAGAGGCAAAAAAAATTAGGAAGAGTTACTCACCACTTATGAAAGCCCTGATGGCCCAGTACCACAGCTTCCTTCCACACCTGGTCCCCACCAGATTGGAAGTGATGACGTGATGTTCCCATCCATGAGGCTAGAGATGAGCAAAGTTTAGAAAACATTGATTAGGCTGCTTTGCTGAATTTCACAAAGAAAATTGGCTTCTTGATGAATTTCTTTGTGAGTAGCGGACGCAATTATAGGGAACTGCGATTGTGCCACCCCCCCTCTCATTGAACCCCTCAGATGCCACGTTCATCGCTGATCGCGGCATCTGAGATAAAAAATTAGGGCTTTCAGGGGTTAATCGGTGAAAAAATACTTTTTTTATCTATTTTTCTTGGGACCTTCAATCAAGATGGCTGCGACAGCCTTTTCACACTCAAATGGATGAGGTGAGTATAGTCATTTCTGGGAAAATTGATTAGTTACCACGAAGCACAAGGAAATTTAGCTTCATGATGAATTGAATTTTCCCTCAAATTCAGATCGAAGTCCACTTCGGATACTTTGATTCACTCAGGCTCATCAGTTACATGCCATTCTTGCTTAAGTGAATGCTCAGTTCAGTAACTGGCTGCAGCGGCTACATGGAATGGCACATCATCACTTCTGGTGAGGCTGGGCACAAATAGCAAACAACCATTTTAAGGTAGCTATAGACATTAGTCTAAAGTTGATCAAAACAGATGATTTCAACCAAAACTAATGTTGTAGTTTCTTGTCAACAGATCTCCCAACTGGTAATCGATCCAACTAGAGGGAAGGCCATACTAGACTTAGTATTAACCAATGGACTTGACAGAACGGATTTGCAGGTTGAAGTGCACCTGGGAAATATTGACTATAATATAATAAACTTCCAATTGACATTCAATAGGGTTTTTTGTCAGGGAGGCACAAAAACACAGAACTTCAGGAAAGCAAAATTTGATCAACTTAGAGAGACCATTAGCCTTACATTAGCCTTACTAACTGGGACAATGTCCTCAAAAATAAAAATACAGCTACAAAATGGAACATTTTAATAAATGCATTCTGAATTTTCCTTGTAAGAAGTACCATATTTTTCGCTTTATAAGACACACTTTTCCCCCCTAAAAGTAGGGGGAAAATTGCTGTGCATCCTATAAAGCGAATACTAGTGAGCGCTTCCATTATGGAAGCACTCACTAATATGTATTAGGTGCCGGGAGCGGGGAAAGATACTCACCCTCCTGCACCACAGCTCCGCTCCGGGTCCCTTGTCTTCTCCTGCCGGCGCTGCACTGTCCTGACCTCGTACAACGCGTACTATGACCTGACGATACGTGCAGTCAGGTGACTTTGCGGTGCCGGCAGGAGAAGACAAGGGAGCGCCAGACCCGGAGCGGATGTCTTTATTCAGTCTTTCAAACTATATTATTATGTTAATATGAAATCTGCCAGGATTTAAAAATTTCATTCCATATTCGCTAGTCCACTAATGATATATTTGTTTGTGGTATGCCCCAAGGTCAATGGAACATGTATGGCTGGTTTGATGTATATGGCATTGTTGGCAGAATACATGTTCACCAGATGGTTACTCACTAGAGATGAGCGAGCACTAAAATGCTCGGGTGCTCGTTATTCGAGTCAAATTTTTCCCGATGCTCGGGTGCTCGTTTCGAATAACGAACCCCATTGAAGTCAATGGGAGACTCGAGCATTTTTTGCAGGGGACCAAAGCTCTGCACAGGGAAGGTTGCGTGAAAACCTGGAAACCTCAGAAAATGATGGAAACACCACGGAAATGGACAGGAAACAGCAGGGGCAGCATGCATGGATGCCTCTGAGGCTGCCTAATCGTACCATTATGCCAAATTCTGGGCAACAGCCTGGTGGTGACCCTCAAGACAATTGTGCTGACCCAGACCAAGATGGGCAAGGCACATGCCCATCACATGTTAGTAAAGCACCCAACTAGGTGCAACGAAGGTCCATCACCGCCTGCGGGTGACACCACTGCCCATGCTGGCACTGCTGTCCTATCCCCCGCCCCACGACGCAGGCATAAGCCTGACACAGCGTGGTGACAGCTTGGTGACCAAGTTAGATTGAGGTAGCAGGTGAACCACCCAAAAATTTACCCTGACACAGCATGGCGGTGAACCCAGAGTGACCAAGTGAGACTGAGGTAGCAGGTGAAGCACTTAAAATTTTACCCTGACACGGAATGGCGGTGAACGTCAGACGCCGCCTGCATGAGATTAGGGATAGAGCTGCTGTCTGTCAGGGAGAGTGTTAGGGCCTCAATTTAGATTTTGGTTAGGCAGGAATCACCCACAAAGAACCCAACAGCCCTTCTAAGGGCTACAAGCACCTTTTTTTTTGGCTCCTCCTGGCTGCTGCATGAGATTAGGGATAGAGCTGCTGTCTGTCAGGGAGAGTGTTAGGGCCTCAATTTAGATGTTGGTTAGGCAGGAATCACCCACAAAGAACCCAACAGCCCTTCTAAGGGCTACAAGCACCTTTTTTTTTTGGTCTCCTCCTGGCTGCTGGCTGGGACTTGTAGTGCAGCTACCGCCATCTTGGCTGCACACTGTTAGGGCGTGAAATTAGAATGTGGTTAGGCAGGAATCATCCACAAAGAACCCAACGGTCCTTCTAAGGGCTACAACGACCTTTTTTTTGTCCTCCTCTCGGCTGCTGGCTGGGACTTGTAGTTCAGCTACCGCCATCTTGGCTGCACGCTGTGCACAGCGACTGGTGGCAGAAGGGACAGCACGTGGTCCACACAGACCCAAAAGAAATTGCCCAAAGTCCTCTCAGTACTCATTTTTGCTGCTGCTGTACCTTGGCTTGCTGAGATCTGTAGTGCAGTCTAGGGAATATGTTTTTTCTCTCAGTTATATATATTACAGTCCAGTGAACAATTATGTTGTGTGCTGTACAGTAGCGTCAGTCTAGGGTATACGTTTTTTCTCTCAGTTATATATCCTACAGTGCAGTACAAATTCTGTCATGTGCTGCACACTAGCCGGAGTCTAGAAAATATACATTTTTTTCTCTCATTCATATATCCTACAGTGCAGTGAAAAATTGTGTGGTGTGCGTTACACTAGCGGCAGTCTAGAGAATACGTTTTTTCTCTCAGATACATTTAATACAGTCCAGTGAAAAATTCTGTGGTGTGTGGTACACTATCCGCAGTCTAGAGAATACGTTTTTGGCCTCAGATATTAATTCGACAGTTTAGTGATTACACAAAATGTTGAACCCAAGGGCTAAGGGTCGAGGACGTGGGCGTCCAAGTGATGTAGGGGGGCAGAGGCCGTGGTCCTGGGCAGGGTGACACAGTACCTACTGATGAGGGAGCAGTGGAACGCCGCAGAGTTTCGCTCCCTAGCTTCATCTCGCAACTTACAAGGTCACGTGGTACACCACTATTGAAACCACAACAGTGCGAACAGGTGATGACGTGGATAGCGGATAATGTGTCCAGTAATTTATCCACCACCCAGTCTTCCACACAGTCCACCCACTTTAGCCAAGGGAGTAGACCTCTGGCTCCTCCAGCTCAACCTCCTTCCCCCCAGCCTGCCCCCCCCATGGAAAATATGGATTCAGATCCGGCATACTCACAGGAAGTCTTTTCAGGACCCTACCCAGAGACACAAACCACTGCTCAACAGCAACCTGAGCAGTTGCTCTGTCCCGATGCCCAAAATTTAGAACTTTCGCAGTCTGTGGGTGATGAGAGTGTGGACTTAGTGCAAGTAGTGCGTCAAGAGGTGTCGGATGATGATGAGACACGGTTGTCAGACATTGACGTTGTTGTCAGGGCAGTAAGTCCCAGGGGGAGCAGAGTGAGGAATCGGAGGAAGAGCAGGTGGATGATGAGGTGACTGACCCGAGCTGGGTTGGTAAGCCTAGTCAAGACAGTGCTTCTGAGGGGGAGGCAAGTGCAGCACCAGAACAGGTTGGAAGAGGCAGTGGGGTGGCCAGAGGGAGAAGCAGGGCCAGAGCAAGTAGATCAGCAACTGTTTCACGGAGTGAAGCTCCCGTGCCGAGGCCTAGATGTTCGCAAGTCTGGAGGTTCTTTAAAGAAAGTGAGGATGACCGACGGACCGTGGTGTGCAACTTGTGCCACACCAGGATCAGCAGGGGAGGCACCACTACCAGCCTAACCACTACCAGCATGCGCAGGCATATGAGTGCTAAACACGACTCAATGGAACCAAGGCCGTTCACCTCCTGCGGATCACACCACTGCTCCTTCCCCTGTGTCACATGCTGGCTTTGCGAGTCAACCCCCCGCCCAGGACCCCGGCACGAGCGCCTCCCGCCCTACAACCACCCCTTCACCTCCACGATCCTCCACACCCTACACCAATGTGTCCCAGCGCAGCGTTCAGCTGTCTTTGCATCAGACATTGGAGCGCAAGCGCAAACGCGAATACAATTCCACCCACCCACATGCACATTTTCAACCTGCTGAGCCTGGAGATGCTGCGCTATAGACTGGTATAGATTGAGGCTTTCCGCAACCTGATGGCGGTGGCTGTCCCTCGGTACTTGGTCCCCAGCTGCCACTATTTTTCACGATGTGCCGTCCCAGCCCTACACCAGCACGTGTCAGAGAACATCATCCGTGCCCTGACCAACGCGGTTACTGAGAAGGTCCACCTAACCATGGACACGTGGACAAGTGCTGGCAGACAGGGACACTATATCTCCCTGACTGCACATTGGGTTAACTTGGTGGAGGCTGGGACCGAGTCTGACCCTGGGGCCGCTCATGTAATGCCCACACCGAGGATTGCGGGGCCTACCTCGGTCATGGTTTCTCAGACTTATTATGCCTCTTCCTCCAACCCCTCCTCCTCCTACTCTCAAATACAATCTGTGAGGACGGTGCCTTCAGTCGGTAGCTCTAGGCGCAGCAGCACTGCCGTGGATAAGCGCCAACAGGCTGTGCTGAAACTGCTGAGCTTAGGTGACAAGAGGCACACCGCCCAAGAGCTGTTACAGGGCATCATGGCGCAGACCGATCTTTGGCTGGCGCCGCTGAAACTCAAACCAGGCATGGTTGTGTGTGACAACGGGCATAACCTGGTGGCGGCTCTGCAACTCGGCAGACCATTATAACATATTTCCCAAAGTAACAACAACCCATATAAACACTGCATATAAAACCTGCCTGGCCCACGTGTTCAATCTTGTGGTTCAGCGGTTCCTCAAGACCTACCCCAATATGTCTGATTTGCTCACCAAGGTGCGACGCATCTGTGCGCATTTCCGCAAGTCAACCACAGATGCTGCCACTCTCAGGGCAGTGCAACGTCGCTTACAACTGACAGCTCACCGACTGTTGTGCGATGTGCCCACACAATGGAATTCCACATTACACATGTTAGCCAGGGTTTACCAGCAGCGCAGAGCGATTGTAGACTGCCAGATGACAACTTCCACGAGAACTGGTAGTCAGGTTAGTCAGCTTCCTCAAGTCTACAATGAGGAGTGGACGTGGATGTCTGATATCTGTCAGGTGTTAAGCCACTTTGAGGAGTCAACACAGATGGTCAGCGGCGATGCCGCCATTATCAGCGTCACCATCCCGCTGCTTTGTCTGCTGAAAAACTCACTGCTCAGCATGAAGTCAGAGGCTTTGCGCTTGTCACAGGAGATGGGGGAAGAAGATACGTTGCTTGATAGCCAGACCACCCTCAGGTCTGTTTCTCAGCGCGTATTGGAGGAGGATGAGGAGGAAGAGGAGGAAGAGAAGGAGACTGTTGGCGAGACTGAAGAGGGTACCTATGCTCATTCCTTCTTATCTGTTGAGCGTGTATGGGCTGAAGAGGAGGAGTTGGAGGAGGAGGAAATGGAGAGTCAGCCTATTGAGGAAAGGGAATTCTTGCGTGTTGGGACTCTTGCGCACATGGCTGACTTCATGTTAGGCTGCCTTTCCCGTGACCCTCGCATTTTTGCCAACACCGATTACTGGGTGTTCACCCTCCTGGACCCCCGGTACAAGCAGAACTTTTCCACTCTCATTCCTGTAGAGGAGAGGAGTATGAGAGTGAATCAATATCAACAGGCCCTGGTGCACAAGCTGAAACTATCCTTCCCATCTGACACCGCTAGCGGCAGAGGACGTAGTTCTGTGGGCCAACTAGCGGGGGAGAGGAGGGGAGCAGGCAGCTTGTCAAGCACTGGCAGGGGAACACTCTCCAAGGCCTTTGCCAGTTTTATGGCACCCCAGCAAGACTATGTCACCCGTCCCCCAGTAGGGGGGAGCTGTTCAGAAAGATGGTGAGGGAGTACCTAGCTGACCATACCAACGTCCTGCGTGATCACTCTGCTCCATACAACTACTGGGTTGCAAAGCTGGACACGACAACTGGCGCTGTACGCCTTGGAGGTGCTGGCCTGCCCTGCCGCTAGCGTGTTGTCAGAGCGGGTCTTCATGGCAGCTGGTGGCATCATCACTGATAAGCGTACACGCCTGTCAACTGACAGCGCTGACAGGCTGACGATTATTGAAATGAATAAAGCCTGGATTTCACCGGAATGCAAATCTCCACCGGGGGAAAGCAGCTTAACATGAAGATTCTTTATGTATCCTCTCCTTCCTCCTCCTCCTCCTCTTCGCACACAAACGCTGAGCCAACAGGTAATGTTTCTGAGGGCCAACTGGCGCTCTTTACAAACAATGTTTACGGAGGGCCACCTACAGGCCCTCTCTCCAATAAATTTTTTAGGAGCGTCAACTACAGACACTCAAAAACAATTTTACAGGAGGGTCAACTACAGACACTCCAAAACAATTTTACAGGAGGGTCAACTACAGACACTCCAAAACAATTTTTTAGGAGGGTAAACTTCAGACACTCCAAAACAAATTTTTGGAAGGCTCACCTACAGCCATTTGACTGCAATCTCAGTCTGACCAAGTCATTGGTGGTGTCACCGCCATGCTGTATCAGTGTAAAATTTTATGTGCTTCACCTGCTACCTGAGTGTAACTTGGTCACTCTGGGTTCACCACCATGCTGTGTCAGTGTAAAATTTTATGTGCTTCACCTGCTACCTGAGTATAACTTGGTCACTCTGGGTTCACCGCCATGCTGTATCAGTGTAAAATTTTATGTGCTTCTCCTGCTACCTCAACTAACTTGGTCACTTGTTGGTGTCAACACTAGAGTGCGGCTACTATACCGCACACAACAGAATTGTTCACTGCACTGTAGTATATATAACTGAGAGAAAAAAAGGAATTTTTAGACTGCGGCTAATTTACCGCAAACCACTCCATTTTTCACTGGACTGTAGTACATATAACTGAGAAAATACGTATTTTATAGACTGACGCTGCTGTACAGCACACTACATAATTGTTCACTGGACTGTAGTGTATAGAAATGAGAGAAAAACGTATTCCCTAGACTGACGCTACTGTACAGTACACTACATAATTGTTCACTGGACTGTAGTGTATAGAAATGAGAGAAAAACGTATTCCCTAGACTGACGCTACTGTACAGTACACTACATAATTGTTCACTGGACTGTAGTGTATAGAAATGAGAGAAAAACGTATTCCCTAGACTGACGCTACTGTACAGTACACTACATAATTGTTCACTGGACTGTAGTGTATAGAAATGAGAGAAAAACGTATTCCCTAGACTGACGCTACTGTACAGTACACTACATAATTGTTCACTGGACTGTAGTGTATAGAAATGAGAGAAAAACGTATTCCCTAGACTGACGCTACTGTACAGTACACTACATAATTGTTCACTGGACTGTAGTGTATAGAAATGACAGAAAAACATATTCCCTAGACTGCACTACAGATCTCAGCAAGCCAAGGTACAGCAGCAGCAAAAATGAGTACTTTGGGTAATTTATTTTGTTCTGTGTGGACCGCGTGCTGTCCCTTCTGCCACCAGTCACTGTGTACAGTGTGCAGCCAAGATGGCGGTAGCTGCACTACAAGTCCCAGCCAGCAGCCTGGAGGAGACCAAAAAAAAAGGTGCTTGTAGCCCTTAGAAGGGCTGTTGGGTTCTTTGTGGGTGATTCCTGCCTAACCAACATCTAAATTCAGGCCCTAACACTCTCCCTGACAGACAGCAGCTCTATCCCTAATCTCATGAAGACGGCGTATGACGCGAGCAGCGCGGGACCATATTCTTATATTCCCAGGTCATCTGATCTGGCCAGCCAATCCCTGCTATCGACTTGTAGGGGCCCCTCGTGATGCTAGGAGGTACCAAAGACTCTCCTGCATGTTGATTGGCTGAAAAAAGGCGCCTAACATGCAGGAAGAGGAAGTTGCCATTTCCTCGAGGATCGCGATATGCTCGTCCGAGTAGCGAGCATATGTGAATACCCTAATGCTCGAATGAGCATCAAGCTCGGACGAGCATGTTCGCTCATCTCTATTACTCACTCATTAACCCACTTCTGTCTAAGGTGTACAACCACCTTTACTGTCCTTTTACACGTCAAGATAAATGGGTCAAAATGAATGCCAACGTTTTACTAAGTTTTAACATTAGAAAGACATGCATTTATATTTAGCACTAATCATATGTGTTTTTTCCTAATTTTGATCACTTGTGAGATGGCTTGTCTTTCGTGCCCGTCTCCTATGAAAATGACTAGCAGATTCCTATTCAGCCTAAGATATCACACCAGCAAACAATAATTTTTAGGTCCTTATAAACAATTCCTTCAATGACAAGTTAGCAAATTCTCACTGATTGTTAAAATCCTTGCACATATTTACACTGGACATTGGGCACATTAGCTCAACATCACATTTTTTACATGATATTTGCCCTGTGTATAAGGCTCTTTAGGAATATTTGCTCAGGTTTTGGACACCACAAAGGATCTACGGTGTTTGACAAATCGTTTCCTTCATTGATTATGTCATGTTTCTTTGCGTTTTTTTCTTGAGTTTTAGATTTGCTGATTGCACTTGTGTTCCCGCTGTTACTGATGCCTTCAGATCAGGGACCATTGGTTGCATGAATGTGTGGTGCTGTCTCAGGTTTGTAGTCACAAGGAGCTTCAGAAGAAGGTATGCGTGGGGGGTGTGAGAGCTGTTGGGAAAGCTGATAGGCCTGAGTGATCACAATGGAGTTCAGGAGACTTTGGTGGAAATGTTTGGTTAGCTAATAACTATGTGATCTGTGGAGTATATCCCTAAGTCCAGGGCAGCACCAGAGAAACACCGATTTAGTGACAAGTCATATGCTAATCCTCTTTCAGCAGATGCGCTCACATGGGATTTTCATATCCAGAGGGGATTGCTTTGAATAATTGTTCCTCACTCTGACGTAACTAGTGGAATCCTTACTCCATCTGACAGATTATCTAATGATTATCCATAAGTAACGTTGACATCTTGTCACCCTGGAGTGTAAAACTTTTGTAAAATGCCATTTAATTTATGTTAATTTTTTAACAGGTTTCAAAGAAAAAATCATTTCTGCCACTACTACTTTTTTTTTTTTCACCTATTGTACTCTTCAGTGTTGTTTTATTTTATTGCATTGGAATACCTACAGATTACAATACATTTCTGCCAGTGTATTTCTGCAGCCATTAGCATACCTCCCAACTTTGGAAATGCAGAAATAGGGACAAATTGTGCAGCGCACAAATTGTTTCTGCACTAGGCCACGCCTCTAACTCCGCCCAAAACATAACTATACACCTAATTCCACCCAGTCCCCTTACTTCCCACATAGTAATTATTCCCCAGTTATGTGCCCCTATTAATATGCCCAGCTGTGCCCCCAGTAATATGCCCAGCTGTAACCCCAGCAATATGCCCAGCTATGCCCCTAGTAATATGCCCAGTTATGTACCACCAGTAATATGCCCAGCTGTGCCCCCATTAATATGCCCACATTGTGCCCCCAGTAATATGCCCAGCTGTGTCCCCAGTAATATGCTCACATTGTGCCCCCAGTAATATGCTCACATTGTGTCCCCAGTAATATGCCCAGCTGTGCCTCCCTGTAATATGCCCAAATTGTGCCCCTCTATAATATGCCCACATTGTGCCCCCTGTAATATGCCCACATTGCCCTGTTATGTGCCCCAATAATATTCACAGTTATGTGTCCCTATTGATATGCCTAGCTGTGCTCCCCAGTAATATGCCCAGTTATGTATCCCCAGTAATATGACCAGCTGTGCCCCCCAGTAATATGCCCACATTGTGTTTCCAGTAATATGCCCAGCTGTGCCTCCCTGTAATATGCCCACATTGTGCCCCCCTATAATATGCCCACATTGTGCCCGCCTGTAATATGCCCACATTGTGCTCCCCAGTAACGTTGAGCCCCCAGTAATATGCCTATATTGTGGCCCCCTGTAATATGCTCACATTGTGCTCCTCCTGTAATATGCCCACATTGTGCTCCCCAGTAATGTTGTGACCCCAGTAATATGCCCATATTGTGCCACTCACAGAAAGTTAAAAGAATAAACACCATATACTTACCTTCTTTCTAGCAGCAGCATCACCAGCAGGACATCGTCTTCTCTAGTCTGCAGGGGGCGGAGCCAAGGCTTACTGTCGGCCAGCCCTGCCCCCTGCCCAGACCGAAGGTAGGGGGTACGGGAGGGATTATGGATGAAGTAGTGAGCCGATGCCGGCTCTCTGCTTCATCACCATACAGGCAACTGTCTCTGCGTCCTGTGGGCACAGGGACAGCTGCCAGAAACTGGGATATACCTCCCCCATACCGGGACAGTGGGACAGCCACTGCAATCCGGGACTGTCCCGCTGGATCCGGGATGGTTGGGAGGTATGTATTAGGGAACATATTTATTAATAGCGGCATACCACTAATGTAGCAAAGGCCATATGTGGCTATGTTAAAGGCCTATATGCTCTGCCACTACAATGTCCATAGCACTGATGAAAACAGCAGATCACAGCACAACATAGGGGATAAGTGGAGACACTGAGTACTGTGTTTGGTGGTCCCATAGAACTGAACGGAGTGGCAGTAACCGTATGTACCTCAGCTCCGTTCTCATAAGGGTCTCCAGGACCTCCATTATTTGACTGCTGAGGGTTCCAGTGATCAGACTTCCAGTGGTCTAATAGTGCATCAGATCTGTCTGCATACTGACCTTAAATACTGTTAACAGGCCTCTTTAAATCAATGGCATTTATCTACACTTACTCTATCTTCCTCGAGAGCTGCCAAAGGTGTGTTTTCAATGACGTTAGTTCAAATGGCTTACTACCCTCTTTTATTAGCATATACCTTATAGATTTCATAAAATGGGTATATGAATAATTAGCAGTTGATATCAGCATGATTGTCATGATTGTCATCCCAGATCAATATTGCAGTACATATATATATATTTGTACAAAATATATAATTTTATTTGTATAAAAATATATTTTATATTTGTACAAAATATATTTGCCAAGAGTCTCTAATTTATTAAAGAAGCATAGCATGAGCTTTAGAATACTCTATATCACTATGGCATTTTGTGCTTTATCTGATTAGCGGTGTGCGGTTGCATTGTATGTATTTTCCTTTGACATGTATTTAGCCATAGCAACCAGCAGCTGCGCTCTGGGATGTGCTGACTGAAATTTCTCTTTTTTTCTTTATAAGTTTGTACTGGAGGTGTGGCTACTCCATTTGTTTATGCACTCCTGACCAGCCCAACAGGTTGTTTTTAATCAGTGCAACTATAAAGCCGAGTGATTCGGCATGCATGCTAGTATCTGCATTCCTGAACTAGGGGAGGCCTTTGAAGCATCAGAAATGGCAAAAGGCAGAGTGGATACAGCATGCATGTGGAACAAAACACCTCCTGATTATATGGAAGCCAAGTCTGGCACATAACAGGTAGGAGATAGTGTTAGGTTCCCATTCTGCAGAGACCACCTTGACGATTCGGTGAATGGGCTCAGATAATTTTGTACAAAATATATTTACCAAGAGTCTCTCTCTCTCTCTCTCTCTCTCTCTCTATATATATATATATATATATATATATATATATACAGTACAGATCAAAAGTTTGGATACACCTTCTCATTTAAAGAGTTTTCTGTATTTTCATGACTATGAAAATTGTAGATTCACACTGAAGGCATGAAAACTATGAATTAACACATGTTAAATTATATACTTAACAAAAAAGTGTGAAACAACTGAAAATATGTCTTATATTCTAGGTTCTTCAAAGTAGCCACCTTTTGCTTTGATTACTGCTTTGCACACTCTTGGCGTTCTCTTGATGAGCTTCAAGAGGTAGTCACCTGAAATGGTTTTCACTGTGGTTTTACCACAGGTCACAAATAACCAGTGGTATCAGATGTTCTGTGCATAAATGATGAATGTATATGAAATGTGCTTGTCTGACCTGGATAATGTGAGTTATTTGCAGTAGTAATAAAAATGATTTCTGTCACTGCTATAGACTGTGGTTTAACCACAACTTTTAGCACAAGTCTACATCCTCTCATACTGAAACTCAGTGCAACTGTTTGAAGCAGGTGGAAACTTTTATCTATACTGGACATCTTTTTATGTACATAGTATGTTCCATCACAGTGCTCTGACAAGCAGTAAGTAAGCAGTCTTTGGTGTAAGTGATGGTGGGTCCCATTATGTATTATTTGTGTTCATAATCACTTGCATTTCAACGCCGTGCTCCCATAAACCAGCAGTAAAATGCTTTAAGTGAACTCCTCTTCCTCTCCATTATGTGCATGAGCTCAGGAGTCCTCACAATATATTTTACTGCTGGTTTGTGGGAGCACAGCATTTGGAGTATCATGATAAAAATGAGACAACCAGACTCTCATCACTTACTATACACCGCTTTGGTGAGTGTTTTGGAGCTCACAGATTCCCTGTAATAAAACTGCTCTCCGTATTAGGATGAATATCTTAAAATATTTTTTAAATGAAAAACAAGTTATAGTAAATAATTGAGCATAATTTTGTAATTAAAAGCGTAATATAAAAATGTTTAAGAAATGTGAATGGTCATGGCTACAGAGTATATGTACTATTGTATCAATTAAATCTTTACCCTAATCATGTAGATCAATAAAAACTCTATGGTCATAGGGAATAAATTGAACAGGGATAGTGGTACCAGGGAAATACTACATGATTGCTTTTTAAATCTGATCACAAACAGATCTGATAGAGTTTCCAATAACAAGTAAGGATTTAAAGACATTTTAGAAACCGTTCACTTAAAAAAATGAACACTGATGAACTGCACAAATATAGATTTACAGATGGTTCCTTCCTTTCCTCTCAGTTTGAGATATCCAGAGATGAATGGTGCGAGACAGAGTAACACAAAAGATTTTTCTCAAACCTAGTCATCTTGCTCCACTCATCTCAGGATATCTTGAACTAAGAGGAAATGTAATGATGGACACATCTGTACATACCTCAGAAGCCAAGTCATCACTAATAAGAATATAGAGACCAGAACTGGTTCTTAAGATCCAAAGTATTCTTTATTTGCAACCAACCTGAAACATTTCCAACAGGGGTAACAGAGTACAGTCATGAATATTGCTGGAATCACCAGCTACACATAGATATTTCTTTTGGCAAAACCTTATTATTATAATTCATGGTTCCAATTTCCTGTTTCTGTTCTCTTCTCCCTCTCTCCACAACATGCTATAGCTAGACCATAGTGCATGTGCAGTACAGACATCTGTATAGACTTCTGTTGGGTTTGGTACATAGCACGTGTGGGGCTTTTCTGCTTAATACTACAAACTTGGAGAAATATCTCTGTTTTACTGTGATGGACTTGACAGTGGCCTATAAATCCAGTTTTCTTTCAGATTTTTACATTTGGCACACTGTTGACGTTAACATAATGCTATTTCAAGTTTTTCATTAGTTAAATAAGTTTATGATTTGAAGCCACTAGCCCATCACCTTTTCTTATAGCTGAGAAGCCCTGAAAGAAACTGTAAATGGAACCCTGCCCAGGAGTACATTATACATTTCATACAAAGGTACCAAAATATTGATTCTCCTTGCACTGAACATCAGACAAATTCAGATTCACTCTGAATTTTGAAAGATTGAGGAGTAGTATGACTTTGAGTATGGGCATGGGTATGAGATAACATGTATAGAAGGCATCCTTCATAGGAAGCATATATAAAAAAAAAAAACAATGGATAATGGATCTGTCTACCACAAGATAGCATGATGTAGTGGTACAGTGGGCATAGCCAGCATATACTACTTTCTACTTACTCTGTGTGTGTGCAGTTTGTGGCTATCCATTAACACTGTTGTCTTTGAATATGGGACCTATCAGAAGACAAGTGTTATTGTAATGTTTTACTCATTGATCACCAAATCAGTCACAATTGAAGTCTCGTCACGCCAAGGAAAAATGTTAGTGAGAAGCACAATATTTTATCCCCCTACCCTGTCTACCTGACTCTGAACCCTATCCATTTACAGTTTGTAATTTACCTAAACAGCTATTCGATGAGAATATGGGGTCAGGCATCCACCGATCTGATACTGAGGACCTATCCTGAGGGCAGGTCATCAATATCTTCTGTAAGTCCCAGAAAACCCCTTTAACCTCTCCACATAAGAAATATTGTTATGTTTCCCTTGGATCCATTCAGTGTGACAAAAATGTAATATGTATCTGGAATAGTGGTACAGTTTGGTCCATCCTATGTTTAATATTCAGTAATCCTTACTATTAGTTTACCTGTGTGGATTAAGCGTGTGAAATGCAGTTGTATGAACGTCACATTATTCTAATGGCTTGTATAGAAGTTTATAGCTAATATCCTTAAAAAAAAAAAAATTGATAAATACATTGAAATACATTTGTTCATTTCGGCTTGCACACTTCTTGCATGGATGGTGATCAGTATTTCAAATATTGAAATTCATCAGTTTAAGCACCAAACACTGAGGTGGACCATTTTCCATAATACATGGTAACAGACCTCAATAATTGAATTAAATAATTCCTACTATGTATCAAACAAAATATTTGAATATTTTAAGATGCATTTTAAGATTTAAACCAAACCTTTCACACCTGAAAGTCATGCCTGTAATTAATATTTGACTATGTTACATTTGTTTTATATTCCTTAATTATGAATCTGAGAGATTTGATTAATTAAGTTTTTTTTATTTTAGCAGATAAAATAATACTTATCAAAAATTCTCCAGGATCTTGGGACATAATGGTGTCATGCATCTCATTCTTGCTTCACACCTCAATTAACTCCACCAATCTCAATAGCCACCACAAAATGCCTCTGCATTGTGTTTAGGTAATAGGTAGACTTTGGTTGCACATTAACGTTTCAATGTTGCATTTGGTTTTATTTGGCTTTTAAACTTCTTTGAATTGTACTTCTCAGCAAATGTTTACATGATATTCAGAGCGGCTTGCGATTCTACACTTCATAGAAGTCAATAAGGTGCCCTAGTCAGAACAAGACACACTAGTCATGGTTATGAGAATTTCATAGTAAGCTGACTTTGCTGATACTTTCTGTGTCCAATAGTTATAGCTTGTATTACATGTGAGTAATAAATTCTTGGCTACTCAGGATCACCAAACAAAGAATAAGCAGCATTTTTTAAAAGAAGGAAATGAAAGATAGCAATCTAGTATCAGAACGCAAATGATTTTGATTGACTTGTCATTAAGTTGGTGACCACTTTCACAAAGCTGTTGGCAAATAACTACCAAAGGTAGCTTTGATTATTCAAATCCCTTGTTCCGATACAAATTACTTTCCCTGTGACCAAAAAGCCTTTTTGTCACATAAAAGAAGGAGTAAAAAGATGTATTCTTCTGCATATATGTTTCCATTTTTCACCCTCAATGCTCACCCATTAATGGTCAAAGTAGAATCACCCAGAAAATCATGTTAGAAATATTTCTTCTAAGGGATCCACAACCCTAAGCATGTCTAACTCAAGTGAAACCTCCTGATTCAATGATTTAGTGTCCACAAGGGCAGATTGTTCCTCATCACAGATGCAGTTAAGAGCCACTTCATTCTCATAGCAGAATGAACTATTAGCCACCATTGAATATTTCCTTTCAGAAAGCTCTTTGGCGCTACATATGGGTGTATTTGTGACTTCATACGTGCGATGAAAGTGTAGGTAGTCCACCTCATAGTGATTACGTTTCTCAAATAAGACTGGTTCAAACCTACAACCCCATAGGATCTCTGAGGGAAGATAAGAACTGCGACACTGTGTAGTCATTGCTGTAGCCTCCACCATGCCTTCTAGGATGACTACCAACTCAAAGTTGGCAGTTTCCAAATCTGCCTTGCCATACTCATACAAAGGGCTTTCTTCATCAATTTCGTGAACAATGGTGACTGGAGATACCAAGAATATTCTGTCTGTACCATTGTCAAATCCAATATTGATATCTGTATGGTCCAGTGGAAGGTATTCTCCTTCAGGAGTGACTCTAGGCTGTTAAAAACATAAAACATCAAAGGGAGAATCATAAGAATGAATGCATATGCTGCTAGAATATTGTATATAAAGGCACACTTATTATGTCAAATACAAATGCCTTTTCAGTCAGAATTTTAGTTATTTTTGAAAGTGACATTCAAACATTTGGCACTCAAATACAATGTGGGTGATAGTGGAAACTGGCACATTGCAGGATCTTGGGTTTGGGCCAGGTATGTGGGGGTTATAGGGGTAATGAATATGATGAAAGATGACTATAAGGGTAAGGTAAAAATATTTCAACCCTGGGTGGTCCAGTATTGAATATCCTACATGCATTACATACGAATGACACAAAATGTGGACAAGCACTTTTAAAATGTTTTTTAATGAATATGATGTCATATTATGTAATTCTAGCTGAAATGTTGAAAATATTATTCAGCTTTCTTAGAAAGAGTCAAAATATATCCTACTCAAAATCGGATTATCCTATGGCAGAAATTAAATCCGGTAACCCAGTATACCTGGCATTTTTCCCTGGTGTTTTTGCCAGTGTGACCTTGAATGCCAGCAGATAAACTGAACTCATTACTGCTAAGTATAGATCCCTTGCACAGTGAAGGATAAAATAACAATTCTTGAAATATGCAATGTAGGTTCAGTGGTATATATATAGTCCAACCTAGAGACCTGCAAATTTTCAAGAGACCTTATTGGTAAGAATGTAACAAAAGGCCACCAGCTGCAAATTTATGATTTCGGTTTGGTATGAGTAAGAACCATGGGGAAGATTTAACATGAAGGGGGTTTTGAAGTCAGTTTTCAAGTAGTCTACATAGTTGTAATTGGCACCAATCTTTGACAAATTTGGTTCATCTTTAAGTCTAACATTTTGGACCAAGATTGTAGCAATTTTTGCAACTTAAAATAATACAGTTGCAAAATTTTTACCTAGGGCTGATAGAGTGTCAGATGCCCTATCCACATGACCATAATCTCGCAATGCCTGTGTTGTGGACTGCAAACTACAGTGCGGTGAAAGATAGGACATGGTCTATATTTTGCGGTTGTGGAGGCACATACCTGGAAGCCCACGGAAACAAATGGTCCTTGCATCAGTTCCCCAAAAGATAGAACATCTTCCACTGCATCTTGTGGATCGCAGACCTACTGAAGTCAATGGGTTTGCAGTCCACAACATGGGCACAGTGGCACTACAGTCATGTGAATGAGGCCTCAATGAAAAAAAACAGGACACTTGCTGACCCAATCCTGTGCCGTTCCAGTGCCTATACTCTAGTCTCCCCTATGTACTTGAAGTGTGATGTCCCATTCTTGGTCACGTGCACTGCTGCAGCCATTCACTGATGCCTTGTCCCTAAGCAGCATGTAACTGCTGAAGACAATGAATGGCTGCAGTGGTGCACGTGACAATGGATAGGACATAACACTTTTGGTCCACAGGGAAGCAGCAGGGAAGAAACTCTCAGTGCTGGAAAAGAGTTTCATAGAACTGGTGAGTGGCTTATTTTCTTTCATTTAAACACTGTCCCAGCCCTGGTTAAATTTTGTGTTGGGGTCAGGCAACTTCTTTAAATCGGCATGTCCACTTTCCCTATTTTGCTACTTTTTGCAACCAGAATTCTGGAGTGCAGGGCATGATAAATTCCCCCCTTGAGTCCCTGGTAGATTGATAATCATATAGTTAATTATGTTCAGTGAGATGAGCAAGTCTGAATTGTAATACCAGGCACAGCCACAGCAAAGGTACAGAGCTGTGCCTGATAAACAGTGAATGGCACACAGGAGTACAGCAGCCCCTTCAGACAGATGATCGATGGGGGTTCCAGAAGTTGAATCTCCACTGATCTGATTTTGATGGCTTATCCTAAGCAGGGGCGGATTGGCCATAGACCTTACAGGGAAATTTCCCTGTGGGCCACTGCCCTGGGAACTACCTGGGACCTCCTCACAGATGGCCAGTGGAAGTTTTTGGGGATGTATTTGTGCTGCTGGCAGTATTTTGTGATGGGCTGTGGTATTTGGCTCTGTTGGGGTAGTATAATGTGCCACAATATGGTATTGCTGGCCCTGCCTTTCATCAATTTGGATCTGACTTCAAAACGGGGCCACTTTTAGGATTTTTTCCAGGGCCACTTTAAGTTCCCAGTCCGTCTCTGATCCTAAGGATAGGTTAGGAATTTTGTATTCCCTGACCTTTGATTTAATATATCACTCTGCACTAGAGATGAGCGAGCATGCTCGGCTGAGCGTACTCGGGAGCAATTTTCGAGTAGCAGCTTACGCATCTTATAATCTGTACACTGATGCGTACGCATCTTATAAATTTGTACGCTAATGCGTACAAATTACAAGATGCGTACACATTAGCGTACAGATTAGAAGATGCGTATGCTGCTACTCGAAAATTGCTCCGGAGTACGCTCGGCTGAGCATGCTCGCTCATCTCTACTCTGCACATATCCCTGTGTATGATTGAGTCTGAAGAACAGACCATCCGGCTGGTGTTCGCGGCTGTGTCTCATTTCGCCTTAGTAATAACGAGATGAGATAACCCCTTTAAGTTTGCTGCAGTTATACCTTGCAGATTTTCCCCACTCAATTTCATTGCAGAAACCACAGTGTCTTTAAGTGAATGAAATCTTAATAACTGTTATTCACACTTTGCAGACAAAAGAATTCACACATATTTTGACCTGTGGTGCAGATTTGCACTCTGCAGCATGCTGATTTATGTTCCGGATTTTACAGTTTGCCAGACAGAAGGTGAAATCTGTGGCAAACCCACATTTACTCTATGAAGTTTGCTGTTGTCTAATTCTAGCAGTTACGCTGTAGATAACCCGCTGCAGATCCATTCCATGTAGATGTAACCTAAAATTGAGCTTCCATGCTCAGGTTTTTTATGCAGTTTTGAATACAAGAGCAGGAACAGATAACAACCACATGTTCTGCTCTTTTTGAATCCACTCCTGTATTTGGCTTCAAAAACGGCATAAAAAACATCAAAGTGGAACCCCAGACTTTCAAGTTGTGTTTTTTTTAATAGTATCATTTAATTTACCTTAGCTTGTATTGGAAAAAGGGGAAAAAAATCTTTGTGGGGTGAAACTGAAAAACAAAATGCAATTCTGCTATGTTTTTTGGGGTTTTGTGATTATGGTGTTTACTGTGCGCTAAAAACGACATGGCAACCTTATTCTGCGAGTGAGCACGATGATGGCAATAACAAATTTATATTATTTTGCATGGGCACCGGCCGTCACTTGAATGGGGCCACAAAATACAGCAAAATATAGGACATATCTTGAGTGTTTCCGTGGTCTCCTATCTTTTGCCGTATCTTGTGGATCACAGCATGGCGTGCACACGGCCTCTGCCCGTATATTGTGGACCCGCCGTTTGCGGTCCGCAATAAGGGCACGGAGCCCTCACTGTCATATGAATGAGCCTTAGGGCTCATGTACATGAACATATTTTCTTTCCGTGTCTTCCGTGTTTGCGGACCATATGCGGAACCATTCAATGGGTCTGCAAATAAAAAACGAAAGTTACTCCATGTGCATTCCGTTTTAGTATGTCCATATGTCCATATGTCCTATTATTGTCCGCATTAAGGACAAGGATAGTACTGTTCTATTAGGGGCCAGCTGTTCCGCAAAATACAGAATGTACACGGACGTGATCCATATTTTTTGCTGATCTGTTTTTGCGGATCTGTTTTTTCATACGGTCGTGTGCATGAGGCTTTAAAAAATAAAAGTTAAACCTACCCCAGCCTGTATAAGAGATATATTTCAGTGTGTAGTCCACGAACAGCACAAGATGCCACAAATTTGTTAAGATGCCTGTACCTTTTAATAAATTCTGATCCTATTCGTCTTGAGACTGGTGTATGAAAAGCTAGTCAGTCAACCCTGAGCTGTGCATGAGTTTTTGCACTACATATCATGCCTCTTCATCTTACCCAGTATATTTCCTCCTTAGTTTCTATAGCTTGTGACATGAAAATATGCCACTTGCATAAGATATTGAGGATTTTGCTTCAGGTATGCTTTCGATTTCACCCTGGCCATTACAATAGGAACTTGCCTTAATATGCATGCTGTCCTATCTGTCAGCATCATATACAGCAGGGGTAGTTGAGCAGATTAATATATAGCACAACCCCATTTCCAAAAAGTTGGGACGCTGTGTTAAACGTAAATAAATGTGAATAAAAACAGAATCCAATGATTCACAAATCTCATAGAACTGTATTGTAGTCATCAGAGAACACATATCAGTTTGACAGTGAGACATTTTACCATTTGATTAAAAAATAACGTATTTAGAATTTGATGGCAGCAATGCATCTCAAAAAAGTTGGGACAGGGGCAACAAATGGCTGGAAATGTAAGTAGCGCTAATAAAAATCAGTTGGAGGAGAAATTTGCTCATGACTAGGCATAAAAAGAACATGTTAGAGAGGTAGAGTCTCTCAGAAGAAAAGATGGGCAGAGGGTCACCAGTCTGCAAATAACTGGATCTAAAAATTGTGAAACAATTCCAGAAAAATGTTATACTTTGTATTTTTGGATGCTCGTGATTTACAGGCCCTCAGCTAGCACTGCATTAAATACAGGCCTGATGCTGGAATGGGCAGGAACACTTTCAGAAATCATTGTCTGTGAACACAATCCACAAATTAAACTTAAAGCCATATAATGCAAAGATGAAGCCATGTGTCAACATGATCCAGAAACGCTATTGTCTTCTTTGGGCCAAAGCTCATTTCAAATGGACTGAGGAAAATGTAAAACTGTTCTGTGGTCAGATAAATCAAAATTTGAAATCCTTTTAGAACAACATATGCTCCAATTCAGACAACATATCTTTAAGAAAGGGCCTTGCCTGAAGTCCAGACCTTCCACCAAAAGAAAACATTTGCCACACCATGAAAGAAAATCTCTGGCAAAGAAGACCCAGGACTGTTGAGCAGCTAGAATCCTACGTCAGACAAGAATGGGACAACATTCCTCTTTAGAAACTTCAGAAATTGGTCTCCTCATTTTCGAGACAGTTGCAGACTGTTGTTGAAAGAAGAGGGGACGACACACAATGGTAGACTTGGCCCTGTCAAACATTTTTGAGATGCAGTTGCTGCCTTCAAGTTGTAAATCAGTTAATTTTTTTTTTATGCAGTGGTAAAATGTCTCACATTCTACATCAGATAATTCATTGTGAATAAAATATGGGTCTATGACATTTGCAAATCATTGCATTATGTTCTTATTTACATTTATTTTCATTTTACACATCATCACAACTTTTTTGAAATTGGGGTTGTCTATTTTGCAAATCTGCTAAATCAATGTTAGCTATACGCTTAGCATATTTACTATTAGCCATCGGCTACTAATTACCTAACTTGACATTTGTCATTTCAACTGCTTAAAGAGGACCTTTCACCACTCCTGACATGTCTGTTTTAATAGCTTCATGCATTCCCCATGTAATAACAATTCTGGAGCATCTATTCTTATGTCTGTATGTTGTGCCATTCCTTTATTATTTCTACTAGAAGTTATGAATGAGCTGCTAGCAGTCTGCAGTACAGAGGGGAGGTAACAAGTTGGGGGGGTGTACCTGCACAGTCTGAAAATGGCAGCACTGATTGGATAGAGTGAGTCTGTGCAGGTACACACCCCTGACTGGTTTCCTCCCCTCTGTACCCTTACTGCAGACTGGTAGTAATTCATTCATAACTTATAGCAGTAATAATAAAGGAATGGCACAACATAGAGCCATAAGAATAGATGTTCCAGAATTGTTATTACATGGGGAAAACAAGTAATTACTAAACCAGACATGTCAGGAGAGGTGACGGGTCCTCTTTAACACTTCACTTCTATTGATATTGTAAAAACAGTTGATATCTATTCCCTCTTAAAATCTCAGCCTACTCCTGCTATGCTTTGGTAAAGTTTAATGGCGTGTTGCCACTGGCAAATGCAGCACAATAAAATTGAGGAGAAATAATCAAATAGGCTGGAAATGAAATGGTGGAAGCACGCTCCACTACTTGAACCAGCCAGGATATACTAACTATATCAAAACATAGCAGCAGTAGGCTGGGTTTTTACAATATTAATAAAAGGGAAGTTTTAAGCAGTTAAGATGACAGATGTCAAGTTAGGTAATTATATTATGTTAACCCTTTCTCTTCCTTCCCTACAAATTATGTGGATTCTCCTGATTTTAAATTGAATCATGTTTTTAATGATTTTTCAATAAAGTTCTCTATTTATTAATTAAATTGGGGTTTCTTACTTGTTTTAGATTTGAGCTGTTCACACCTTTTGTTGTGTAGGTTTATAAAGTTAGGTAATTAGTAGCCAATGGCTAATAGTAAATTAAGGATACTGTGGAAAAGACTCAGTATAACTTTTATGTTGATCATGTAAATCTCGGCTCCTTCTATGCTTAGGAGTCCACTGGGTGGTCCTACTAAATTACTGACAGCCTTCCCTTTATAACTGTGTGTACAGTTTGGCACTTACTAGGTAGGACTGCCCAGATGACTACTAAACATAGAAATAGCAGAGTTTTCAATGACTTAAATACAAGTTTTACTGAATTTTTCCCATAAAACTACATTTCAATCTGCTAAACTGCTCCTTCTCTATAGCATGCTGCCTACAGATAGGACATTAATGTTCATGACAAGTTGCCTTTAACTTTACACAGGCATCATTATTGCAGGTTGTTTCTGATGTCCTATGCTCTGAAAAAACATTCTTCCCTTGAACATTGTATACTCAGTATGGTTCTTGATCCTTCTCTTAAGTACAACAAAGTGAGAAAAGAAGCCATTTATTGTCATATTGCTTACCTGCAGGAGCTGCGCTCGTACATGTGCTTCTACTAAATGGCTTTTCCGAAGATTTGCAACTCTCCACATGAGACACAATTTGCCGTCTCTTAAAGCAATTACTGCATTTTCTGTGAACACAAGAGTTTCATTTCTCTTTTTAGGTTTGGCAATTTTTGCCATGATGGCTCCAATTATGAAGGCATCAATAATGCATCCCACAATGCACTGCAGTACCACTGTCAATACTGCCAACGGGCATTCCTCTGTAACACTTCGAAATCCATAGCCAATGGAAGTTTGAGTTTCTAAGGAAAAAAGAAAGGCTGCCATAAAGCTGGTGACTTGTAAAAAACATGGAGAGGGAGGGGTTTCCTCTGAGCCTGGTTCAGGTGGTGGAGCCAAGTCCCCATGCAACGAGGCAATAAGCCAGAAAGAGAAGCCAAAAATGAGCCATGAAACTACAAAAGTAAAGGAAAATATGAGAAACATCCACCTCCAGCGAATATCCACACATGTGGTAAAAAGGTCAGTCAGGTATCGTTGGCTCTTCTCACTGAGATTAATAAATTCTACATTGCAATGGCCATCTTTCTGTACAAAGCGGCTGCGCTGACGGACAGGCCTTGTGTGTACTTTTCCATTACGATAGGGGGTTGGTCTCATACCCTGAGTTAGTCCCGATTCTTCTTCCTCACGGAGTGGATCAGGGATTTCTGTGCTGAATCGACGAATGGCACGGGCTACCCCCATGGCTAGAGCACCACGAGGGAGAATGGTGGTGCTTCCCATCCAGTGGTTTTGAGATTGCAGGTTTGATCTGAAAATCAGGTCTCCAGAAGTTTTAAAGGCACAAAACGTTCATGATGCAGAACTTTTAACCAAACCTAAAAAAAATGAGAGACAACAGTAAATGTTTTGGTAAAGAAAACACAGAAACTGAAATGTTTTGGTATAGGCCTTATATAGGACATCTACTGAATCTCCATGTTGTATTTGGTATATGTATGATCTGCAGGTCATGTTTTTATGCTATCTTTATACTTAATTCAGTTCTATAATGTGCTGAGATTTGAGATAAAGTTGTGGCTAAAGTTCCAACTGATTTAAAAAAGTGTCTTGCAGCACAAGCTACCCTAGGCATATTGCCTGGCTGGGTTAATCATGCAGATTAAAACTATATATTTCTTTTGGTTTTAGCTTGAACGGCTGCAGAGATATCTTCATTGTTAAATAGTATTTATACAAATTAGGTAGTTCGAGAACCAGAGTTTGGCAGTAGCTCTCGGAGCACTGCTACAGCTACTCCCCTAGGGGCTCAGTACACTCCCCACTATATCCGTACATCCAGAAGTGGAGGTGCCAGGGGCTTCTTTTCTGGTGGCCTGTTACAAACTTACCTCACAGCATATACTGGTATTACATGTGCATTGTATTGTGGTATTTTGTGAGTACCATAGAGCAATATTACTTAAAATGCACCTGTCATGATTTCTGTTGCTCTTTCCGAGAACAGGATATGATAGTATGATCAAAGAAAGCCTTCTCTATATACACGCTGATACACAGAAGCTTGTCAATGACTGTGCAGGTGGGGTAATAAGGACCCTCACTGTTTCTCCTTGAGTCCTGTCAGGATTTACTCAGAAATCTTGCTCCAAATCATATAAACATATGTATCACAGCTTTCCTCCCTCTATTATATTCTTCTGTCAGATAGGGCAGCAAAAATCACCTGACAAAAATTACCCAACATGTCCTCTTTAAGCACAATTGACAATATTATTTGAATGTGAATCCATGAAACAATAAGGTACTATATTAGGAAGCATATGGTGATATTATTTGGACATCCTCTAGTACTTCTACTTGGTCATTGTAGTGGAACAGTTTTTCTGGTTTACAAAATCCAGGTCAAATACCTTATTAGGACGTTCTGAGATAATAGAGAGGAGTCCCTCAATCTCAAATTCCAATAATCAACTGTTGCCGAGAGTTCGCTACAAAGAACCTTTTTCGCTATCTGTATGACCTGCCATGTCCATGCATGACATAGAAAACCCATAGATTTCAATGGTTACCATGTACTACTTCATTTCCCCTCTGGTGGCTTTGCAGGAAAATTGAACAGTTGCTGTCAGCTGATCAATGTAGGTCCCAACAGCATGCAACCCCTTGATCATAATTTTAGAAATACAATTAAAGGGGTTCTGCAGTTGTTTAAAACTGATGATCTATTCTCTGGATAGATCATCAGCATCTGATCGGCGGGGGTCCGACACCCGGGACCCCTGTCGATCAGCAGTTTGAGAAGGCAGCGGCGCTGCAGGGGCGCCACGGCCTTCTCTGTGTTTACCGCAGGCCCAGTGACAGAACCCCTTTAAGGGGAGTCTCCCAAGTATTGTTGCAGTATATATACTGTATAGTTAGCAGGAAGCATTAACCACTATGCATGTGTGAGAAGGTGTTTCTAGTTATGCATTTTAATTTCACACTATATCCTCTCCTCTATGGCACCCAGGGAATTATATCTGGACATACACAATCAATGAAGACAGACTGTCTCATATCTTTGGTTAGCATGCAAAGTATGAACATTGTGATCTGTTAAGAATTCTTATAGCTGCCAAGTTCCCTTAACTTCCAGATCCGGTGCCAGCTTATTCATCCCTCTATCAAGCAAAATTTAATGTAATCTAAAATGAATATACAAATATAAAATTGCATAATTATTTGATAACTCTTTATTCATTTTTATTTTATATGTACAGAATTTAGTAGATATTTTTATTCACATTAGTCTCTGGCTTATGCCAGGTATAAACATTCAAATGAACTAGGGATAAATTCATAGACAGCCAATTTACCTACATAAGTGATGCCACCACGGCAGCCAGTTACAGATGTACATCTCTAGCTCCAGCACTTCAGATTCCACCCTCAAGTCAGCCATACCTTCAGTCACGTGTGGCTTAAAAAAAATTTGTCTGTAGAACATTAGAATGCACTTCTGGCAGCATCTAGCTACTTTTTTAGCCCAATTCTTTTCTTCGTAAGTATCCTGTTCTGCTCATCCCACTGTACTGTGAATACCTAATAACATACATACCGTATTGGAGCACACCACTTAAATCATAAAATTCAGGAATTTCATTCAGTTCCTTTGCCACAGGTGTATTGAATCCAGCCCCTAACCATGCAGCCTGCCTTTACTAACATTTGTGAAAGAATGGCTTGTTCTAAAGAGCTCACTGCAATCCAGTGTGTTTCTGTCATAGGATGCCACCATTGCAATAAGTCAGTTTGTGGAACTTCTTCCCTCCTACATATTCCACTATCAACTGTGAATGATATTATTGTAAAGTGGAAGTGTTCAGAAATCACAGCAACACAGCTACAAAGTGACAGACCACATAAAGTTACAGAGTGGGGTCACTGAGTGCTGAGGCACATAGTGCATGAAAGTCTACAACGCTCTGCTGACTGAATAACTGCAGAGTCCCAAACCACCTTTGCCAGTAATATCAGCACAAAAACTGTGCACCAGGAGCTTCGTGGCATGGGTTTCCATGGCTGAGCAGCTGCATGCAAGCCTTACATAACCAAGCACAATGCCAAGCATCAGGTGGAAGGGTGTAAAGATTGTAAAAATGAAACGTTTTCTGTGGAGTGATGAATCATGCTTCTCATGCTTATCTGGCAGTCTGATGGACAAGTTTGGTTATGGCAAATGCTAGGAGAATGTTACCTGCCTAACTGCATTGTGCCAACTGTAATGTTTGGTGGAGGAGGGATAATGTGGGGGGTTGTCCCTTTAGTTCCAGTAAAGAGGAAGCTTAATACTTGGTAAGATTAAGATTACCAAGACATTTTGGACAGTTGTATGCTTCTAGATTTGAGGGAACAGTTTGGGGAAGACTCATTTCTGACTGTGACCTAGTGCACATAGCAAGGTCCATAAAGACATGGTTGGGTGAGTTTGGTATGGAAGCACTTCACTGGCCCATAAAAAGCCCTGACCCCAACCTCATTCAACACCTTTGGGATGAACTAGAACAGAGATTGCAAAAATGGCCTTTCATCCAATATCAATGTCTCACCTTAAAAATGTTATTCTGGATGAATGGGTAAAAATCCCCACAGACACATTCCAAAATATTGAAGGTACGAGCAGTGTATAATGCAGTAAAAAAATAAATCAAACTAGCAAAGGAGGCAATATCGACAATCACAATACATTAGTACGAGGGGTGTTCAATAAGTTATCTACTCCAACATGTTCTCTCAGTGTTAGAGAGCTGAGCTTGTCTGTGTAGGTTGAGACATGTCTAGACATGCAAGACAAATAGTAACAGTTCAGTCTGATGAAAGCACTGGAAGTAACAGGATGGCAAATGCAGTACAGTGCAGATCTACAAAGAAAGTGAGGGGTTTAGAGCTTTACTCTGTGAATAAATTATTTACAAAGGAAGCAAAGAAGCTTAAAGAAATCCCTGAAAGGATGCTTGCTGTATATGGTGATGATGCACCTTCCTACTATCTAGTAAAGTTTTGGGCCAAGAAGTTTAAATGGGGTAGGGAATCAACTGAAGATTACCCCCATTCAGGGCAATGTGCAGTAAAGTGGAGGGCCTGGAGGCCATGATTTTGGAAAATCGTTAGGTTAGTGGTATGGCTTATGAATTAGGCATTTCAGTTGGCACAGTTTCCAGTATCATTTATGATGTTTTGATGATGTCAAAGGTCATTTCCTGGTGGGTGCTGTGAATATTGACATCTGAGCAAAAAACATGTAACCAGCAATTTAGCCAAGAGACTTATATTCTCGACTCATTATGGGTGATAAAACATGGGTCCACCACCATGATCCTGAGACCAAACAAGTGTATGCAATGCAAGCACAAGAGGTCACCAATTCGAAATAAATTTTGTGTACAGCAGTCAGCTGGAAAGATCACGGCAATAATTTTTTGGGATACAGAAGGTGTTTTATTATTAGAATTAATGCCACACAAGACAACAATTACAGGAAACACCTATGCTTCAACAATGAAGGCATTACATGAGGCAATGAAAGAGAAACGCAGTGGGAAGTTATCAGCAGGTGTGTTGCTGCTTCGTGACAATGTGCCAGCTCACAAGTCTCGCAAATCACAAGCTGCTATCAAGGAATGCAGCTTCATGGAGCTTAACCACCCACCCTACACTCCAAACCTGGCTCCCAGTGATTACTTGTGGTTCCTGCAGCAGCGAGAAGTCTCCTTCTGTTCTGAGGGCATCGGATCACTGGAGGCAGAGTGGAATAAGTGTGTTGAAGTCAAGGGGGTTTACATTGAAGTTCAATTTTCTCAGACAATATTGTTTTCATATTCAGGTACATAACTTATTATTAATATCTGTCTTTATGATAAATGCCACTTGCTGAAGTGACACAACACCTTTAAAACCATATAAACCTAATATAACAAACAAAATACAAAGACACTTGCACTTATTGCTCTTAAGATAATCACAAAAAAACCTTGAATTTACTCTAAATGATCATTTACTAAAATCAAATATGTGAAATTGAATTATGTACTCCGATCTATATGGGTTAAGTCCTTCTTGTGGCTCTGGCCCTCATGACATCCACAGACCTCTCACACACACACACACACACACTTGTACTTTCGCTCCGGACAAGAGCTGCTTATGTTTCCATATAAAGCAGATGTGAAGCTTAGTGGCAGCAGACTCGGAATTTCATGACAATGTCATATCTAATCTCAGACAAGGTATCCAATTTGCATGTAAGGTCAATGATGCAGCAAGAAAAAAATCTATGCTGTGTTTCCCTTATTGACAGCAGTGAAAATGTTCGGCAGTCTCTGTCATACGCCACATTTGGTGATGCTTATGTAATACACATACTGATTTTCCTTGTGACAATTATCTCTGGAAATTATGCTCATTGATAAACGCGTTAGCAAATGACCTTTTTGTGACCGCTCTTGCCACACAAATGAACTGAAAAGTACTTTATTAAATAAGTATTAAGGGATATTCCTATCTTGACATTTGTGGTATATTCACAGGTTATGTCAGAAATATCCGATAGGTGCAGGTCTCGCCTCTGTAACCCACACCTATTTTAAAAGTGGAGTCAATGGAGAGATGGTTGGCACCCGTGGCTCTCTCCATTCATATCCTTTGGAGTGAACAATGACTGAGCTTGCTTACTCGGCTATTTTCAGAAGTCCCATAGAAGTGAATGGAGAGATCCATGTATGTGTGGCCACCTCCTATCCATATGCAGCAGCCAAGAGACAGGGCTCAGTTCTCCATTCAAGATGCAAGTCCCAGACATATGAGCTGCACCTGTCTGACATTTATGGCATATGTTGAGGATATGACATAAATGCCCAGTTAGAAATACCTCTTTAAAAGGTTTTTTCTAGTATAGAACATGAGGGCATATGGCTAGAATATATTATGATTTCCTGATGAGTGGGGTTCTATCTGCTGGTACTCCCATTTATACTCATGAATGATTCCTTTGTTCTCATGACCGGTGGTGGTTCCAGAGATTGTAGTCATGCTTAAAGGCTCTTTAAAGGGTTATCACTAGGATATGGACTCACTTTATTTACATGGGAGTCCACCCTCTAGGCCACTGATTCTGGGAATAAAAGGGGTTGCCCGGGCTTATTTAAATGAACTTAATTAAAGGGGTTGTCATGGCATTTTCTATTGATGACCTATCCTCAGGATAGATAATGAACATCAGATTGGCGGGGGTCTGGCTGTATGAGGAGATGGCGTGCGCAGTGGGCATGTGTCGTCTCCCATCTCTCTTCCTGTCCGCTGCTGCTGTCCTATAGACATACAGCGGAGAGTAGGAAGAGAGAAGGGAGATGGCACGTGCACACTGCGTGCTGTCTCCTCATACAGCTGTTCAGCGGGATTGTCGGGTGACGGACCTCCTCCGATCTCATGTTGATGACCTATCCTGAGGATAGGTCATCAATATTAAAAGCCCAGATAACCTCTTTAAGGAATGTGTCAGCCTTCTCTGAATACATATGTATACAGAGATAGCTGAATCAGTGATTAGGACCGCCCACTTGGCTATTGAGCTGAGAAAGGATAGAGATTTAAATAAATAAATTACAGGTTTTTCTGACTCTTTTACCATAGAACTATACATAAATCTGCTCAGCTCCTCCTGCTCTATAACATGCTGTCTGTAGATTGCATTGCATTTTTATGGTGATAGATTCTTTTTAATGGCTTGACAGTCAGGGTAGTCACTTGTAGGTGGTCCTGAGAGGCAGCTTTTTTTGCTTCTGAAGAAAACTAATTTAGCATCATAATAACAAAAACAGAAACAAAATGTTCAATATATTACTCATAGTTCACGTGTCTACAATGTAATATGAGCTGCCTTTACACTCAGTGTGCACTTCTATGGCTGAGAATTACAAAATTCCATCAAGCAGATGACCCTTAGGACTCTTTTGCTGATCACACTGGTCCAAGTAGTAGCACCACTAAAAATCTCTAGAGTCATCCATGTAGTATATCTGCCTCCCTTGGTTTTCTCTTGGTCCTGTCCATTGCCTCACTCCTTTTCATCACGAATCACATTATTTCTAATGATAAATTTGTACTCATTAATATTTGAAAACGAAAAAGAGGTGCAACATGATTGCACACCCAAAAGAAAGGTGAACAAGTGAAATCGATGTGGTATTTTTTGCTCCAGACGCCCTATTCTTGCTTGGTGCCAGCAAGAGTTAGAGTACTAGGAAAATACATCACTGCCACCTTCTCTGGACTTATTTATATAAATGAAAGAAAATTGGTAAAAGGAGAACCAGGATTTTTGGGGCTATACAGTAAAATGTATCATAAAGTAAAATATACAGAATATATAAAGTTCCCTCAACTTTTTATGGGTCTAAAAATAGCAAAAAGAGTTTCCCTTAAGCATAAGTTTCATAGACTTGTGTTTGAATAGTTGGTGTACCAAGAGTCAAATATATAGTGAAAGCATATCAAAGTTATCTTTTAAACAGGACCCTTTATAATAATATTCATTTTATAATATAAACAGACAAATAATATTGGGTCTCAAGAATATAAACTAGTGGACTACATTTTTTTCACTCTGCAGCATTACATCTACCTGATCTGGTACAGAAATCACAGTTCCATTGAAGTAGTCAATATAGTAGTCATTGAAATGGCCCGGTACCAGAGACCTGATGCAGATTTTAAGGGAGTGATGATCACATAGGTATGCTGTCTATTGAAAGCGTAATATGAGAATCGCTCAGCATTCAGCAATTAGATCCAAGTCATCATGTGATCCTTGAGTTGTGACCTAACACAAAGCTGTATGGTCAGGGAACCTCTAATTCCAGATTGCACAGCAGACTTGTAAGTATTTTCTTATTATAAGTACCACTGAATATTTCCCAAGATCTTCAGGAGCTTGCCATATTCCTTAGACTGTTACCCCCTCATTTTTCTAGAACTGTCCCCTCAAACATAGAAAATAGTGGATCCCAATATCAACGCCTGATGTATTCAACAATATTAGCTTAATGAAATAAGAATGTTACATTGCGATTTTTCTCATTTCTTTCTTCTAGTAGTTTAAATAAAATGACAACTGGGTGTTTTTAGTTGGAGATGGGGATACAGCCCAATCAGTGCTGACAGTATCTCAGTATATATAGAGACACCCTTATGACAGGGGGGATTTTAAAAAAATATGATAAAATATGATATCATATGTGATATCAGATAAAAAGTCTAAGTACTGAGACTCCCACTGATTGATAGAACGAGACGAGAGGAAAGCTGACATGACAAGCTCCCATAGACTTCTATTGTCTGTCTGAAATTCTGCAGCAAGGGGAGATAGTGTGTAATACCCTGGAGCAGGGGTGCTTTGGACTATGGACATTTGCCCTTTTTACTGCTATGTAAAGCCATCAACGCCTTATTTTATTGCACTTTGAAGGTTAACTTGCACTGTGATTTATGCTGCTGTGTGCACTTATACTGGTTCATATTTTTTAACTGCATTTATATGTTTATTGTAATATATTCTGTTAATTTGCACTGTTATTACACTATAGCTGCACTGCACTGTGGAAAGGGTTAATGCACAGCCAGCTAATACTGAGAAACTTTATGACTTGGAACATATGCAATATGTTTGGGAGGGGAAAAAATAGACACACTGATCTTTTGACTGTCTGGTTAGCTCAGCTGTTTATGTCTGAAGACTTGTGTATGGCTGGAGAAACTGTTTAGTCATTCCCATATTCTTGCATTGAAACTTTATAAGTCTATGACAGACAGAAATTGTAACAATATTTCTGTTTAGGCTGTGATTCTCCACTCCATCCCTCCCACTAAAAAGTTCTAGTTTAGTTACAAACTGTATATAAGTAGAGCAGTCAGAGCCTCTAGTTGTCTGCAGATAGGAACCAGGGATTAGTAGGTGAGACTCTGCCAGGCTGCACGAATGTGGCCAGAAGAAGATGCTGAGATGGAGATTCTGAGCCACAGATAACCAAGTTACCAGCCCATGAGCCAGGCAGATAACTGAGGCACAGATCAAGGGCAACCAGCCTTTGGTCAGGATTCTGAGAGAGAGAGAGTGAGAGAGAGAGAGAATGACATCTATCTCAGGGTTTTCCTCTGCATGAAACATTCTTCTGCCCGGGATGAGACTATAGAAGCCAGCTCAGTGCCTTGCCTGTATTGTTTTGCATTTGAGTTCCTCCAGTAAAGAAGCACAATGGTTCTCTGCAGACCCTGACTATCTGGAATTATTTCCACACCTTACCATCCCTTTCGGAGAGCAGCAACACATGGTGACACCATGTGTCCAGAGGAATCAGCATCGCGTTGGGGCCACCCCTAACCCAGCCACTGCAAGTGCGCTACGTAAACGCTTCTTTTGTCTCATTCTAGCGATTGGTGGGGGTGTTACCACTCAGACCCAATGATCAAAACTTTTGACGTGTCTCTGTGACACATCAACATTTTTTTGGAAAACTCAGTGACTCTTTAACACTAAGATGTCAGGTTTTTTTTTTTCAGGAGAAATAGCAGAGGAATGACACAGCACATAGTTGTAAGAAAAGATGCTAAGATAGTAGGTCAAACTTGGAAACCAAAAATGTGTACCTAATCTTAGATGGCCACAGCATTATGAAAGCAATCTCATCAGTTATAATGATAATTATAATTATTTTTATATTTTGGTGTGTACCTATCCTAGAACATCCCTTAACTGTCAAGAACAAATATTTCCAGAGTTCCAATTACATAATCACACAGCTTATTAGAAAATGTAGACATTGGGTCAGATTTAACAATGTATTTATGCCAGTTCCCTTGAGTAGTACATTAGCGTTCTGGCTTGCAGTAATAATTTTCCCACTCTATATATGCATCACTTATCTCCAGTGTCTATAAACAGGGTTGGCTTTACGTTGTGATCAGCGTCATAACATAGAACACCTAAGGGTTGTTTTACACTGCTTTCTGAACGGTAACAAGCTGCATAACATAGGCTGGCGCTCATTTATGGACATTCATACAGGCAGATAATCGCCCCAAACGAACAGCCGCATGAATGATTGTATCATTCGAGTGACCGTTCCGGCCAATAATCACCACATATAAAAGATACTTTAGTAGTGGTAGTGCCAATCAATGTTTAAACCACACAGTACTGAAATAACAGCAACCTACAGTGACCAAGTAACAGCTCCATGCATAAAGTAATATAATATCAGCGACATATAATATGTACAATTAAAGGGAATCTGTCATCAGTTTTATACTCCACTATCTGAGGGCAGCATAAACTGGGGACAGAGATCTGAATGACAACAATGGGTCATTTATCGTTTGGTCATTTGTTTTCCTAAAATAAGTGGTGAGAAGCTCCAGCAGGACCCTAGCTCTCTGCCTGACTTCCCATGGATGATTGACAGCTTTGTTCCTATACTGTTTATAGGGAGAAAGCTGCATCGGGGAGTGAGGCAGCCCAGAGCTCATGAATATGATGACTCCCAAGCGTGCACCCTACATTACGCAAACTCCAGCACTCAGAACCTGCTGTGGCTGCTCTTTTTTTTTTTTTTTTTTTTAAATGACTGGTCAAACTATAATAAGAGACAGGCATTGTAACGAGGCTCTCAGCCACTAGTTCATGCTGCTTCCAGACATTCAGCATACAACTGGTGATGACAGATTCCCTTTAATGTTATTCAGGAGGGACACAAACCTTGGGTGCCAGGCCATTTTTGCATCTCCATTCAACAGAGGCGGCACTAAGCCTGAACCTATATATAACTTACAGAGAAATGGCAATACATTGATTTGCAATTAATAGAACATCGCAGTAGAGGACACGACTATGGCAGAGTTGATTTGACATTCCAGAGGTATTGAACATGGTCCACAAAGAGGTCATCTAAGTTTTCGCTGTTGAATATCACAAATGTTTTTGCTGGTAATGCAGTTTGGTTATGTAGAAATCAATCTTACAATCCTCAATCTCCCAGACAGTAGCGTGCAGACAATGCATGAGCACATACAACATGTAATTGTTAAAGGCTCAAAATCCTTTAGTCCCAAAGTTTACTTTGTCTTGCACGTGACTACATAGCTTTCCACAACTGTTATGTTCCAAATCTATTATTGGAAAGATCACAATGCACATGCAAAGTCAACACTTCTAAAAATTACGCGAAAGCATTACGGATGCCTGGTTACAACAATGGCAAGATGTATTCGAAAGCAGGAGGATTTGGACAGTAACAATTGCTGACCAAAGGTTTGTTGAGGAAAACTAAAGTTACGAAACACCCAGGGCAACTTAATAGTACAGCAAATTTGTTCAGAATGGCACGCAACAGTCTGGAGTCCTGATTGGTCTACCGTGTATCCCAACTAGAGCTGGACTGCTCATCTAGCAATTCTGGCTAATGCCAGATGAACTGGTGCTGGAGTGGACCACCTGGTGGCTCATCACTAGGCCAAAACATTCGAGGCTTGGGCCAAAAGTAGTGGCCATCACACAACTGTTTTGCAATCCTCAGAATGAAGATATAGTTGAATAGTGTGGTAGAGCATGGGAACCAATGGTTCCCAGCCCTGCTGTCCACTCTTATAGGCCACTAGACTTGAAGCCTATGAGAAAGCACACACAGTTGCAAAGTGATGAAATTATAGTTACTGTGGGCACTACAGGGGCACTTTATAAGTACTGGAGCAATATAGGGGGCATTATACCTATTGGGGGCACTATAGGGGACATTATAACCACTGGAGGCACTACAGGTGAACATTATAACTACTTGGGCACTATAGAGGGGTCTTCATTACTACTGGGAGCACTACAGAGGGCTTTATGGAGGGGCCTTAATACTACTGGGGGCCTTTTTTGGTGTCTTATTAATACTGAGAGCACTTTGGGGCCTTATTACAACTGGGGGTGCTTTAAGGTGCCCTATTATTACTGGGGGCACTTTCAGAGATTTATCACTGCTGAGGAAACTATGGGGCACTATTAATACTAGGGTACTGTGGGGAAATTATTATTATTGAGCACAATATGGAGGGCACTACTACCAATGGGGGCAGTGCCAGAAAGCATTATCACTGTATGGTGCTTATTAGTATTGAGGGCACTCTGGAAGAGAATTACTATTAGTAGGACTTTTGGGTGCCCTATTACCGGTAGTATGTAGGGGACTATCTGTATGGTAATGTTATTTCTTCAGTATAGTATTTGGCATTGAGGACCACTGCGACCACTATTGGGGGTAGTAGCAGGCAGCGGTACCAGGAGGGGGGATGGTGGAAAAGTGAGGAATCTAAGATGCCTGAGTGGTAAACTCTGCAGAGATGAGACGTGGCTGAAAGAAGTCATCATGGTGGTCTGCTCCCGATGGAGAAGATGAGGAAAGAGAACATCTACATCAGAGGAGACGTCACTGGATATAATAGGTATATATTGCTATATTCTCCTATACATTTTGTAGTGCTAAATGTAACTTCCATCCAAATATGCCATTAGCATGTAGAGAAATATTTAGTACCTCCTGAAACTGAGCTTTTGGGGAGTTGCCAGCAATTAGCGAAGTGACTTCTCCCACCACAAAGAGAGAGGTGCAATAACCTACCTTTCAAAGAGGCGGACTAGGCAATTGTTACAGAGCTTCTAGTTGGAGAAGTCCTAGCCCTGAAACTTGCTGACACATAGCCATGGGTGGGAATGTATTAAAGGGGTTGTCAGGGTTCAGAGCTGAACCCGGACGTACCCAGAATTTCACCCAGGCAGCCTGCCTGACAAGAGCATCGGAGCATTTCATGCTCCGATGCTCTCTTTTGCCCTGCACTAAATCACGCAGGGCAAAGGCATTTTGCCCAGTTCCGGTGACGAACCGGGCTTTGCCAGGCAGAGGCTTCCGGCTTCCATTAGAGCCGGTGACGTCACTGAACACACTGCCCGGCAGTGTGTGTTTGTAAATAAAAGAGCCCTTGCCCTGCGCGACCCAGCTGTTTTCAGGCAGGCTGCCTGCCTGGATGAAATCCTGGGTATGTCCAGGTTCAGCTCTAAACCTGGACAACCCCTTTACGTCTGTTTTTTATAGTCTTAATCAGGAGTGCTCTGGAGTAGGCTGCGCTAAATTTGTCTAAATCTTCTACCAGTCCGTGCGCCAGAAAAGAAAATCTGCGACAGCTATCATACATTTATCACCCATTTTGTGATAAATGTTTTTCCTGGGTTAACCCTTAAAAGGGTTGTTCAGAACTTGAATATTGATGATCTATTCTCAGGATCAGCTGATCAGCTGTTTGAACAGGCTGTGTGTGGCCTCTTTACAGTATACCAGGAACTGTGCTATACATTGTATAGTGGCCATGCTTGGTATTGCAGCTCAGTTCCATTCACTTAAATGGGATTGAGCAGCCTAAAGATCATGTGACCAATGGACATCATAGGTTCAGGAAGGAGCCTCTTCCAAATGATTTGTTGGGGTGCCAGAAATCGGGCCCACATCAATTGATGGCTTATCCTGAGGATAGGTCAGCAATATGTAAGTCCTGGACCCCTTCAATTCTTTTGTATTATTATTACTTGATCATTATTGTGTGAAATCTCTAAGCCGTCATTTAGAGCTAAAGATAACATAATCATTAATCAATTTAACACCTAATGACTTTCATGTCTACATGTTATAATGTTTTGCTTCTGCATTATTAATGGTTGGAGGCCCCACAGGAGCTGATGAACATCAATGTATTGTCTCTGCAGTGACCTTTTATCATCACATGGCCCTGGTTTTAGTAATGATCCAATTCACAGAAAAAAGGCAGAAAAATAACCCTAGGTCGCTTATGTTGTGGAGCCTGGATTAATTTTAGTGTAGGGTTTGCTGTCTAATTTTTTAAATGTCTCATTCAGACAACAGTATCATTGCTCAAATGTTGTCATGTGCAAGACCTTCATGAAGATTTTTTTTGTAGGAACTGCATGAAAACCATGGTATGACCCAACTTTTGATCACCTGTGGTTTAACTAAACTTAAGATCACCACCGTAGGGTTTGGTTCAGTAGAACCATGGAAGGTTCAGGTCTTTCAGGCATAATACAAAGGTTGAAATGCAGCCTTATTACTGGCATCTGAAACTGACCTAATGTTATATTCCCACAGGCCTCAGAAGTAACAAAATCACACAAAAAACACTACTGTGTGTATGGTGTTTTTTGTGCAATTGTTTTCAATGCGTTTTTTAGCGCGTTTAAAATGTTATGCACAACCCAGTAATTTCATGTAGTCCTGTGTAGACACATAGGGGGGCAGGATAAGCAGTAACTACAAGGCCATTTTTCAGGTTCACTGAATAATTTTGTAATAAAAATTTACCAATTTGATAGATTTTTTGGGAGAAAATATTGATGACCATCAGGGTGTGATCAGACTCCCACGGGTCACCAATGCGGCTTCCTCAAGGCTCCTTCTTTGTTTATCCACACACAACAGTCAGAAATGCGCTTCTCCTAAAAATCCCTGTTAAACATAGATCCTTAAAGTGTTTTTTTAAAGACGGTGAAGGTATTAAAATAATAAGCTAATAAATTAAAACTCCTGTCTGTTCCAGCACTGCCGCTTTGATCCTCCCCACCACCACAGCCATGAGGTGCCCAAATACTACACCTGCAAAACTCAGACAAACCCTTTAACGTTGTTCTCTTCTGTTAAATTAACTTGACTAACAAATATCGTGGCCATCAGAGTTTCTACAGTATTCATCACCAAGCTTGCTTCAAAATTTGCCATTAGGAGCGCTGTGTGACAACTCCCAAGGCCTCAGTTTTTTGTCCGGATGCATGTATTAAACTCATAGCATCCGGACTGAATCTTGATTCATGTCAATGGGTCAATGTTCATAAGTGTCATTTTTTTACGCATTATCTCTGCGTTCAGGAAAAATCTCAGCATGTTCTATATTGTATTTTTTTCGCACAGTCTTGTCCCCATAGAAGTGAATGGGGCTTGCGTGAAAAACAGAAGACATTTGGATGCAATGCGTTTATCACTGATCGTTGATAAGAGATGTAGATTGTTTTCTTCAGTTTTTCATCACACGCATGAAAAACATGCAATCTGCATACAAAAAAAAGACGCACACCCTGAATGCAATCACAGACAAAGCGGATTGAACTTGCCTGCAACACCATCAGTTTGAACCTGAACAGATCTTCACATCATCCGTATGGAAGAGCCCTTAGAGCAGGGGTAGGCAACCTCCGGCACTCCACGTGTTGTGAAACTACAACTCCCAGCTGCTCTGCTCTTTTCAGAATTCCTATAGAAATTAATGGAGCATGCTGGGAATTGTAGTTTCACAACAGCTGGAGTGCCAAAGGTTGCTGACCCCTGCCTTAGAGAGATGTCATAGCAGCCCAGCCATCAGAGAAACGTATATTCAGGATATGGCTGAAGGCATTTTATAGAAACCACTTTAAGACTTTTTATTATAATGATTTTTGATATATGATTTCCTTCAAAAAGATAGCAGACTGTTTCAATTGATTATGTATGTATTTGATACATTATATGTTCACCGTCTTATTTTGTACTTTCCTATGTCATCTGGCCATTTTTTTGGCTCAATCAGTGGGACCTGAGCTTATTATTGGAACATTTTTTCCATTGAACGTGTGCCCAGTGGACGCCTGATGCCTTAACATCGCCACACCAGAAAGTGATGATAAAGTACTCTTTGTAAAAAGGAATATCCATTCTGATAGGAGTCACACTGCATTTCCCAGCACGGCTACATTATTGATAGTTCGTTTCTACTGTTACATTTTCCTTATCCCTTAGGAGAATCTTTCCTGCATTTCGCCAGCTCCCATTACAGCCTATGACCCATAGCAGAGTGACACAGGGGGACATGTGCACGGATATTACTTATCAATTATTAATGCTATTTATCTTTGCTGCATATGTGACCCTCCACTTTTACCTTTTTGTTTTTTTCTTCAGACAAATGTGCGGTAATTATTTATTAATGCACGCGGGGAGGTTTTATGGCATTGATCAGCTATTGTATCTACCATAGAATATCATATACCTCTTGTATCCCTTACTATTGTATACAGATTGTTTTATTTCCAGTTTTATAGCCAATTTATAACATTTCAGCATTCATAGCCATCCTGATATTAAGCATTGTGTGGTCAATTGGAAATCTAGGGGGCGATATTGAGCTTGTCTGATGGATTATGGTGCACTCATTATTGCACCAGAATATTTTCTAACTTATTTAAAGATCCCCCTAGTGAGAAAAAGGGATGTTCTGGTCACCAGTAGCATAGTGAGGGTCAAGAATGGGAAGACTGCTAACCAGCCATGAGCCATCTGCCTATCCTTTAGATAGCTCCGACAATTATTAATTTTTTTTTTTACACTAAGCTACTCTTCTAACCCCACCGAATGCCTATCTATACATGCCCAATCCCACCCAGTCCCCTTAGTGTGGCAACACAGTAAGAATACCCCTTTATGGCTCCTCAGACAGTAATGAAGCACTGTCAGTGCCCTTGAGACAGTATGATGCCTCATTAGTGCCCTCCATGCAGAATGACACCCCTAAGTGCCCCCAACAATAGAATGTACCCTATTACTCTATTACTTCAAAGCCATATTAAAACTTGAATCCAAAATCAGCTTCGGTACTGGCTGGTACCTCGGCACCAGAGCCGACTTCGGATTTAAGTTTTAAAATGGTTTTCAATTTAAAAAATTGAAGTCCAAAGTTATTCACCCAAGTCTCGAGAGACTTTGGAGATAACGAGTTTCACCTTGCTGGAGCTAATACATTTGAATTCTGTATGGAGACGGATCTCCATAAAGCATTCAAGCAAAGTTTTGACTGAAGCGACTTCGGATCTATGATCCGAAGCTTGCTTCGCTCAACACTAGCCATAAGCACAGATTCATCCACTGGGTGTTTAGACAGAGGGAGGAGGCTGAGAGAATCACAGCATGATGGAGCCAGGTTATCATAACCACGCTCTCCTCCACTCACAAGAGCTTTCTAAAATATGTTATGTCTTAAATTTATTTGATGGACTTTCACGCAGTGTGTGTGGGGGTCATGTCAAAATTCACTTCAGTAGGAATTGGAAGGTCCAGTGGGGAAAAAAAAGTTAGTGGGAGAGATTAATCAAAACTGGTGTAAAGTAGAAGTGGCTTAGTTGCCCATAGCAACCAATCAGATTCCACCTTTTATTTATCACAGATCCTTTGGAAAATGAAAGGTGGAATCTGATTGGTTGCTATGGGCAACTAAGCCACTTCTACTTTACACCAGTTTTGATAAATCTCCCCCAATGAGTGTATGAAATAATATGACCCATGGTTACCGATATTGAATTAATTAGCATAATATATGGATTCTATACCAAGAGGTCAGTGTTTTATTTTAAGAAAACCAAATAGAGGCCATATCCTTTCTTATCCATTTAAAAAAAGAAAAAGTAGATGAAGATATGAAAGCTGAGCTCTGATTGTTTGCTAAGATTGCTTCTTCGACTTGGCTTCCTAAGACACGCCCCTACACTTAATTGACATGTCCAGGCCTCCAGTGGGCCAGTACGAAAATAAAAAAATAGTGATCTGGACTCCTTATCGTCAGTAGTACTCATGTATTACAGTGATAATAGTCTAAAACTGGAGTGACAGATTGCCTTTAAACGGCCTATACACATGAGATATAAGTCGGCAGAACCTGCTGATTTCAGTGGGTTCAGCAGGTCAGCTAATATATAAAGGGATCCACCGACTCTCCTCTCATGTCGGGGATTTCCGCCGACATGAGAGACAAGAATCGTCAGGTTGGATTTCAATTGCCTGATCCTTTTGTTCTTAGAAGATAAGTTTCTACAGAGTTGTCTGGCAGTATTTTGCGTCTCCCTAGTCACTACATATGCATGCTTGGCTAAGCTGAGGATGCATATGTATGGGAGGATACGGAGAGATAGCTGTTGACCAGACAGTGTGTGGCTAGCTTAAAGGGGTTTGCCACCTTTTGGGGGGGTTCTGGTAAATCCCTAGCCTCGACTGTCTCGCTTGGGGTCCCCCGCTGTCAAGATTCGCTTTGATGCCACTGCAGCCAATCACTGGACACAAACTCATATAAAGCAGTCCTATGCCAGCGCTGTAGAAATGGCCTCAAATCTCGAACAGTTTGTTGTACACAGTAGATATACTAATACTACTATTACACCGTACTGCTGTTTATATGTATATTATACCCCCTGGTACATTGCTTTTTTTCCGTCTCTACTGGCCTGTTTTGTATAGTACAGTAATTAGAAATGTTCCCAAATACTGACATTAATTCTCTGCTATGGATTCATTTTGGATACAGAAGGAAAAATACAGATTAATTGGAACATTTCATGAATTCATTGACAGCATTTAGCCTCATTTTCATGCCTGTTAACCATTTACAGGGAAACTGGTGATGATGCACAAACAGTACAGAAGGCAGAGGGTTTTCTCCATATTAAAATTTTTAATTTTTAACATTTTGAAATTTCACCTGCTCAAAAATGTATAAGAATGGCCAAAAAATACCATGAAATATATCAGCATCTAGTTACTGCAAATGTCTTGTCCTTAGAGAAAACAGCATATGCTTTAAGATGTTTTGTATGTGGAATGGATGGTAAACCACAAGGGAATAACAAGGACCAATTGGGTCCCATAGCAAAACTTGAAATGGGGCCCCACACCATCAGGACCACCTTCGGTAGCATGTTTAGGAGAAGCTTATGATTATGTTGTTGTTGTTGTTTTTTTTTTTAATACACAAGGATAACGCACACAGTGATGTCACAGCAATAGGATAATGTACACAGTGATGTCACAATGGTAGGATAATGTGTACAGTGATGTCACAATGGTAGGATAACCTACACAGTGATATCACAATGGTCGGATGATGTACACAGTAATGTTACAATGGTCGGATAATGCACACAGTGTTGTTACAATGGTCGGATAATGTACACAGTGATGTCACAATGGTAGGATAATGTACACAGTGATGTCACAGTGGTAGGATAATGTACACAATGACTAATGTAGACAATGATGTCACAGTGCAACAATAAGGCTCACAGTGATATCACAACAGTATGATAATACACATGGTGAACCAGTGATGTCTCATCAAAGAAATAATGCAAAAAGTAATGCACTCTATTACTGTCTATATACATCACTAACTGCACATGTCTGAGTGGAGATGGACCCCCTTAGTTTTTGTGGCCCCATACCCTATAAGCCATTGATGAGAATTTTTTGAAAATATAGTGTCATTTTAAATAAACTTGGAGCTAATATTAAAATATGGTTTCCAGTTGTAAGCATTGAGAACATTCATGGCACATATAAGGTTAATGTTACCAGTCGCTCGGTATGGTAGGGCAGTATGTACTGGGATACATCCCAGTAGCCTGCAGGCTGCTCTTTTGTGACGGGTGAAGTCATTGATTCATTAGAGTAACAAGTGGCCACCAATTTAGGGTTTTTAATGAATTCCAGTGAAGTACAGCACTGAGTACATGGCACACTATACACAAGTGTGGACAGTGTACCTCTTTCTATATACATTGTGTTCATTACCAAGGAGTTTTATTAAAGGGACCACGCTGTTATATAAGAGATCTTCCAAGTCTCACTTCACATCCTGCCCCTGATGTGTTTTTATTGTCACCTCTTCAATAAGGATCAAGTGATTTTGTCTGTTTCCCTTAAGCCTGTCTCTGTTTTTTCTAATCCCTGTGTCCTGGCCTCTCCTTACCTCTGCGTGACTGTCTGAGCTCAGCTAAATCATCAAATATTCTACTTTCTAAACAATCTCAGTGCCTGCGCTGAAAAGAAGAGAGGCTCTTACCTGGAATTACTGGAGATCTCATCCTGATTGACTCCTGTGCTGACTGAATGCTTTTCTTCAGGGTTTCAGATTATTTCTTTAATTCACCAATGTTCTCTGCAGCTTGATAAATGCTTAGGAAAGTTCCTCATTTGTTCGGGCATCTTGGATTTATTAAAAATAAGGAAAAAAACAAAAGCCCCCTTATTTTAAGAAGTGTTCTTTGTCCTGTCAGGCAGCCCCTTGTATGACTGTCAGTCTCTTTGCTTCACTTCTCCAGCTTCACATGTGGGAATTTCAGAGAATAAAATTAAATCACCACCGAGGTGACTCAATCCCTTGATCCAATCAGTGCAGTGCCCTAGGCCTACAGCCAATCACCTCTCCTCCCCCGTCCCCTATGAGGATGAGCCTGTCTTAAGCAGGCTTGGAAGTGACTGGAGCTGAGGTCCTTCCCTCCGTCTACTTACAGGCTAACTTTAAGTGTTGGGCTGCAGTCCTCCTCACCTACTTACTTCATGGCGGTAGTCAGAGTATTGGAGCCGGACATTAGCTTGCATTACTGAGGGCTCATTAATGAATTTGTTGGTGCATGGACTGAAGCCTGTTTCATTCAGCAGAAAGGTCAATGTGCATATTGATCTGAATAGCTAGAGCAGGCACGCTGCAGAGTATTCCTCCCATGTTTTAAATATTAACGCAGACGAGCAGACCAGGAGAAATTGTAGTTATAAATCAGTGCTAAATGTTCAATTTATTACAGGGTTACTTCCATTATACTCAATATTCATAGAAAGCAATTTTTGTTTAGAATTTTTGCCTTTTTAGTTTTTTATTCCAAAAGTACTATACCACTGAAAATGAAATATAAAATAGTGTCCTTCTATATATAGACTACCTATATAGATAGGAAATCCATGTCACTTTACTGCTGCTGTGAGAGGAAGCTGTTATCTGCAGGGTAATCCTCATCATAATAGTATATGCAGAATTGGGATGACTGCTGTATTGTTCTCTTTCTCTGATTACTGTACTGTTTGAAGCACTAATTGAGTCACGTTTCCTTCTTCCCTCTCTGTCCACAGTGTATGATTTGACTGAAAAAGTCAAGGTCGGCTATTTGATGTGCTAAAAGAGAATACATAAAGTGATTTCAAAAAGTATATCCATTAAATCATACACCCATTTTTTTGTTAAAAAACAAACAAAAAACAATAAATTACACAGAATACTCACATACAGATTATTAATATGTGTATACTGAATTTTAATGGGAGTCCCTATAAAAGCTTGATCAGCATTATAAGCAACAAAATATACTCTCCTTCTAACAGGTTGAAGTAGGTTCACATCACAGTTTCGTTTTCTGTTCTTCTGATCCATCAGAAGAACAGAAAAAAAACTACGGATCCTGTATTTAAAGCCTCCGTTATGGACATGTGGCATCGGTTTTAGCCATTTCCATCTGAAAGCCATTATTTCAGACAGAAAAAAAGTACTTAATAGAGTACTTTTTGAGTTGTCTAAAATAACGGATCTAAGACAGAAATGGCTAAAACGTATGCAAAATGAGAATAATTCAGCATAACTATTTCTAAAAATAAAGGATCCTCTTTTTTTGTTTGTTTTTGTTCTTCAAACAGATTAGAGGAACGAAAAAATGAAACAGTGATTTGAACCTAGCCTTAGCGTCTAGATACGTCACATAACCTAAGAAAAGCTGAGAGAAGGTCTTCTTAAACAGCTGTTCAGAGTGGGTCTCTGGAGTTGGACCCCCACCGATCAGATAGTGATGACATATCCTGAGGAAACCCCTTTAAAGGAGTATATTTGTTAATCACCATACCTCACTCTAATGCCCCTTTCACACGAGCGGGAGACTCGCATGTCTCCCGCAACGCATCTACAGGGCTGGACTCCGGCACTGACTGGGATCGCATATAATGCTCTGCGATCCCTGTCAGTGCCGAGTCCAGCCCTGTAGATGCGTTGCGGGAGACATGCGAGTCTCCCGCTCGTGTGAAAGGGGCATAAGGCCTCATGCACACGAACTTCAATGGGTCCGCGATCCGGGAGATGCGGAGCAGAGGCACGGATCGGAACACCACGGAAGCACTATGGTGTGCCTCCGTGGTGTTTCTGGCCGTGCCTCCGCACCGCAAAAAAGTAGCGCAAGCACTACTTTTTTGCTGTGCGGACCCTCAGATGCGGATCGCGGACCCCATTCAAGTGAATGGGTCCGCGATCCGCATGCGGTGGCCTCACGGTCAGTGCCCATGCATTGCGGACCGCAGTTTGCGGCCCGCAGCACGGGCACGGCCGGCACATGTTCGTGTGCATGAGCCCTTATACTACTCTTCATGCTCTTCCATTTGGCACTGCCATAACTGCCAGGTTTCTGCTGTTTTAGGGCTCATGAACGTATTTTCTTACCGTTTCTGTTCCGTTTTTTTGTGGGGTTTTTTGCGGACTGTATGCGGAACCATTCATTTCAATGGGTCCGCAAAAAATTGGAAGTTACTCTATGTGCATTCCATTTCTGTATGTCCATATTTCCGTTCCGCAAACAAATAGAACATGTCCTATTATTGTCCACATTACGGACAAAGATAGTACTGTTAAATTAGGGGAGGTCTTCCGTATTTCTTGCACATTTCTTTTTTGCGCACCGCAAAATACATGTGGTTGTGTCCTTACTCAGCAGAGGCCCAGAGCAAATCTCTGCAATTAGTGATAATGCCAATAGCAGTCATTTAACCCCTCAGATGCCTTGGCCAACTGTGAGCAGTGCTAAAACTGGGAGCCATGTGCTTCAGGTGGCAGCACTGGACTGGAATATACTGAAATCTGTATTCTGTAATGCATAGGTATTTATTACATAATACAAGAGGCAATCAAATGGTCCCATTTATAGTGAGCTAGGGTGAAAGGTTTAGAAAAAGTTTAAAAAATATAAAAAACTACATGTGTTCTGGGAGTGCCAAGTGCTAGCCAGCTTCTGGCAGACAGTGTGGAGCATTACTTCAAAGTTTAGCTCATATTCCTTGCCTAAGACTCCAGCATTCTTTCTCCTTCATCATAGCGATATATCATTACATTCATATAGGAAGTCTGTGGTCCGGCATATGGTGAATCTTTCTTTTTTTTTTTTCGCCCTTTCCTTCATTCATCTCATTGCTTTGAGACACTTTCTGGGCTTCCATTGTTTCAATACTATGTTACCCATATTCAAGGAATTCAGACCTTGCTAACACTATACACTATGTGTTAGAATTTCCCGATAGCAATGATGGTCTTTCAAGAACAAAAACAGCCTGACACTATCTGGTGTCTTTCACAAATGTTTATTTGAGAATTGTAATGTTGGGGCTGCGTCCCCTTAGATTGTTATAAAATTGAAAATCCTAAATAAAGAATTCATAAAAAAAATATATATAAAAAATTAAAAAAAAATTCAGATCACCCCCCCCTTCCCTATAATAAAAAACAAATAATACAAATAATATTTATCCCATATGGTGAATGGTGTTATTAAAAAAAAAACATCAAAATGACCAATTCATCATTTTTTGTCACTTCACCTCCCAAAAAAATGCATAAAAATCATACACACTCCAAAATGGTATCAATAAAAACTGCAGATCGTCCCACAAAAAAATGAGCTGTAGGCCCCTTTCACACGAACGTTGTGTTTTGCGTATGGCACGTTATGTCCGTATGGCATCGTTTTTTTTGTAACAATGCCTATCCTTGTCCGTTTTGCGGACAAGAATAGGACAGGTTCTATCTTTTTTGCGGGGCTACGGAACGGGCATATGGGTGCGGACAGCACACCGTATGCTCTCAGTATTTTTTGCGGACCCATAGAAATGAATGGGTCCGCATTTTTCATGTGAAAAATGTGGATCGGAGCCCGCAAAAAATACTGTCGTGTGAAAGGGGCCGTAGACATAGCTATAAAAAAGTTATGGGGGTCAGAATGTGGTGATGAAAAAAAAATTATAATTAAAAGACTACTGCAAGCACTAGGAGTCCAAGTCCTCTGAATGTAACCTGTATCAATCCAGTCTCTAGACAATTCACTATCCATGTCTGTAACAATGAAAATCCTTCAGCCTTTATACTGGTTAAAAATGCAGTAGGACAGTCTTCAAAAAAGTCCTTCTCTATGACCGTTTACCATTTACCAACCACATAAAGATATCCAGGCTGGTCACATAAATGTATTAAATATTCATACATCGGAATCAATAGACCAATGCATGTAATAGCTAATATTTTCCTCACAATACATTCCCTGTGGATCTGAGCTGTGCACCTCTCCTGGACTCCAGTTCTTTCCACCATTACTATGACATCAGTTTATGTGCTTCTGCGCAAATGAAGACTGAAATGGGCAATGTCCTCACACAAAGCTTTAACCCTTAGGATACGAGTACGGTACATGTATGGCGCTGGAAGCCGGGACAAAAATCCCAGCGCCGTACTGCTGGATCTCACTGGCAGCAAGCTGTAAGTGTATCACACTGTTAATACACTTACAGCCAATGCATTACAATACAGAAGTATTGTAATGCATTGTGCAGTGGATCAGACCCCCAAAAGTTGAAGTCCCAGACTGGGACAAAAAATAAACTAAAAAAAAAAAGAAGTTAAAAAAAAATATTTTACAAAAAAAAAATTAAAGTTTCAAGTAAAAAAAAAAAAAAGCGTCCTTTTTCCAGAATGAAGTAAAAAAAAATGTAAAAAATAGGGAAAAAAAAAAGGCATATTAGGTATCGCCGCGTCCGTATCGACCGGCTCTATAAAAATATCACATGACCCACCCCGCTAGGTGAACGCCATAAAAAATAAAAAATAAAAACAGTGTAAATAAAGCCATTTTCTGGTCATCTTGCCTCACAAAAAGTGTAATACCAAGCGATCAAAAAGACGTATTAATCCCAAAATGGTACCAATCAAACCGTCATTTCGTCCCGCAAAAATTGAGACCCTACCTAAGACAATCGCCAGAAAAATAAAAAAAATATGACTCTCAGAAAATGGCAACACAAAAAAAAGATTTTATTCTGTTAAAAAAGCATCTAACGTGTAAAACTTAACAGAAATAAAAATGTTAGACATATTGGGTATCACCGCGTCCATAGCAACCTGCTCTAGAAAAATATTACATGAGATGGCCTCCCAGGTGAATGCTGTAAAAAAATTTTTATAAAAAACTATGGCAAAACAGCCATTTTTTTCCCTCTTGACAAAAAGGGGAAAAGCAGGCGATCAAAAAGGCGTATTTACCCCAAAATGGTACCAATCAAACCGTCATCTGGACCCGCAAAAAATGAGACCGTATCTAAGACAATCACCAGTAAAATAAAAAAAATAGGACAGTAAGAAAATGGCAACACAAAAACAAGATTTTATTCTGTTCAAAAATTAATTTACTTTGTAAAACTTAACAAAAATAAAAATAATAGACATATTGGGTATTGCCGCATCCATAAAAACCTGCTCTATAAAGATATCAAATGAGTTGCCCCTTCGGTTGAATGCTGTAAAAAAACAAACAAAAAAAAACGTCAAAACAGCTATTTTTTTCACCTTGACTCTCAAAAAGTGTAATACCAAGCGATCAAAAAGTCTTATGTTCCCCAAAATGGTACCAATGAAAACGTTACCTCATCGCGCAAAAAATGAGCCCCCACATAAGACAATAACTCAAAAAAAATAAAAATCAGTGGCTCCCGCAAACCAATCCATCAAAATCTGTGCTGCAAAATCCATATGGCGCTCCTTCTGTTCTGAGTCCTGCCATGTGCCCCCACAGCAGTTTATCACCATATATGGGGTGTTGCCGTATTCAGGAGAAAATGGGTAAGAAATTATGGGGTGCTTTTCTCCTGTTACCCCTTGTGAAAATAAAAATTTGGGGCTAAAGCAACATTTTATTGGAAGAAATGAAACTTTTCATTTTCACAGCCAAGTGTTTACAAATTCCGTAAAACGCTTAGGGGGTCAAAGTGGTCATTACCCCCCTTAATATATTCTTTAAGGGGTGTAGTTTCCAAAATGGGGTCACTTTTTGAGGGTTTCCACTGTAGCGGTACGTCAGGGTCTCTTAACATACAAAATGGTGCCTAAAAACCATTCTAACAAAATCTGCCTCCAAAATCCATATGGCGCCCCTTTCCTTCTGACCACTGCCTTGTTTGTCACGTTTTTATGTTAACATATTTTTAAACATTTTTTGTTGATTTTATTTTTAATTTTCCATTTCAATATCTATATTTAAACAAAAACCATAAAATCCTGCGGTTTTCGCACTGGCCACTAAGCCTAATAATAGGCGACACTTTCTGGTCTGTACAGATCACTTTACTGCAATTACCTGCTTATCTATGCACAGGGGTGATATCATTACAGGCAGGAGTAGGATGACAGATAAGACAGGATCCATCGTTCACAATAGGTGATTGTCAGAGCTTATCTATTGTTTCCTTATACAGTGACCTCTGCACAAACCACAGAGCATGCCTAGAAGACTCTCCCATAGAAGTCAATGAGGTCGCTTCTTGACCATTGTGTCTATGGACCATGGGGCTGCCATAAAACATTTTTCTTGATGCTTTCTAACAGCTCAGGCAAGATGGCCGCCCCCATAATCATGTTCAGGAAATAGAATACATAAATCTACAATCAGAAAATAAAAACAGATTACAAAAAAGGATATGTGTAATTATCTGCTTTAACTGACAGAACCACATTTTGGTAATTCATTTCCTTTAACAATTATCTAAAGTATCTCAATTTCCAACATATCAAGTGGTAAGGACGAACAGAAACTTCCCTTTACAAATGTTCAATTTTACTGCATTCAGCTACCAATCTAGAAAGTGATACCTCCATCATTTAATATAAAGAAAAGTACAATTAGCAAAACTAATGAATATAGGACAGGACACTGGCAAAGCATAAAGGGGGACAAAAATGTCCAATGTCCAAGGGTCCCTTAAAGGCTATGGACACCTTTCTCTGTACATCATTGAGATTCTCTACTAGCAGCCTCTGTATTTACACTGTGCCCAGTCAGGGAACTCAGCTGATGCTCATGTGAAGCTTATCACTAATCTCCTGAGAGTTCATAAACATTCATTATAGCACAGTCCTTATCCTACTGATAAGAATATGGCTAAAATAAGTGTTTATGAGCTGTTAGTAGTTCAGAGATAAGGGATAGACATAGCTGTCAGGTGATGGCTTAAAGAGAAAGTGAAAGTGAGATGCTAGGGTAAAATTGACCCTTTGTCACAGAAACTGCTAAACTTTTTTTTTTAAAAAGAGCAACTGAAAAAATATTTTTAGCCCAAAACACGTAAAATGCAATCTTAAAGAATTGCCCCCAAAGGTGTTCGTAGCTTTTAAAAGGGTTGTGTCACTTAAGTAAATGGCATCTATTATGTAGACAAAGTTATTACAAGGCACTTACTAATGTATTGTTATCATCGATATTGCTTCCTTTGTTGGCAGGATTCATTTTTCCATCACATTATACACTGCTCGTTTCCATGATTATGGCAACCCTAAAATCCAGCAGCGGTGGTCGTGCTTGTTCACTATAGGAAAAAGAACCAGCCTACGTGCACTCCTACGGTCCTGGCCATCAGAAAGGCTGAGGGATTCAATGATGGGGGCGGCACAATCGCAATTCCCCATCATTGTGCCCGCTATATACAAAGAAACGCGCTTTCTGACAAAGTAATTTCTTTGTGAAATTTGACGAAGCAGCCAAATTGAATTTCTCATAACTTCACTCATCTCTATTTGTGGTAGACATTACAAGTCATAAGCAATCACTAACTAAAAAAGGAGATGAAGGTGTTGATAAATATGGAGAGACTATGAAACATTGTGTAGAAATGAGACGCCAATGGAGACATGTGAAATGGGTCATTCTGGAGGGTGTTAATATTGCAGACTGTTACAGCGGGAAACGTATAAGATTACCAAAATGGACTCAATCAAACCAACGGGATTAAGTGAAATGTGTAGCTTTAGAGTACTTTTATGATTGGGTATTGTGTTTTTTTAATGTTTTTAATTGTTGTTTCTTTCTCTTAATATGATTGTTTTGCATGTAATGAATATTTGTGAATTTTATTATTAAGTGTAACCAATTTAGATGCGTGCTAACTGACCATCAGTATGAGTGATTAAAGGGTTTCTGTCATCAGAAATCTTGCTATAAAACCTTGTGTCATTTGCAATGCGCAAATGACACCTGATGACAAATATGTTATTTGTATAGCTGTCTGTTGCGGCATTTTGGGGAAAATTAATGTTTTAAAATATGAACCTTCCTAGGTGCAGGGGGCGGTAACCCTGCACCTAGTATCGCCGTATCCCCACCTCTAAACCCTCCTCCGTTCAGTTGATTGACAGGGCCAGGCAGCTAGCTCTGTGGGCGGCCGGGGGTGGGGGAGGAGCAATAATATATACATATATATATATATATATGGAGAGGGAGAGAGGAGGCCTTTATACCACTATATTATTAACTAAGAGGGGGCCACTATAAAAATAACTAAGAGGGGGCCTCTATAATAATAACTAAGAGGGGGCCAGTATATTAAAAACTAAGAGGGGGTCACTATAATAATAACTAAGAGGGGGCCACTATATTAATAATACAGAGGGGGCCACTATACTAATAATACAGAGGGGGCCACTATACAAATAATACAGAAGGGGCCACTACACTAATAATACAGAGGGGGCCACTATACTAATAATACAGAGGGGGCCACTATACTAATAATACAGAGGGGGCGACTATACTAATAATACAGAGGGGGCCACTATACTAATAATACAGAGGGGGCCACTATACTAATAATACAGAAGGGGCCACTATACTAATAATACAGAGGGGGCCACTATACTAATAATACAGAGGGAGCCACTATACTAATAATACAGAGGGGGCCATTATACTAATAATACAGAGGGGGCCACTATACTAATACTACAGAGGGGGCCACTATACTAATACTACAGGGAGACTATTATATACAGGGGAATAATATTAAGGGGGACTGTCTGTCTGTCTCTACCACAGTATTGGAGGTAGCAGCAGGATGACAGTGTTTAGGCACCAGGAGGTGAAGGATGATAGTAAAATGAGGAATCTAAAAAATGTTTCTGTGAAACTCTGCAGAGAGGAGATGCGGCTGAAAGAAGGTATCATGGCGGTCTTATCTCTGAATGAAGACGTTGAGGAAAGAGTCTAAATCACAGGAGATGTCACTGGATGTAAGAGGTATGGTGCTGTATTCTGTTTCACGGTAGGGTTGGGCGGAGGACATTTGGTCCACATAGCCGGAGGCCGACCCCAGACTTCAGGTCACACTGTGTTCTAAATTCTGGGACCTCACACACATCTACCGTACTACATATCTGTACTCAGAGAGTTATCACTGTGTTATCTATGGTGTTACATAGGACTGCAGGTGACATCTACATTATCTGTACTCAGAGAGTTATCACTGTTAACTATGGTGTTATATAGGACTGCAGGTGACATCTTCTACATTATCTGTACTCAGAGAGTTATCACTGTGTTATGTGGGGTATGACATAGGACTGCAGGTGACATCTATATTATCTGTACTCAAAGAGTTATTACTGTGTTATCTGTGGTGTTACATAGGACTGCAGGTGACATCTACTACATTATCTGTACTCAGAGAATTATCACTGTGTTATCTGTGGTGTTACATAGGACTGCAGGTGACATCTACTACATTATCTGTACTCAGAGAGTTATCACTGTGTTATCTGTGGTGTTACATAGGACTGCAGGTGACATCTACTACATTATCTGTACTCAAAGAGTTATCACTGTGTTAACGGTGGTGTTACATAGGACTGCAGGTGACATCTACAACATTATCTGTACTCAGAGAGTTATCACTGTTAACTGTGGTGTTACATAGGACTGCAGGAGACATCTACTACATTATCTGTACTCAGAGAGCTATCACTGTGTTATCTGTGGTGTTACATAGGACTGTAGGTGACATCTACTACATTATCTGTACTCAGAGAGTTATCACTGTTAACTGTGGTGTTACATAGGACTGCAGGTGACATATCCTACATTATCTGTACGCAGAGAGTTATCACTGTTAACTGTGGTGTTACATAGGAATGCAGGAGACATCTAGTACATTATCTGTACTCAGAGAGCTATCACTGTGTTATCTGTGGTGTTACATAGGACTGCATGTGACATCTACTACATTATCTGTACTCAGAGAGCTATCACTGTGTTATCTGTGGTGTTACATAGGACTGCAGGGGACATCTACTACATTATAGGTACTATAGGGGTGTGGCCACAGGTCTGGGGGGGGGGGCGCAATACTTGGCTTGCCCCGGGTGATGGCAACCCACGCTATGCCACTGCATACAGGGTCATACATCCCTACATATGTACCTCTTACATCCAGTGGCTTCTCTTCTCTGATGTAGATGTTCTCTTTCCTCATCTTCTTTCAGACCAGACCGCCATGGTGACTTCTTTCAGCCGCGTCTCGTCTCTGCAGAGTTTAACAAACAGACATCTTACTTTCCTACTTTTCCATCATCCTCCCACCTTCTTAACACCCCATCCTGCCCCCCCAATACTATACTGCTGAAACAGTCCCCCTAAAAATACTGGTACCACACAGAAAAACAATACCCCCATACCTTTCAGATCAGACCCCCATATGAAACCCCAGATGAGACTCCCCCATCTCAGACCAGACTCCCTTTAGACCTCTGTCAGACCCTATTAGACCTCCATGTCAGACCCTGCTCCAATATCAGACCTCAGATAAGACCCCCATTAGACTTCCAGACCCCCATTAGAACTCAGACCAGACCTCCAGACCCCCATATCTGACCCCCATTAGACCCCCAGACCCCCAATTGGACCCCCATTAGACCTCGAGCCCCCAATCGGACCGCCATTAGACCTTCAGACCCCCAATCTGACCCCCATTAGACCTCCAGACCCCCAATCAGACCCCCAGAACCCCAATCGGACCCCCATTAGACCTCCAAACCCCCAATCGGACCCCCATTAGACCTCTCCAGACCCCCATTATACCTCCAGACCTCCATTAGACCTCCAGATCCCCATTAGACCTCTCTAGACCCCCAATAAGACCCCTAATCAGACCTCCAATAAGACCCTTCAGACCCTCATATCAGACCAACAATAAGACCCTTCAGACCCCCAAAAGACCCTTCAGACCCCCCAAAAGACCCTTCAGACCCCCATATCATTCCTTTTCAGAACCCCAATAAGACCCTTCAGACCCCCTTCAGACCCCCATATCATTCCTTTCAGAACCCCAATAAGACCCTTCAGACCCCAATATCAGACCCTTCAGACCCCCATATCTTTCCTTTCAGACCCCCAATAAGACCCTTCAGACCCCCTTCAGACCCCCATATCATTCCTTTCAGAACCCCAATAAGACCCTTCAGACCCCCATATCAGACCCTTCAGACCCCCATATCTTTCCTTTCAGACCCCCAATAAGACCCTTCAGACCCCCAAAAGATCCTTCAGACCCCGATATCATTCCTTTCAGAACCCCAATAAGACCCTTCAGACCCCCATATCAAACTTCAGATCAGACTTTAAAAAAAAAAAAAAAACTGCGCTCTGTACGTCCTGACTCTGCAGGCAGTCAGGACACAGAAGCGCTGGTACCGGGAAAAGTGAGCAGGAGGAGGGGTAAGTAATGTACAGCGCTACCAGCGCTTCACTCCCCCTCCTCCTGCAGACTAGTGGGCGCTTCCATTACGGAAGCGCTCACTAGTATTCCCTTTATAAGATGCACTGCATCTTATAAAGGAAAAAGTAGAGTACCACTTGCAAGGGGGAAACCTGATAATTAGAGCACACAGAAAAAATGCAGGCTACAAGTCATATAATGGTTAGATATGTGTTATTCATCTGTGTTATTCTGAAAGTTTAGGTGCTTTGGAATATTTTAATACACATTTTCTTTCAATACCTTACCATTATCATGATCTCTGGCTGATGTCAGTGAAGGGGAATATTCTGGTTTGCATCCTCTATAAGCTAAATACATCAACCACATATATTTTGGTGTTTTGGAAGTTTAGCACAATGTATTTGTTACAGTAAAACATATCAGCTAGGAGTCCAAGCTATTTAGTGCACAGATAGACTCTCAGTGACAGTCATCAGGTCTGTACAGATTTTCACTTTCTAGAGGAAATCAATAATGTTTCTACTCACTGTAGCAAGGGTGGATATTGAAAATAGTGAGGAACTGGTGAAGAAACAACATTAGAAATATGGTAGACTTTTTATTATATAATGTTTTACTAGACATATCTTGGAAATATCAATGACTCCATTCATTCTATTAAGTTAGCATGTATTAGTTCAGCAAGCATCTGTTTTTAAAGGGAGTATTTCACCTGTTTTTCACCTATATAACAGCAGTGCCCCACAGAAGATTGCAGACACATCCCTGACATACCTGTGTGCACTGTGTGTCTGTATTACATGTCCAGGAAAAGCACTTTTATTCTGCTGGAAAACAGCTCCCAAGTGCCCAGCTCTGCTGCTGCAAGTGCCCAAAGCAAAAAGACTGCTTTAGCTGCTCATATCTTGGGATTGGAAGCATACAGAAGATATAGCTGTTAGAAATCGAGTCGGGAGAGAAAGCTGTTTTTAGTTTCACTTTCAGCCGGGCACTTGGGAGCTGTTTTCCAGCAGAATAAAAATGTTTTTCCTGGACATGTAATACAGACACAAAGTGCACACAGGTATGTCTGGGATGTGTATGCAATCTTCTGTGGGGCAGTGATCTTAGTTATATTGGTGAAAAACAGGTGAAAGACCCCCTTTAACATGATCCTAAAAATATATCCCATTTATTTTTGAGATCTTGAAAATGGAACTAGTTACCTTTCATGGCGCCATTAATGTAATACACAGAAGGACTGGATCTTCCACCCACTGTGCTCTATTATATTGATATCCCAAAAAGCACACATGTAAAGGTGTTCACAGCAAGCAACTCCAAGTGCAGTACTGGAGGGGACTTGGAAAATGATAGCCATCTAAAATCTAGAGGATTGTAGCTGTTTTTTTTATAGCCCCCTTGGGGGATGAAAGAAGAAACCTTATTTTTTGCTATGGGCATCTACTCCACTTGTCCACTTCCCTCTGATAAACTTCCCCCTAAGACTTTTATGGTCTCAATATTACTTAGATTTTTTTTACTCAATAATTTAACATGTTTTTTCAGGAAGTAACTATATTTTGTAATGACAGGTTCATCCTCATGTTTTACAACACATATTCATACAATGGAAATTGTATAAATGTGTGTAATTCAGTGTTCTCCACTATAGAACAGACTGGATTTAATAATAGTGGCCGCTATACCAGAATATAGAATATCAACCTGTTTTTGGAGCCTAGTAAGTAAATGTTAAAGGGAGTCTTTCACCTATATAACTAACAGCGCTGCCCCACAGAAGATGGCAGACATATCCCTGACATACCTGTGTGCACTTTGTGTCTGTATTCCATGTCCAGGAAAAGCACTTTTATTCTGCAGGAAAACAGCTCCCAAGTGCCCAGCTCTGCTGCTGCAAGTGCCCAAAGCAAACCAGACTGAAGAGAGGAGGGCTGCTTTAGCTGCTCATACAAGTGCATCTCAATAAATTAGAATATCATCAAAAAGTAGTTTTTTTCAGTGATTCAATTCAGTGAAACACATATATTATATAGAGTCATTACAAACAGAGTGAACTTTTTCAAGTGTTTATTTCTGTTAATGTTGATGATTATGGCTTACAGCCAAGGAAAACCCCAAATTCATTAATCAAAATTAGAATATTATTTTAGACCAACTGTAATTTTTTTTTTAAACACAGAAACGTTGGCCAAATGAAAAGTATGTACAGTAAATGCACTCAATACTTGGTTGGGGCTCCTTTTGCATGAATGTCTGCGTCAATGTGGCGTGGCATATAGGCGATCAGCCTGTGGCACTGCAGAGGTGTTATGGAAGCCCAGGTTGCTTTGAGAGAAGCCTTCAGCTCATCTGCAATGTTGGGTCTGGTGTGTCTCATCTTCCTCTTGACAATACCCCATAGATTCTCTATGGAGTTAAGGTCAGGCGAGTTTGCTGGCCAATCAAGCACAGTGATACTGTGGTTATTAAACCAGGTATTGGTACTTTTGGCAGTGTGGACAGGTGCCAAGTCCTTCTGGAAAATAAAAATTCCATCTCCAAAAAGCTTGTTGGCAGAGGGAAGCACGAAGTGCTCTAAAATTTCTTGGTAGATGGCTGCAGTGACTTTGGTCTTGATAAACCACAGTGGACCTACACCAGCAGATGACATGGCTCCCCAAACCATCACTGATTGTGGAAACTTCACACTAGACCTCAAACAGTTTGGATTGAGTGCCTCTCCACTCTTCCGCCAGACTCTGGGACCTTGATTTCCAAATGAAATGCAAAATTTACTTTCATCTGAGAACAACACCTTTGACCACTAAGCAACAGTCCTTGGCCCAGGTAAGAAGCTTCAGGTGTTGTCTATTGGTCATGAGTGGCTTGACACATGGAATGCGACACTTGTAGCCCATATCCTGGATACGTCTGTGTGTGGTGACTCTTGAAGCACTGACTCCAGCAGCAGTCCACTCCTTGTGAATCTCCCCCAAAATTTAAGAAAAAGGCCTTTTTTAACAATCCTATCAAGGCTGCGGTTCTCCCTGTTGCTTGTGCACCTTTTTCTACCACCCTTTTTCTTTCCACTCAACTTTCCATTAATATGCTCAGATACAGCACTCTGTGAACAGCCAGCTTCTTTAGCAATGACCTTTTGTGGCTTAGGCTACTTTCACACTAGCGTTTTAAAATTCCGGTATTGAGTTCCGTCATAGGGGCTCAATACCGGAATAAAACGCTACAGTTTTGTCCCCATTCATTGTCAATGGGGACAAAACTGAACTGAAGACAACGGAATGCTCCTGAAAGCATTCCGTTCCGTCTTCAGACCGGAGAACAAACCGCAGCATGCTGCGGTTTGCTCTCCGGTCTGGGCATCCGCACCAAGACGGATCCGGAATGACCCCCAATGCAAGTCAATGGGGGTGGATCCGTCTGGTGTTGACCATAATGGTAACCGGATCCGCCCTCCATTGACTTTCAATGGAGTCCATTACGGATCCGGGTACACATAGACACATACAGACATAAACATACACACACATAAAGACATATAAACACACATACATACTTACATGCTCCCCGGCAGGTCTTCGGAGCGTCAGGACGGCTCACACAGGTCACGATTCCCCACAGCGCCCTCTGCTGGGCGCCTGGTGGAATCGTCATCTGACGATTCCACCAGGCGCCCAGCAGAGGGCGCTGTGGGGAATCGTGACCTGTGTGAGCCGTCCTGACGCTCCGAAGACCTGCCGGGGAGCATGTAAGTATGTCTGTGTGTTTGTATGTCTATATGTGTGTGTATGTTTATGTGTATGTATATGTATGTACTGTGTGACATGTGTGGGGCCGGAGCGCGGTTCCGGCTCCACACATGTCACTGCGGCAGGCCTGATCCGGCAGCACCCTTCACCTGCCGGATCAGGCCTGCCGCCAGTGTGAAAGTAGCCTTACTCTCCTAGTGGAGTGTGTCAATGACTGTCTTCTGGACAACTGTCATATCAGGGGGACCTTTTTAAAGGCTTAGGAAGCCATTGCAGGTATTTTGGGTTAATTATTCTAATTTTCTGAGATAATTTTGAGTTTTCCTTGGCTGTAAGCCATAATCATCAACATTAACATAAATAAACACTTGAAAAAGTTCACTCGGTTTGTAATGACTCTATATGTGTTTCACTTTTTGATGATATTCTAATTTATTGAGATGCACTTGTAACTTGTATCTTGGGTTTGGAAGCATATAGAAAAATGGTTCTGACCTTCTTTGAAAGCTGGCATTCCAAGCTTTCAAATGATACCACTTTCAGCTGGGCACTTGGGAGCTGTTTTCCAGCAGAATAAAAGTACTTTTTCTGAACATGGAATACAGACACAGAGTACACACAGGTATGTCTGGGATGTGTCTGCAATCTTCTGTGGGACACTGCTGTTATATAGGTGAAAAACAGGTGAAAGACTCCTTTTAAATATTGTGAAAAGTAATAAGTAATTTTACATCTTTTACATGTGAAAATGTGAAAATGTACCATCTTGACCTTCATATCATCTTGTAAGTATGAACTATCAAGAAGACTGGGGGAGGATAGTGACAACTGTTTAGAATATTTTCTTCTTTAAATGCTATGCAGCCATATTCCATTAGTTTGGAGTGTTATTACGCTAGGATATATACATTATTCCCACTCCCTGTATAGTAAATGTGGACACAACCACACACAAAAAAAAATGAAAAGAAAATGAAAAAACATTTGCTCAAGATAAAAATGCATCCATTATAACTCTTTAAGGGGTTCTCCACAGTAGACAGTTTCTACTTGTTAGAAGGGTCCTTTGATAATAAGCTGATCACTAAGTGTTCCCCTGATGGGACCTGCTGAGATAAGCTGTAATCTGTGTGAAAACTACCACAGGAAAAATTAAGTATTACACCATGCTCATTCAAAACAGTCTGTGTAATGCAGGAGAGGACAGGTCCTCAACAGTGGGACACAATCTTTGTTACTACTCTCCAATCTCAAACTCTGGCCAAGAGATGAAGATCCTGAACAGAGGACTCCTCCCCCTCTATTAACGCAGATATCCCTACCAGGGTTTCCTAAACTGATCAACCCCTTTAATTAAACTAATTAGAAAAATCATTGAAAAATACAGTATTATGCTTTCAAAGGACCTGAGCAATTAAACCAGTGAAAACAATGCTATTATCTCCATGACCATCTCAAATTGTAGAGGTATGTCCGCAGAAATGGACAAATTCTTCTTGTATAACATGCAATAAGATGGCCATACACATTAGTTTAAAGTTGATCAAAATGGACAATTTCAACCAAAATGGTGGCTTGACGGGGAAAAATTAACAATGAATGATTGTTTTTGAAGACCAATGAGAGACCATTATTATCATATGAAAATAAGTCGGCCTGGTCTGAAATTTTTGATCAACAGTCAGCGGTGCACATACCCTATAGTCATTCTAGTTCAGACCTTTTCTACTTAAAAAAGTGTAAAAAAACTGTTTCATTAAGTAGATTTGATTGACACAACCAGAAAGCATTCCTAATTACATAAATACATTAACCTCTTCAGGACCGTGCGATTTTCCCTTTTTTCATTTTCTACTCTCTGCCTTTCTGAAGCCATAACTTTTTGATTTTTCTATTCACATAGCTGTATGAGGACTTGTTTTTGGTGGGGCAAGTTGTTCTTTCTAATTACACCATTTTTTATTGCATAGTAGGCAGCTAGATAAAAAATTCCAAATGGGGTGGAATGGGGAAAAAAGCTCAATTATTACAGATTTTGGGCTTTTGTTTTTACGATGTTTTCTATGCTGTAAAATTGGCCTGTTACCTTCATTCTCTTGGTCAGTACGATTACAGTGATACCAATTTTTTAATACTTTAGTAATTAGCCTGTGAAAACTGTTACATCTACAGAGATGTGTGGGAGCTCATTGAACATGTGATCATTAGATCGCCTCTCCCATAGACTGCAATGAATTGGAGGTTCACTATGGCAGGGCTCAATAGGAACATCACTGTGACAGGCCTTGGAGCATTCAGAAGGCCTGAGGCTGCCACAGCATTTTAATGGCTGCCTCAATCTTGGCACGGTAGAGTCACTCAGGCCCCTGGGAGCATGGTCCTCCATACAAATATACACCGGAGGTCTGCAATAGGCTAATAAATCTTTGTATTCCCTATTCTCATTGCTTTTACACTTTGGTGCCATTTTCTCTGCCCATGCTTTTGCTTCAACTGAGTTCTTCTTCCTTTCTAGTGTGTTTGGGAGTTGCCAGTCATATACTTTTATCAATACCGTAGGGGCTAACTTAACTGCTTGGAACTGTACACTGACATCATACCTCCCAACTTTTGAAAATTGAAAAGAGGGACAATGTGTGCGGCGCGCATCACGGCAGTTTTTTTCATACTAGGCCACGCCTCTAACTCCGCCCAAAGCATAATTATTAGAGCACCTGAGGCAATATTTTTCTTGTGCTTCATTGTCCATATAAACATTAGCACATAAATCATCAGATTATAGATATTTTAAGGTCCAAATTGTACCAAATTATGAAGTTCTGGTCTAATTTATAGGTAGAAACCATACAGAAACTTTAGTAAGGAGCAATTTAGTAAACTTATTAATGCACAGTTATGCATTAATCCTCCAGGTCAAAAAGAGGGACATTTAAGGATAAAAGAGGGACGGAGGGACTTGGGTCAAAAAGAGGGACTGTCCCTCTAAAAGAGGGACACTTGGGAGGTATGTGACATTATTCATTGAGGAATTCCTGCAGCTTTTCCTTGGGGCTTCAGTTTGTATCCAAATGCTTTAAATACAAATTATTTTACTCTGTATTAGTCATATTGTGGTGAAAACGCTTATTTAATGCTAAGCGCTGTATATGTATCCTCCCAATTGAAATTTGCATTTCATAGAAACAGGCTGGTGATGAATTGTGCAGTGAAACAAAGTTCCCTCAAGGGTTGAGGTAGCGGCATTATTACAAGCTGTACTGTTATGTAATCTCTTCCTCCGTCATCCGTACACAGCACTGGAAACCCTCAGGCCAATGTTTCACTACAGATCTCATGAGCAGCGATCTTGTACCATTATTGGGAATTTCTTCTGCTCATTACTGTTTCAAGCAGAAGCCTGGGGTCTGATAACATAACAAGTCTATGTCCAGTCCCTAATCAATGATGATATCTTCATATTCCTTAACTTACTTAATTAGTACTTCTCATCAGTTGTCTTACCTGAAATAGAGATCCATTATAAAATGGGTTAGGCTAAGTTCACATCTCCAGTAACCTGATCTAGCAGGTTGCAATGTTTTTTGTCCGTTCGAAACCCGGCCCCCATCTTAATCCCGTTATAGTCTATGGGGTCCAGTGATGAATGGCAGTATCCAGCATTGCCAGATCCGGTGAATTCTAGCAAACAGTTCTCTGCTGGAACAGCCTGCCAGATGATGTTATCGGAGATGTAAACTAAGGCTACTTTCAAATTAGCGGCAGCACGGATCCGGCGGATGAAGGGTGCCGCCGGATCCGTGCTGCGCAGGTGCACGTGTGGGGCCGGAGCGTGGTGTCAGACAGTCTCATACATACATACACATACAGTGCCTTGCGAAAGTATTCGGCCCCCTGGAACTTTTAAACCTTTTGCCACATTTCAGGCTTCAAACAAAAAGATATAACATTTAAAATTTTTGGTGAAGAATCATCAACAAGTGGGTCACAATTGTGAAGTGGAACGAAATTTATTGGATCATTTAAACTTTTTTTATAATAATAAAACTGAAAAGTGGGGAGTGCAAAATTATACTTTGTTGCGCCACCTTTTGCTGCGATTACAGCTGCAAGTCGCTTGGGGTATGTCTCTATCAGTTTTGCACATCTAGAGACTGAAATTCTTGCCCATTCTTCCTTGCAAAACAGCTCGAGCTCTTTGAGGTTGGATGGAGAGCGTTTGTGAACAGCAGTTTTCAGCTCTTTCCACATATTCTCAATTGGATTCAGGTCTGGACTTTGACTTGGCCATTCTAAGACCTGGATACGTTTATTTTTGAACCATTCCATTGTAGATTTTGCTTTATGTTTGGGATCATTGTCTTGTTGGAAGATAAATCTCCGTCCTAGTCTCTTTTGCAGACTCCAACAGGTTTTCATCCAGAATGGTCCTGTATTTGGCTCCATTCACCTTCCCATCAATTTTAACCATCTTGCCTGTCCCTGCTGATGAAAAGCAGGCCCAAACCATGATGCTGCCACCACCATATTTGACAGTGGGGATGGTGTGTTCAGGTTGATGAGCTGTGTTGCTTTTACACCAAACATATCGTTTTGCATTGTTTCCAAAAAGTTGGATTTTGGTTTCATCTGACCAGAGCACCTTCTTCCACATGTTTGGTGTGTCTCCCAGGTGGCTTGTGGCAAACTGTAAACAAGACTTTTTATGGATATCTTTGAGAAATGGCTTTCTTCTTGCCACTCTTCCATAAAGGCCAGATTTGTGAAGTGTTCGACTGATTGTTGTCCTATGGACAGACTCTTCTACCTCAGCTGTAGATCTCTGCAGTTCATCCAGAGTGATCATGGGCCTCTTGGCTGCATCTCTGATCAGTCTTCTCCTTGTTTGAGATGAAAGTTTAGAGGGACGGCCGGGTCTTGGTAGATTTGCAGTGGTCTGATACTCCTTCCATTTCAATATGATCGCTTACACAGTGCTCCTTGGGATGTTTAAAGCTTGGGAAATCTTTTGGTATCCAAATCCGGCTTTAAACTTCTCCACAACAGTATCACAGACCTGCCTGGTGTGTTCCTTGGTCTTCATGATGCAGAACCCTGAGACTATCACAGAGCAGGTGCATTTATACGGAGACTTGATTACACACAGATGGATTCTATTTATCTTCATCAGTCATTTAGGACAACATTGGATCATTCAGAGATCCTCAATCAACTTCTGGAGTGAGTTTTCTGAACTGAAAGTAAATGGGCCGAATAATTTTGCACACCCAACTTTTCAGTTTTATCATTACAAAAAAAGTTTAAATGATCCAATAAATTTCGTTACTTTTCACAATTGTGACCCACTTGTTGTTGATTCTTCACCAAAAATTTAAAATGTTATATCTTTTTGTTTGAAGCCTGAAATGTGGCAAAAGGTTGAAAAGTTCCAGGGGGCCGAATACGCAAGGCACTGTACATACATACACTTACATACATACATACACTTACATACATACATATATACTTACATAGGCCCGGACAGCAGGAGGAGGACGGTGCAGAACAGGAGGAGGATGGCGCGCACAAGGGTAAGTTTACCCAGAGCGCCACCTGCTGGAGGGAGGGGAAATTGCAGGGAGACGGATCCGTCATGAACTCCATTGAAAGTCAATGGAGGACGGATCCGTTTACCATTGTGTCACACCAAACGGATCCGTCCCCATTGACTTGCATTGGGGGTCATTCCGGATCCGTCTTGGTGCGGATGCCCAGACCGGAGAGCAAACCGCAACATGCTGCGGTTTGCTCTCCGGTCTGAAGACGGAACGGAATGCTTCTAGGAGCATTCTGTTCTCTTCAGTTCAGTTTTGTCCCCATTGACAATGAATGGGGACAAAATTGAAGCTTTTTATTCCAGTATTGAGCCCCTATGATGGAGCTCAATACCGGAATTCAAAAACGCTAATGTGAAAGTAGCCTTAGCCTTAAAGATTTCAATTCCACCTTCTTTGCAAATGAATTTCCCCCTAAAATCTAAAAATCATTGTGGGAGCTTAACAGATGCCTTTTTTTTTTTTTTTTCCCACAACATTCAGAGAAAAAGCTATAACTTGTGGACTTGGCCAACAATGTCTCATTGTCATTCATCATGAAGAAAATTGATACTAATAGCATCTCAGGAAGATGTACAATAACTCGTGACTATAGGTGGCCATAAGGGGTGGGAGGTCTTCTAACAGGAGAATTTACATATCACTACACAGAACAGTAGGGTAAACTTAAGGGTGTAATAGACACCCCGATCACACAGATGATTGTTGGATGGGAAGAGTCTGCTCACCTGCTATTACATGCAGCAATCTCCTCAGCAACATGGGGAGCAGAGATCACTATGCCATCTTCGTCCCCATGCTCTACAGTGGTTTGCCAGTCGCAGTTCATAATTAGACAGTACGATCGATAGACAGCATGCTGAAACATCTGAAATGCCCGATGAACAAGCGTCTGCTTGTTCATTATGCAAACAGCGGCAGTATTAAACTGCAAGATGGTCGCTAACGAGCGTTATTACGAATGCTCATTAGTGATCATTGAGCAGAAAATCTGCCTGTCCAATATACCCTTTACTAATCCTGTAGCTAGTGTAAACTTATACAAACACCAGATTTATCATGGTGTTTCTGACTAGATGATAAATCTGATGCAGGATTAGACATCATTGTCTATAAGCACATTCATACCACAATGATGACCAGACAATTATTTCAGATTGACTGTCACTGCAGGTGAAGAGCTGCATTTACATTCATGCATGCATTTACTACTGCCATTGCTCATCCTCATACAGATCAATTGTTTCTGGGCAGTAGATTGTTGTTCATACAGTACGATCTGCGGCCCAGAAATAGTGACAGAGGTGTCCGCACCACAGATCATTTTACCCGATGAATGAGTGTTTTGTGATCTGTAGCACCTTTACACAGACAGATTATCAGGAACAGTGGCGTAGCTATAGGGGTCGCAGCGGTCGCAGTTGCGACCGGGCCCCTAAGCCAGGGGGGCCCCCGAGGGCCCCCCTTGCCACTTGCAGGGCCGCACCACCAATTAGCCAGGTGCGGCCCGGCCCTGCGCACAGATGGGGACGGCGGTGGGGCAGAGGGAGATGAGCGCTTCCATTGTGGAGGCGCTCATCTCCATAGTCATCTGTATCGCCATCCTCAGGGCGGCGATACAGATGCCTGTATTCTACTGCGGGGCAGGGGAGGGAGAGGCGTCTCCCCTGCCCATTCCTCTGACAGAGGCTGGCTCAGGCGGCGCGATGACGTCATTGCGCCGCCTGAGCCGTACAGCGCGGGACACAGGCCGGAAGAGGCCTGCATCGCATCGCTGCCGGCTCCATGGAGGTAAGTATTAGTGTTTGTTTTTTTTTATTGTAGCACGGACCGGAGCTCTATTGAGGGCACATGGGGGCATTTTTACTGGCACATGTGGGCATTTTACTGGAACTGGGGGCATTTTTATTGGCACATGGGGGAACTGGAGGCATTTTTACTGGCACTGGAGGCATTTTTACTGCACTGGGGAATTTTTACTGGCACATGGGGGCACAGGGGGCATTTTACTGGCACTGGGGGCAATTTTACTGGCACATGGGGGCACTGGGGGCATTTTTACTGGCACATGAGGGCACTGGGGGCATTTTTACTGCCACATGGTGGCATTTTACTGGCACTGGGGGCATTTTTACTGGCACATGGGGGCACTGGGGGCATTTTTACTGGCACATGGGGTACTGGAAGCATTTTACTGGCACTGGGGCATTGGGGGCATTTTTACTAGCAAATGGGGGCACTGGGGGCATTTTTACTGGCACTGGGGGCATTTTTACTGGCGCATGGGGCACTGGGGGCACTTTTACTGGCACATGGGGCATTTGTACTGGCACATGGGGGCACTGGGGGCATTTTTACTGGCACTGGGGGCATTTTTACTGGCACATGGGGTCACTGGGGGCATTTTACTGGCACTGGGGGCATTATTACAGGCACTGGGGCCAGTTTTACTGGCACATGGGGCATTTGTTACTGGCACATGGGGCACTGGGGGCATTTCTTACTGGCACTTGGGAGCATTTCTTTATGGCATGGGGGCATTTTTACTGGCACTGGGGGCATTTTTCTGGCACATGGGGGCACTGGGGGCATTTCTTACTGGCATATGATTTGGGGGGGAACTTCTGGCGCATTATTGGGGCATTTCTTACTGGCACATAATTTGGGGGGCATCTATGGGTTCACACGATTACGGGACACTATTTGCTGGGCGCAGTTATTTTAGGACACTGTGTGCCAATAATTATTGAAGGGCACTATTCGTGTGGTACTAGTGGCACAGTACTGGGGGTGGTAGGATGATTTGTCCAGAAGATTGGAGGATGATGGAAAAGTAATAAACTAAGATTTTTTTCTGTCAAACTGCAGAGATGAGAAATGGCTGAAAAATGGCATCTGGTCTGAAAGGAGAAGATGAGGAAAGAGAAGATCTACATCAGAGGAGACGTCACTGGATGTACGAGGTATGGGGCGCTGTATTAGGCTACATTCACACAAACATTGTGTTTTGCAGTCTGCAAATTGCGGATCCGCAAAAAAAGGATGATCCATATGGCATCCGTTTTTTTTGCAGATCCACTGTAATAATGCCTATCCTTGTCCACAAATGGACAAAAATAGGAATGGACATACAGATGGGGACAGCACACAGTGTTCATTTAAGTGAATGGGTCCGCATCTGAGGCGCAAAATATGCAGATCGGAGGCCGCAAAAACAACTGTGGTGTGAATGTAGCCTTACCCTGTATGTTCTGTAGTGATACACGTAATGTTAGTAGGGAAAAGGTTAGGGTGAAAATTTGGCATGGGGGGTTCAGCAGAAAAGCTAGGTGCACCAGCGCTGGGGGGGGGGCTCAAGCTGAACTCTTGCACCAGGGCCCATGAGCCTTTAGCTACGCCCCTGATCAGGAAAGAACATTCGTAGGAACGCTGGTCCCCAATAATCTGCCCAACAATGAAAGTAAATGAAGCTTAAATCTATAGCAACTATTTGGTTGTCTTATTTATGCCAGAGCTGAGATTATTATTAATTTATTATTATGATTATTATTTTGGTGTAAAATGTAGCATAGTACGCCATGCTACTTTCGCTTAAAGGGGTTGTCCCACAAAAAATATTATACAGTTTTCAAACCAACATCTAGTTTTGAATACTTTTGTTATTGCATGTAATTAAAAATTTTGTATAGCCACTGAGTTTTTCAATAAAATGTATCTGTATAGCGCCACCTGCTATTTGTTTTTTTCTTATTTCTTTGTTCTGCTCACTGAGAAGGCCGCACATGCTCAGTTTAATCCTTCAACTGCCTCTTGAACTGTGATAGGGAGAGCTGAGACACTCCCCCTTAGCAGCAGGAGAAAAGACACTTCCCTTGAGCTGTCAGCTTGATAGAAATCTAGCAGAGCAACAAATGTGGAGATCTCTGGATCCATGTGAGGTACAGGGTTGGTTCTAGCTTTATTAGAATGAGCTTGTCATATGATATCTGATTTGTATATTTTACATTAGTCATGGGATAACCCCTTTAAAGCACACTCCATTTTCTGATAAGCCAGACTAGGCATTGATAATTTCTCTAAATATGGAGGATCCAAATTGCACTACATTTTTGATCAATTTAGCCAAAATCTAGCTACACTTACATTAGTAAATTTGGGCTAATATTTTTTATATGTTTATATGCAAATGGTGTATGTTTATGTGTTAACTGGGTGCATACAGTGCTGTAAGTATGAGGAGAGGACATTCAGATTGGACAAGGCTTCAGAAAGGAAGATGTTGTGACAAAAAGTACCGTAATGTGCTGCATCTGCAGATTCACATTTTAAAGCTATACGTGGCCTATTTTGCACGAGACTTTATTTGCTACCAGGGGCGTAGCTATAGGGGGTGCAGAGGTAGCAGTCGCTACCGGGCCCAGGAGCCTGAGGGGGCCCAAAAACCCTTGTACCGCATAAGAAGACACACAAAGCACTGAGGAAAGGGGGCCCAAGCTGAACTCTTGCACCAGGGCCCATGAGCCGTTAGCTACGCTCCTGTTTACTACTGTAATGTTGTATTAGGAATGAAGGTGACACAAGAGGAATACATTCTGGGACACTGTATTCCACGTTTTTCTCAATGGCTTGGTCTACTTCCCCTCTCTAATCCCACACTATTATTAGGCTTTATCTGCAAATCTAGGAAAAGCACACACACTTTCAGAACAGTTCTAACACCACCAAATACCCATGTGTTCAGAAGGAAGTCCTAAGATTCTATATATTCTATAAATTCTATATTGACAAAGCCAATTTTTCAGAACTTGTCTGTAGAATACAAGTATGTGGGTTCAGTATAAATGGGTCATATTTGCACTACTGATGGTATTATTATGACCTTTAGGTATGGGAGATATTTGGGTATACCCAAAAATATTTCTCGTCTATGGCACTTCTGAAGAGAAGTGCTTGTTTGCTGCACTATAACTAGAAATTACCTTGCCTATATTCCACTTGTAATATTGTAGAGCAATAATTCTGCCATTCTGATGTCCTGATGTATAACTGGAACATTCTCGCTCAAAATGTTCTGATAATAAAAGTTTATTAGGGAATTGTTTTAGATCTAATTTGCCTAATACACTAATGTGAACATTGTATTCATTTTTTGTGCTCATGTAGCGTACCTTGCTTCAGCCCTATCACTATATTCCCTTACTGTATAATGAAGTCTGAGAGGAAGAGAAATCAATGAATGGAAAAATCCCTAGGGCCTCCATCCCGCTCCCTCCCATCAGGAGTCTGCTTTTACTAATGATCTCAGACACACACTAACATTGATAAATAATATAGCTCCCTCCTTTTTTTCTGCTTCCTCTGTGTGGCCCTCTTCACCAAGGAGAAATCTGATCTTGTCCATTCAATAAGTGAAAGCCCCACTAGGGTGGTTTACTGTCTACTTACTGACCATCCTTCATTGATATCATTATATAACATGCTGTGAGTTCAGAGGGTAACCCAATAAAAAAAAAGCTTATTACCTACAGCATATGATGCATAGTTGAAATCACCTAATGTTATAGTCATGATTGTGTGTTCTTCCGTTAACACAACCCTTTTAGCAGTCTGTATTGGGTCTGTGTTTTTCTTCTCACAACGGCAGATCCCATCAGGAGGAAAAAAGAACACCTTCACCTAAGGAGCTAACTGAAATACGGCTATGTGCCCTAACTAACATTCTGATGTCAATTTTGGCATTTTGGTCAAATACACCAATCAGCCATAACAAGTAAACCATGTGCCTAATATCTTGTGCTACCAAAAGAAATCTCACAAATCAAGGCATGGACTCCACATAGACTCAAGTCCTTGCTCCAATACGTTAGCTGCAGATCTTTTAAGTCCTGTAAATTGTGAGGTGTAGCCTCTATAGATTAGACCTGTTTTTCCAACACATCCCACAGATGCTCGATCAAATTGAGATCTGCACAATTTGGAGGTCAACACTATGAACTTTGTCAAGTTTCTCAAACCATTCCTAAATAATTTTCTCACTCTGGCAGGGCACAATATCCTGCTGAAAGGGGCCAATGTCAAAGTTTGTCCATTTTCCTGCTTCCAACACTTGAACAAGAACTGTCTGTTTACCTGCTGCCTAATTCAGCACAGGCCCAGCTCTTTTTAGGTGACCTATTTCAGTTCACCTATTAGTGGTTAATATAGTTCAACTATCTCCAGAAAGTCCACGAAAGTTTAATAGGTCGATAGCATGACACTCCCTTGAGTAACCTGACATGCTACTATCAGCTTATATTCACTCAACCACTTATTGTCTTGAGAGCTCTGGTCTTAATCAGTAGTGTCTCTTAAAAACATTTCTACAACACCTCAAGTGCCCAAAAACCTATACATACCTGTTTTCTGGTCCCTCTGCCCTCTATTGATCACTAGATCTCTAGAAGTGTCTAGCTGTCGGATACACACTTACTCCAAACAGGTCATAGCTTCTGATGGATGCCTTCTCTTTCAAACACCAAAGAAGTAGCTTTCCTTAAAGCGGTTATCCCATGAATAATGTAAAAAATTAAAGTTAAATATAGTCAAGTGCATAAGAACCTCTTTTTAACAAAATTAGAACCAACCCTGTACCTGTACATGGATTCAGAGATATCCTCATTCATTGCTCCAGTTGTTCTGCTAGATTTATTTCAAATTTCACTGCAAACTAGCAACTTTTCTCTTTTAATAAAAAAGCAAATTTCATCCCAAACAGTAGAAAAACAAATATATAAAATTATGTAATTTATCATACCCTCAGGAGCTTATCAACAGAATACTGATATATCCAAGTATCCTGACACTGATATACAGAGATATCTTGATGGCTGTCAGTGTCAATAAATAAGGTCCAAATTTCTGACTTACAGTTCTGATGACCACAGGTAGCAAAGAAGAGAAGGTTTAATGGTGAGGTCAGGACTAAAGGACACAGTTATCCCTGTTATGTGCCTGGGACTACCCCTGCCTAAAAGTGTAGCACCCACCCCGAAAGGGGCGACCCCACTTATCGGTGGCTAAACCCTCTCTGTTACCTAAGAAAGCCCTGAAGTGAAATTGAAGTCCTTTAATGTTGTCTGTCCCGACGCGTCTCCCCAGTATATCGGTAAGTTTGGTTCATCAAGGGACCATTGTGTGATAGGTGTAAAGGACGATATAGCATCCAGATAGAAATGGCCGCTCTCTAATAGCTAGAGCGTCTGTATAAATACCTGCTACAAGATGAAGCTTCCCGGTCTAAGATTGGCGCCATTCCCGGCCTCACTAATGGCGCCAATCTTAGACCGGGAAGCTTCATCTTGTAGCAGGTATTTATACAGACACTCTACCTATTATAGAGCGGCCATTTCTATCTGGATGCCATATCGTCCAACAACATTAAAGGACATCAATTTCTCAACCTTCAGAGCTTTCTTAGGTAACAGAGAGGGTTTAGCCACCGATAAGTCGGGTTGCCCCTTTCGGGTTGGGTGCTCCACTTTTAGGCAGGAGTAGTCCCAGGGACATAACAGGGATAACTGTGTCCTTTAGTCCTGACCTCACAACTAAAACTTCTCTACTTTGCCACCTGTGGTCATCAGAACTGTATGCCAGAAATTTGGACCTTAAATTTATTGACACTGACAGCCATAAGGATATCTCTGTATATAAGTGTCAGGATATATATCAGTATTCTGTTGATAAGCTCCTGAGGGTACGATAAATTACATTATTTTATCTATTTGTTTTTCTACTATTTGGGATTAATTTTTCTTTCTTATTAAATTATAATTTAAAGTTAAATTTTAGAGAAAAATTGCTAGTTTGCAGTGATATTAGTGAATATGTTTTCTCCCAGTATCAATGCTTTTCAGTGATATCTGTTAGATTTATTTCGAGCTGTCAGCTTAGGGAGCATATCCTGTCTCAGCGGTATATCCCTTCTGCTGTAGCTGGTGGCAGTTGAAGTATGGAACGGAGCATGTACTTCTGTCTCTGTGAGCAGGACAGAGAAATAAGGAAATGAGCAAGCAGCAGGTGGCACTATATAGATAGATTTAATTGAATAACTCAGTAGCTATAATAAATTTATAATTACATGGAATTAGAAAAATATTCAGATACAGGTGCTAGCTTAAAAACTGTAGGATATTTTTTGTGGGACAACCCCTTTAAGTTACTCCCTTATGTCACAGCTGCTGTTAGCCCACAATCTTTATATAGTGAGCCAAAAGAACCACAATTCAAGAGTACGTGTGCAGGGAAGAGTGCCATGCACACCTTTTCAGCTCTTCTGAAAGGCTTCAAGGTCTCACAGAGAGGGGAGTCTATAGGCTTATTACTAGGAGTGAGAAAATCAAGCTTCTGATCCAAAATCCAAAGTTGATTCGTTCCCCAAATGTATGAGCTTCGTGGAGGCAAAATTCGTTAAGTCTGAAATGTTTTTAAATTTGTAGAATCGAAGGCCGAAACCCATACAATTTTATGCTGTATGGATACAGTTCTCCATACAGCATGAAACAAAGTTGGGGAACAAATCAACTTCGGATCTTGGATCCGAAGCTCAATTTGCTCACCCCTACTTATTACCATGTACATAAATTTGTTTCCCCTCCCCCTAATAGGCACTGATTTTACTGAGCGCAATAGAGCTGTACAGTATATTACAAACAGTCCATCCTGGTGACAGGTTCCCTTTGAATCACATGAAAATACTGTACATATGTTCTGCTGACCCCAGTATAGCCTCTCCATCTATTAACACAAACAGTAACCACCTACTGCAGTAGAAATTCATTATAAGCTGCTTCGGTGTAGATGAGCGAGTCTCCAAGGAGAACCACATGGAAAGAGAAGTTGTAGTTTTGTCAAACAATGATTAATTACATGTAAAGTTTTCCACTTTGCTTTTCCAGAATTGATTTAAAAACATAAAGGAAATCATTCCCCTTGAATTGATTGCAGATTGTATGCATTGTCCTCACCTCGCGTGACCTGATGTGTGCCTTGCTTTCTAATTCACTTCTTCCTGTATTCAATGTTGTAAGTTATAGATTTGTTAATAAGTTATTACTATCATACCACAGCATTTTTGTTTGTTGCTAGCAGAAGCTAGTTTTCACAAGAGTGCAGTGTCAGATTTACACCTCAGGGGCCTGTAGGCACAGATTATCTGGCATTTCTCATCCAGTAGTGCAGATGTCTCCTTGTTCTTCACTAGGTGGCCTCCTAAATCACTGTGAAATCCTAATTAACATGTAATTCCCCCCAAATTACAAATTAATTAATACTTTTCATTTTATTCATATGTATCATACATTCTCCCCTCAAGAGCCTAGTGGTCCTGTAGGATAAGTACAGGTAGTCCTCGGGTTACGACGGTCGCGAGTTACGACGTTTCGGGGTTACGACGCATCTCTCATTTACTGTACAGTACATGAGAAGCCTTATTTCGACTTACACGGTTTTACGTCGTAGCGCAGCGACGCAGCGGCGGAAGAATATTGTACGTACTGTACGCGGTGCAGCGGCGGAGGAATACTGTGCTGTGCGCTACTCTGGACCGAGGAGGACGGCATCCCTTTATACAGTACAGTATATATTATACAATATATATTGTATAGGCCATTTTTGCCCTTCATTATGGCTTCCAAACGTAAGGAAGACTCTTCTGATGGTAGTGCATCGAGGAAAAGGAAGGCCATCACCATGGAAGTAAAATTAGATATCATAAAGAGATCTGATAAGGGGGAAACAGCGACAAACATTGGCAGGTCACTTGGACTTAGTCGTTCGACTGTCGCTACAATTATCAAGGATAAAGATCGTATCCTTGACCATGTTAAAGGATCTGCTCCTATGAAAGCGACAGTGATAACGAAGCAGCGTAGTGGGCTTATTATTGAGATGGAGAGATTATTAGTGCTTTGGTTAGAAGACCAGAATCAGCGGCGTATCCCAGTGAGCCTTATGGTTATTCAGGAGAAGGCTAGGCGATTGTTTGAGGCATTGAAAAAAGAAAAGGGGGAAGGAAGTGAAAATGAAGAGTTTGTGGCCAGTAGGGGTTGGTTTATGAGATTTAAGGATCGTGCCAATTTCCATAACATTAAAGTGCAAGGTGAAGCTGCTAGTGGTGATGAGAAAGCAGCACGTGAATTTCCTAAAGTGTTGGCTGAGATAATTAGGGACGGGGGTTACTGTGCTCAACAAGTGTTCAATGTGGATGAGACAGGCTTGTTTTGGAAACGTTTGCCTAACCGTACCTACATCGCCAAGGAGGAGAAGACAGCACCAGGTCATAAAGTCAGCAAGGAGAGACTGACTTTGCTTCTTGGGGGCAATGCTGCTGGCGACTACAAACTGAAGCCCATGCTAGTGTATCAGGCTGAGAATCCACGGGCACTCAAGGGCATTTGGAAGGGTCAACTACCAGTCATCTGGAAGTCTAATAGGAAGGCATGGGTGACACTTGCAGTGTTTGAGGACTGGTTCACCAACCATTTTGTGCCAGGCGTGGAACGGTTCTGTACCTCTAAGGCTATCCCCTTTAAGGTGTTGCTAGTGCTGGACAATGCACCCGGACACCCTGCCAATCTGGATGACTTTCACCCTAATGTCAAGGTAGTTTACCTTCCACCTAATACCACTGCCCTTTTACAGCCTATGGACCAAGGAGTCATTGCTACATTCAAGGCCTACTACCTCCAAAAGGTCATAAGTAATGCTTTAGGGGCAACTGAAAAGAATAAGGACTTGACTCTGAAGGACTTCTGGAAAAAATATAACATCCTTGATGCTGTGAAGAACATTGGTGAATCCTGGGATGAGGTTAGGCAGACTAGTATGAATGGTGTTTGGAAAAAACTGTGTCCCCAGTTTGTGAATGATTTCACAGGGTTTCAGGAGTCAGTGAGTAGTGTCATAAAGAATGTTGTTGTTATGAGTAAGTCAATGAATTTGGAGGTGGAGGATGATGATGTCACAGAGCTACTGGCCTCTCATGGAGAGGAGTTATCTGCTGAGGACCTCATTCAACTGGAGAAGCAGATGATAGAGGAAGAAGAAGACATACCAACCCCAGAACCCAAGACATTTACAAGGCAGGGCTTGGCAGGAGGTTTTGCCCTGATAGAGCAAGGGTTGTCAAGGTTTGAGGCAGAGGATCCCAACATAGAGAGGTACACTAGGGTTGCCAGAGGGGTCATGGATTCCCTTAGGTGTTACAAGGAGATCTTGGAGGAGAAGAAGATAAACTCCTTCCAGACTAACCTGCAGCAGTACTTCAAGAAGGTAGAGAGGCCTGCAACAGATCCTGTACCCTCTACCTCACCTGCCCCTCTTGACTCACCTGCACCAGTATCTCCAGCACCTTCTGCAGCTTCCTCCCAATAAGCCTGTCTCCAGTGCGCAAGCCAACCATAGGAATAAAGGTACAGTACTGTACAGTACACTATGTACTGTTTCATTTCATTATTAAACGTACTGTACAGTATTTTATGTGTGTTTTTGATAATTCTGTAGGGTACTGTGTTAGGATAGGCTAAGTATGTACGTATGTTCCGACTTACGTCGAAAATCGGTTTACGACGTCGCGTAGGAACGGATCAACGTCGTAAGTCGAGGACTACCTGTAAATCCTTTCTACGAATAGCAAAAATGTGCAAAACAAAAATAATAACTGAGTTGTTGCCACAGAATGTAACTCTACATGTAATGATGACCTATGTGCAGCGACCAGGACCGCAGGGACAATGTGTGAGTGTGGTGGCCTGATGGGGGTAGTAGTTGGTACTCATGTTTTTGTAGGTCCCTGGGCCAGCATACAGTGACAGGAAGGATAGCACCGGATTCCTTCAAGGCACATTCTGGTGTTGAGGGATCTCCTGCCAGATGTTGGTTGATATGTACTTGATAGTACAGGGTTTTAGGTGCAGGGATGGCAGGGTCCCTGAGATTCGTGACGCCAGCACCCTTGGGTGCAAATGGGGTGGTAAAATAAAGAGGCGTCTGTTTGAATAAATAACTGGAACATTTACCTAGAATCACTTGCCTTGAGGTAGATGTACAAATTATTGCAATGCAAAGCAGTAGTTGTAATCCATTCAAAGGGCATCATAAGTTAGTTGTAGCTGTAATCCTAAAAACAGGCTCTTGGTGAGGTATTGACTCTGGTCACACTTAGGCTATTGTAACTTCTGGCTGACTGTCTATCTTCCAGGTGTGCAGTATATATCAATAAACTTCTCAGGCCAGAATACATATATTTTCTTTACATTACTCACAATTTTCCTTCACTAGCATTGTCCACACTGTCCATGGAGAAATGTGGCTCCAAATACAGCGTGTACTTCACCATACCTCCCAAGTGTCCCTCTTTTGGAGGGACAGTCCCTCTTTTTGACCCATGTCCCTCTGTCCCTCTTTTATCCTTAAATGTCCCTCTTTTTGACCTGGAGGATTAATGCTTAAATGTGCATTAATAAATTTACTAAATTGCTCCTTACTAAAGTGTCTATACCTATAAATTAGATCAGAACTTCATTATTTGGTGTAATTTGGACCTCAAAATATCTATAATCTGATGATTTATGAGCTCATATTTATATGGACAATGAAGCACAAGAAATAAAATTGCCGCAGGGGCTCCAGAAATTATGCTTTGGGCGGAGTTAGAGGGGTGGCCTAGTATGAAAAAAAACTGCCGTGATTGCGGGGCACACATTGTCCCTCTTTGCAATTTTCAAAAGTTGGGAGGTATGCTTCACTGTAGAGTATGAATAGGCATTGTAGGCTAACTCCTGTCTCACATTGGGTGCTAATGGAGTATATAGGCTGAGGTAACACTCTCACCTCCACTAGTCTTTCCTTATACTCTCTCAACACACTGGTTCACTTGTATTCTTCTCTTGAGGCCTACCCTTGGTCTGCGCACAACTCAGAGGGGTAGCTACTTGTCAGCTCACTTGTCTTCAGGGTTCAGCAGGTCTAGCCCTAGCTTTGGTTGGCTGGCTCGTTTTGACTCTGTATTTTGGCTGAGGTTTCAAGCGTTCCTTGGCTGTGGACTACACTGATGCTGCCCTTGCTGCACTTCACTATAACTTCATCTGCACTGTTCTGCCTCACCCTTCCTATATCCTGTCCTATATATCTTTTTAGCACCAGCACCACCTAGTGGTGACTGTTGTGTAGTGGTGGTTTACCAGCCTGATATAGGTATTACAGCATTGGTGCATACATATTATAAAATGACATACTGTAAATACCCATATGTATACAGGGCCCCACTACTGATATAGAGTGGGACACTGCATATGTAAGTGATTGGGGATACGTTTATTGGGTAAAACTGTACAATTGAAAGGAGGCTCTAGGACTCTGTTTGGCCACCTGTAACCTGGAAACAAGATAAGATACGGATGGGCATGGAGACATACAGGTTCTGTCTGGTAACCTATGCCTACAGGTGTTGAAGCTAGGCCTGTAGATCCTGCACACTCATAGGTTGCCAAAGCTGGTGTCCCATCTGGACCTATAAATGCTTGAATGTCGATAAATCTGGTCACCAAAAAGTCCAAGAAAGCGTTGCTATCTGTCGGAGACATTCCTGTGAAACCCTTGCTTTGTGGGGACGAGCCTTAACCTGCTGAAAAATGCCAGTTGGAAGCTCTGCTATGAGAGGCAACACGTGGTCCAGGATGTCCTGCACTTGTAGAGGTGAGCGACTGTCATATGTGATGGCTCCCCAGATGATCACACCAGCAGTTGGGTCAGTGTGTCACTCCACAGCAAAGGCAGGATTGAAGTGCTCACCACGAGGCCTCCATACTTGAAACCGATCATGGAATCTCAAACAAAACCTGGATTCGTTGCTAAAGATGATATTGTTCCAGTCTGTAGCAGCCCAGGTTTCTCATTGACAACACCACTGCAAACAATGGCAACGACGGCTGGCTGTGAGTGGCAGGACACTTAATGGGTACTGTGACAATAAATTTCCTTCGGCTAAGCGCCTGTAAATGGAATGGGCAGAGACAAGAGCATGTAATGAAGGTGCCACCTTCTCTACTAATAGTCTGTATGGGCTACCTTGAGTCTGTTTGTTGTGTGAGCATGCCCTCATGTAACCACTGCTCCCATCTTCCCCTGACAAATGTTCTAAAACAGAGGTCAGCAACCATTTTATGTGAGCTCAGAGAACAGAGGTGGCTGACCCCTGTTCAAAAAGGCAACCTGCAATAATGAGAGTCCATGGGTATTCCGGGCTTGCGATCTTAAGAGCACTTATATTTTATATATGTTATTCTTGCCTGCTAATATGTCTACACCACCTGTCACCAGAGGTGGACTGGCCATGAACCCTGTCACTCTACACTATCCACATTAGCATTTCACATTTTTCAAACACTAGTCTTCAGGATTCCTTGCAGTACACTTGAGTGTAGGCATTTGTGAGTTTAGACAGTAGACTGCATCTATTACCATAGTGTACATTTTTATGTTTTATGCTCTATTATTTGACTATATGCCATGCTGGAAACCATTCTAGACGATGCCAAGGTGCCTAAATGCAGGCGTCCTTGACTGCAGAGGGGGATAGTGGCGAGGTAAGGGTTAAACAGGTGGAGGTTGCAGCAACAGGAGTAGTTCAGCCCCGTGGGGGAAAAAGAAAGAAAGCTGAGAAAGCTGGGTAACAATCTCTGTGGGGTGGTGTTGGGGGCATATTAGTTATATACAATACTGTACACATAATGCTGCCCTGATAAGCTGGAATCTATCATATGGTACTAGGGCAACATCTGTTGTCACCAATACAGCTGCACATTGTTGTCACCCAGCTTTTCCAGGACCCTGAACGGCACATCATTGGTCTAGCTATATAAAGAGATTTATCACTACATTACTATTCAAACGTGGAATTCAGCATCTGGGAAAGCTGGGTAACAACCCCTGCAGAGATTTAATAGAGGCTACACTTGATACATACAATCTGTATACACTGCCTCCATAAACATAATATCAGATGTTATTATATATACCTCATGTGTAGTTTGACCTCTAGCATACCTCTATGTGCTACCCAGCTTTCCAAAGCTGTTAAAAAGCAAGTTTGCACAATTATGCAGTGAAAGGAGGAATTATCACTGCATAACCAGACAGATGCTAGCTCACGTGCACTAGCATCAGAGGGGGTAGAGGGAGGGGGGGCGAGATGGACCAGAGAGATCATTCACCATCAGCCAGTGTGATAAATCTGGTGGATCTATAGACTATCAGTGTCTGCTTGGTTTAAAGCCGTTTTAGTGACACATTTACAAAATGTAGCATTCATTTGTGCATTAATTACAGGGTGATTCTCAGTCTAAAGTCTAATTTTATTTATTACAAAGTTTTATTTTATTCATTACAAAGTTTCACAATCACTGATGAAAATTACTGATCAAACACTGAATGTGTGAAAGCAGCCTTAGGGCTTATGCACACGAACATTGTTTGGTTCCGCAGCTGAGCTGCATTTTTTGCGGCTCAGATGTGGACCCATTAACTTCAATGGGGCTGCAAAAGATGTGGACAGTGTGCTGCCTGGATCCGTTGCTCTGTTCTGTGAGGCCGCAAAAAATAGAACATGTCCTATTCTTGTCCGTTTTGCATTATAAGCGACCCGTTCTGTTACGCAAATCGTTTTGCAGACCCGCATTTTGTGGACTACAAAACACAGTGTGGTCATGTGCATGAGCCCTTAAAGGGGTATTCCAATCTCACAAATGTAGATTGTATAGCTAGATATAGCCATACCAATATTATTACTAATAGAATGTATTTATATAAAATGTACCATTTAGAAGTTTTGCCTATTTGTATTTCCATTGTCCCACACACATCAGTCAGGCCGTTGCCCCTGGTTACGACCACTGGTGCCATGTAGTACTGGTGGTCGACTTGTTCTTGTTCAAACCCGCTCTGAGGTAACTGCTGTATTGTGAACGCATATTACATGAGCATGCGGGGAGACATCTTAGGGTACTTTCACATCTGCGTTTTGGACGCTACCAGTCCAAAACGCAAAAGTCAGGATCCGTCCAAAACGCAGACTTTATAAATGGATCCCACTCCATAGAGATGAATTGATCTTGCAACAGGATCCGTTTCTCTGCCTTTTTGGAAGCGCAGACAAAAATGCTACAACCCTAAGATGTGTCTGTGCATGCTCATGCAATGTGCGTTCACAATACAGCAGTTACCTCAGAGCGGGTGTGAAAAGGAGCAAACCAATCACCACTACTACATGGCCGCTGTGGACGTAACTAGGGGCAACGGCCTGACTGATGTGTGTGGTACAATGGATATACAAATAGGGAAATCTTCTAAACGGTACAATTTATATAAATACATTCTATTAGTAATAATACTGGTATGGCTATATCTAACCATACAAACTACATTTGTGAGATGGGAATACCCCTTTAAGCGTCATTCACATTCCCCAGTTTGATGTTTGTGAAAAATTCAGTCCATGTTTCATCTGTGAAGGATCCGTGTTTGGTTCGTGTGTTCGTGTTTTGCCCTCCATGTGTCAGCTGTATTCCTCGGACACTGCTCAACTGAAAATTCATTTCAAAAGCATCTTCTATCAGTGATCAGTGAAAAACAGATGCAGCACGGATGCCATCCATGTTGTGGCTGAGATTTTCACGGACCCAAGGACTTCAATGGGCGTTTGGTTCGCATCACGGACAAAAGTACTGCATTCCGCCATGATTTTTTTTATCTTTCACTTTATTTTACTGTGTCTGTTCACACATCACTATTTTCTTACTGACAGTGGGTCACGGCTAGTAAAAAAAATACTGATGTGTCAGCAGACACATTAAAATAAATGGGTGCGTGCACTGTCCATGGAAAATGCGGAGAGCACTCGTCAGTGAAAAACGGAAATATGAACGTGGCCTCAGCCTTGATGAGTAAATCTGCTCCAATTTGTTTCTTTTTAGACTTATTTTTGCTCATTCAGATGCCTATCAGGAAAAGATTCGAGGTTAGCATTCTAGGTAATTTCTGATCCTGCCATGTCTATTTCAGGTGACAGTATTCTTCCACTCACGAAGCCTATTCATCTATGTTATTCTGTTCATGGCAGTCAACTTATCTGTATAAGAGGGTAAGTGGCTATTTCTGTGTGATAATATTGTGTCAGTGTTCTCAGGAAATTTCGTCCGCAGTTGTTTGATTTGTTTGTAGTGGCGAGTGGTATTTTTACTGTAAGAACAGTTCACTTTGAGATGGCTCCTCCGCCTGCTCAGGAAGTGACGCGAGGATCTCTGGCCAAGTTACTTTTCGGAGAGGAAACCCATTTAACCATGTGTTTTCCCCCTGAGATCTGCACAGAGCAGCACAGAGTTGAATCACGTTCTCGTTACACATGATAGGGTTAAAGGAAGTGCGCACGATGGGTCTAAGAGAGTTCATAAGATGGTGGCGGAAGGGTGTCCTTATTCCCTGGTCTGACTGCTGTCCCTGACCTGTGCATATGCGGTGTAGCCAGTTCCCATTATACACAGCTTCCCTGCATCAAACACACACAACCATTAGTCCTTTGCCTAATGAAAAAGATATATTTTTCTTTCAATAAAAACTTTTTTTACAGCAGTAAAGCGTGTCACCATGGTGGGGGAATGGTGACATTTTTATGGCAGAGAATAAAATGGGGGAATAATAGAGGGACTGTATAACAGAATTATAAGGTCAGGAGAGCAGACAGGTGGTCTACCACAAAGCTTGAATCCTTGCTGGAATTTGTTTTTTGTTTGTCTCTATGAATTGTATGCATTTGCTTAATTGAGAGATTTAATTTAATAGATTATATGATTTTGTGCTGTTAACAGAGGCAAAATACAAAACAACCTTTTTTACACCTCCCATATGCTGTTTATAATACTAGTCCCTTCTTGTGTGGAAAAGGGGTCTCTAGACCACAATTAAAATCAGGGTGGGAGCATCTGCTCTGGGGCAGCGGAAGGACCATGGGCAATGAGCGCTTTCATTGTGGGAAAGGGGTTAGGTTAAGAAATTGGCATGGGGGGGCACCATTTCAGTTTTCGCCACCCCTGTGTATGCTACCTCAGTGCCTATATATCGACACCCCTAGTTGATGTGGTCTGAGCTATTTGGTAAACTCCACTTGTCATGACTGATCATGTAGACATTTTGCTGACCACTGATACTTTCAGAACTCTCCCAGAACTATGTGATCACTAATGACAAGCAGAAGCTTTCAGGACACATCCATTATAGTGGAGTATAAAGCTGTATGACAGAACTTATCACCAGCCAGCTTCTAAGTAATATGTACTGATGTCTGGGGCAGCCAATGCAGGAAATCAGGAAACTTGTGTCCCATTTTTCTAATAATGAAATGTCTCTTACGCAGAGGCGTAGCTACCAGGGGGGCAGAGGGGGCGACGGCTCCGGGCCCAGTGACTCAGGGGGGGCCCAGCAAGGATGACTATCAGGCGAATACAAGTGAACGCTTCCATTATGGAAGCGCTCACTTGTATTTAGGGACCCCCATCAGATCTCAGATCAGCCCACCCAGCCACATAAGATTAAAATAAAAAACCTTTCTTACCTGTCCCGCGCTGCGGCTGCCCTCCGGTCTGGCGCTCCACTGTCTCCCTGGCCGCCACGCACTATGACCTGACGCTGCACACAGCATCAGGTCATAGTGCGCACCGGCCAGGGAAGACAGTGGAGCGCCGGACCGGAGGGCAGCCACAGCGCGGGACAGGTAAGAAAGGTTTTTTATTTTAATCTTATGTGGCTGGATGGGCTGATCTTAGGTCTGATGGGGGCACAATACGCTGATCTGATGTCTGATGGGGGCACAATACGCTGATCTGAGGTCTGATGGGGGCACAATATACTGATCTGAGGTCTGATGGGGGCACAATACGCTGATCTGAGGTCTGATGGGGGCACAATACACTGATCTGAGGTCTGATGGGGGCACAATACGCTGATCTGAGGTCTGATGGGGGCACAATACACTGATCTGAGGTCTGATGGGGGCATAATACACTGATCTGAGGTCTGATGGGGACACAATACACTGATCTGAGGTGTGATGGGGAACAATACGCTGATCTGAGGTCTGATGGGGGCACAATACGCTGATCTGAGGTCTGATGGGGGCACAATACACTGATCTGAGGTCTGATGGGGCACAATACGCTGATCTGAGGTCTGATGGGGTCACATTAGGCTGATGTCAGGTCTGATGGGGCACAATACGCTGATCTGAGGTCTGATGGAGCACAGTAGGCTGATGTCAGGTCTGATGGGGGCACAATACGCTGATCTGAGGTCTGATGGAGGCACAATACGCTGATCTGAGGTCTGATGGGGGCAGAGTAGGGTGATGTGAGGACTGATGGGGGCACATTCTGCTGATCTGAGGTCTGATGGGGGTACAATACGCTGATCTGAGGTCTGATGGGGCACAGTAGGCTAATGTGAGATCTGATGGGGGCACATTCTGCTGATCTGAGGTCTGATGGGCGCACAATATGCTTATCTGAGGTCTGATGGGGCACAATACGCTGATCTGAGGTCGGATGGGGGCACAGTAGGCTGATCTGAGGTCTGATGGGGGCACATTCTGCTGATCTGAGGTCTGATGGGGGCACAGTAGGCTGATGTGAGGACTAATGGGGGCACATTCTGCTGATCTGAGGTCTGATGGGGGTACAATACGCTGATCTGAGGTCTGATGGGGCACAATACGCTGATCTGAGGTCTGATGGGGCACAGTAGGCTGATGTGAGGTCTGATGGGGGCACATTCTGCTGATCTGAGGTCTGATGGGGGCACAATATGCTGATCTGAGGTCTGATGGGGGTACAATACGCTGATCTGAGGTCTGATGGGGCACAGTAGGCTAATGTGAGATCTGATGCGGGCACATTCTGCTGATCTGAGGTCTGATGGGCGCACAATATGCTTATCTGAGGTCTGATGGGGCACAATACGCTGATCTGAGGTCGGATGGGGGCACAGTAGGCTGATCTGAGGTCTGATGGGGGCACATTCTGCTGATCTGAGGTCTGATGGGGGCACAGTAGGCTGATGTGAGGACTAATGGGGGCACATTCTGCTGATCTGAGGTCTGATGGGGGCACAATATGCTGATCTGAGGTCTGATGGGGGCACAATACGCTGATCTGAGGTCTGATGGGGGCACAGTAGGCTGATCTGAGGTCTGATGGGGGCACATTCTGCTGATCTGAGGTCTGATGGGGGCACAGTAGGCTGATTTGAGGACTAATGGGGGCACATTCTGCTGATCTGAGGTCTGATGGGGGTACAATATGCTGATCTGAGGTCTGATGGGGCACAATACGCTGATCTGAGGTCTGATGGGGGCAGGGGACTGTTAGTTTAGTGATGTAAAAACTGGGGACAGGTTTCCTTTAACATAGGAGTCCTCTTGTTTTTTACTCCTATTAATCCTATATTTTACTACATTATGTGGTAGAGTATTTAGACTAGGGTATGTAGAAAGTCTATTGTACTGTACTTAACAGCATAGATGATCTAGCAGTTTATACAGTCATCTTTCTAAAACAATATTATAACCACAACTAGTAGTATGTGCCTGTGAAGTTGGAAACGTGCGTTTGGGAAGCCACTAAGTGGGGGGCCCATTCAAGTATGTTTCGCCCCCCCTGTGCTGAACCTCTAGCTACGCCTCTGCTCTTACGTAATATATGTGTTTTTTTTCATAATCGGACAACCTCATGTAAAACACAGGAATATTGTTGAGAAATACTCTTTAAGACCTTATTCACACATTCTTGTCCATTTTGCAAAAACCTGGACTGTTTTGCATAAGTTTTGTATCTGGACATTTCTTAGTATTTTTTGCCGTGGTTGATCCATTTTTGTGTCAGGGAAAAGCAGAAACTTTTCTTTTTACACAATTGTGATTCATTTTCTATGCAAGACTAACCTAACTGATGTGGGTTTTCACAGAGCCATAGACTTAAACGGGCCTGCTTGGTCCATAACATGGTTCAAAGTGGTGCATGCTTCCATTGTTGTTCACTTGATCTACAGTCCATGGAAAAACATGGATGTGTGAAAGGACACACTAAAATCAATAGATCTGTGTGGTATCCATGGAGGAAAAAAATGTGAATCACTGATCTGAGACCAAGGGTGCACCAGGTGAGGACTCAGGGAGCACCAGGTAGGGAGGGGCAAGAGGGGGGCAGCGAAAGGGCAATGAGCAATGAGCGCTTTCATTGTGGCAAAGTGGTTAGGTTAAGAAATTGGCATTGGGGGCGCCGTTTTAGTTTTCACCTCAGACAGCAAAGGCTAGGTGCACTCCTGGTGCCTGAGACCTCCAGTCTCTCTACCCATCTGTCACTACCTATCTAACTAAAATTTTTAAGCTCTCTCTTCTGGTATATTCCCCTCTTCTTTCAAACATTCTGTCATAACCCTATTATTAAAACAAAAACTTCCCTTGACCTTTCATGCGCAACTAACTACAGACCTATCTCTAATACCCCTTCACCTCTAAACTCCTGGAGCATCTCGTCTTCTCTTGCCTCATCTGCTGTCTCACTCCTTAAAGAAGAATTTTATTCCATGTCCTGCTAGAAATGTACATGATGTAATCTGTAGTGAATGTCATTTTCTTACCAGTGGCTATATTTGTGAGTTATATCTCCATGATGTTTCTCATCTGTGTCATGTGACCAAGAATCAGACTCAGCAACTTACACAGCATCTTATGTGTGGACAGGAAGTCTATTTCTCTATGCATTCCTATGGGAGCCTCACTCTCATAGAAATGAATAGAGAAGTAACTGGCTTCCTGTCCTGGGTCAGTTGGAGGTCAGAGAGTTGGTCACATGACCCAGCTACAATTAGAAGAGAGGGGATAACTCACAAATACAATCTCTGATAAGAAGATTGCATTCACTATAGATTACATCATGCACCTTTCTAACAGGTCAGAGAAAATTTTTTTTGCAGGAGTTCTTCTTTAATCCATTACAGTCTAGTTTCCACACTTGACTAAGCTAAGTACAACGGGGGCTACTCTGTGCTCATTCTTCTAGATCTCTCTGCTGCATTTAACACTGTAGATCAGGTATGTGCAACCTGCGGCCTCCAGCTATTGCAAAACCACAACTCCCAGCATGCCCTAATAGGTGTAGGCTGTCCAAGCATGCTGGGAGTTGTAATGTTGCAACAGTTGGAGGGCCACAGGTTGAGCATCCTTGCTGTAGACCATGCTGCAATCTATTGCGGTTAAGTACACTGCTCTCTCTTGGCTTTCTTCCTGTCTCTCTGAACACTCTTTCCGTGTATAATTTGCTGGCCGTGCTTCTTCTCTCCCTCTTGCTGTTAGGGTTCCTCAGGTTTCAGTCTTAGGTCCTCTTCTCTTTTCTTTTCTGAACCAGATCCATTATCCTCACTCCATTCACTCAGAAGCACTACAGATATCGGCTGGTGACTGATCATGCAGGTTTATATCTGCTCCCCTATTGTGTTAAGAAGGCTAGGTCATTGTACAAAACAAGCACTTTCCACCCTTTGTGTCACCCCTATCTCCACATAGATTGTAAGCTCTCGAGAACAGGGCCCTCATTCCTCTTGTTTTAATTGTTGACATGTTTGTTACTATGTTATTTATGACTTGATTGTAAAGCGCTGATATGTTGGCGCAACATAAATAAAAATTATTATTATTATTAAAATACAAATAAAAGTGTTCCTGAATTAATCTCAAAGTAAGGCTTGACTTCCGCCTTTACAAAATCCTCCTCGAGTCCTGTGATACAAAGATATCATTTTTGTCACTTGTTTCCTACAAAAGAAACACAGGAAGGATAGGGACAATCAACATCAATAAAACGGTGAATGCAAAAGTTATATTTCTGCTTTCCTCATTAGCAGGTGGTCTTAGGTCTCTAATGACATCTAGTGGCTATGCTTGGTAACGCTTCCAGCTTGAGTCTGAAAATAATTCTCAACTTTCAGGAGCAATTCTCTCAGAGATATCATACCATTTGTTTTAGAAACACTAAATAATAAATTAAGGAATACACTAAACACAGAGCAGTACAACAGGGGTTCATTGGACATGACTGCAATGATTTCCAGGGATACCTTCCACTGACATAACAGTTATGTTTAAGTAGATTTAAGCAATTCTCCTTGAAAGAGGCCAACCATCTTGTTTCAATCAATTTTTCCACCTTTTATATGTGAAGGCGACATCTAATTACTACTGGCACTGCCATCCCCTACATTTTGCTGGGGCAGATGACTGCAAAACTGGGTCAGAAATGGAGAGGCGTTTGCATTTGCTAATGCTAATTTATTTTTATAGATTTTGATTAGAAACATTTTGTTGCCTGCTGCTTATCCACTGTTCCACTTTTATTTTTAATGAGATAATTTAACCCCTTAGTGACCACCCATACGCCTTTTTACGGCGGTCACTAAGGGGCCTTAGGCTGGGCCGCCGCTTTTTCACGGCGGCCCAATCTAAGCGCTGCACGGGTCTCCCGTGCAGCGGGGAGCACGGGCCCGGCTCTCACATGATAGCCGCGGCCCTGCTCTAACAGCCCGGACCGGCAGGAGTGCCGATCTGGGCTGTTTAACACTTTACATGCCGTGGGCAATGGCGCCCACCGCATGTAATGTGCTGACAGAGGGAGCGGTCTCCCTCTGTCTCCCATCGGCACCCTGCAAAAGCGATCGCAGGGTGCCGATGTGTGGGAAGGCTGGCAGGGGTCTGATCTAGGCCCCAGACCAGCCTTGAGTAGATACTAGCAGGCTGCGCCTCTCTGGCGCCACCTGCTGGTCAAATTCTGAATAGCATTGTCATTAAAATGCAATGCACTATAGGGATAATGCATTGCATTTTAAAGGCAATCAGAATATTGATTGTTAATAGTCCCACAAAGGGACTATAAGTGGTAAAAAAGTAAAAAAAAAAACACATTTATTCTATTAAAAAAATCCAATAAAAAATAAAAAATATTATTTTTTTCCATTGAAAATACGCTTTTCAATGAAAAAAAATGCAAAAAAAAAATCTCCCCCATATGTTTGGTATTGCCACGTCCGTAACGACCTGGACTACATAAATATCACAAAAATGAGCCCCTACGGTAAACACAATAAAAAAAATTTAAAAAAAACAAGACAGAATTGCTAATTTATTCTTAGTTGCCACCGAAAAAACGTAATAACAAGCGATCAAAAAGCGTCATTTACTAAAAAAGGATACCAATGAAAAATACAAGTTGTCCCGCAAAAATTAAGCCCCCACACAACTCCATAGAAAGAAAAATAAAAAAAATAATGTTCTTGGGAATCAGCAATGCAAAAACTTTTTTTTCTTTAAAAAAAAGGATTTTATTGCAAAAAAGTAGTAAAACGCAAAAAAAACTATATGTATTTGGTATCATTGTAATCGTATTGACCCAGAGAATAAATATATGTTGTAATTTATACCGAAAAATGATCGCCGTAAAATTTATAACGTAAAAACGCAGTGGTGGTATTGCAGTTTTTCCCATTTCCCTCCCAGAAAGAGTTAATAAAAGTTAATCTGAAAGTTATGTGTACCCCAAAATGGCACCATTAAAAACTACAACTTGTCCCGTAAAAAATAAGCCCTCATACATCTATATAGATGGAAAAATGAAAAAGTTATAGCTCTTGGAACACGACGATGAAAAAAGAAAAAAAAACGCTTGGTCACTAAGGCCAAAAACAGGCTGGTCACTAAGGGGTTAATATTTTTTAGCACTGAGCACGGGTCACTGTAAACTAGAATGGAAACATTCACATAACAGTGAAAAAAGCAGCTGTTAAAAACATCAAATCTGTCCATTTTTAACTGCTATGTATTCACTGATGGCTTTTTGAGGAACGACCATTAAAAACTGTCCCTGTCAGGGACTATTGGGTCCTGAAAATTCATAAAATAGAACATTCATATATAGACTATTAATATGCGTTTCTATAGGCATTTCTAACGTAGGACAGAATGTGCAGGACTGCAAAATGCAGGACACACACAGCCTGTATCTGTATTTTGCAGATCCACAATTTGCGGTCCACAAAAACAGATGCGGTCATAGGAATGGACGCTAAGTGTGATGTCAAGGCCATAACTCTAGTGGGAATGGGAATGGCAGTAAGGAAGCAGCTTAACATTTTAAAAGCTGAGTAAAGTTTTTTTTCTCTGCTTAATTTAAAAAAATATAGGTGAACACTTTAAGTATATACTTGAGTATATATATATATATATATATATATATATATATATATACAGTCATGGCCAAAAGTTTTGAGAATGATACAAATATTAATTTTTACAAAGTCTACTGCTTCAGTTTTTATAATGGCAATTTGCATATACTCCAGAATGTTATAAAGAGTGATCAGCTTAACAGCAATTACTTGCAAAGTCAATATTTGCCTAGAAAATGAACTTTATCCCCCAAAACACATTTCAACATCATTGCAGCCCTGCCTTAAAAGGACCAGCTAACATCGTTTCAGTGATTGCTCCATTAACACAGGTGTGGGTGTTGATGAGGACAGGCCTGGAGATCAATCTGTCATGATTAAGTAAGAATGACACCACTGGACACTTTAAAAGGAGGCTGGTGCTTGGCATCATTGTTTCTCTTCTGTTAACCATGGTTATCTCTAAAGAAACACATGCAGTCATCATTGCACTGCACAAAAATGGCCTAACAGGGAAGAGTATCGCAGCTAGAAAGATTGCACCTCAGTCAACAATCTATCGCATCATCAAGAACTTCAAGAGAGAGGTTCCATTGTTGCCAAAAAGGCTCCAGGGCGCCCAAGAAAGACCAGCAAGCGCCAGGACCGTCTCTTAAAAGTGTTTCAGCTGCGGGATCGGGCTACCAGCAGTGCAGAGCTTGCTCAGGAATGGCAGCAGGCAGGTGTGAGTGCATCTGCACGCACTGTGAGGCGGAGACTCTTGGAGCAAGGCCTGGTCTCAAGGAGGGCAGCAAAGAAGCCACTTCTCTCCAGAAAAAACATCAGGGACAGACTGATATTCTGCAAAAGGTACAGGGAGTGGACTGCTGAGGACTGGGGTAAAGGCATTTTCTCTGATGAATCCCCTTTTCGATTGTTTGGGACATCTGGAAAACAGCTTATTCGGAGAAGACGAGGTGAGCGCTACCACCAGTCTTGTCTCATGCCAACTGTAAAGCATCCTGAAACCATTCATGTGTGGGGTTGCCTCTCAGCCAAGGGAATCGGCTCTCTCACAGTCTTGCCTAAAAACACAACCATGAATAAAGAATGGTACCAGAATGTCCTCCGAGAGCAACTTCTCCCAACCGTCCAAGAGCAGTTTGGCGATCAACAATGCCTTTTCCAGCATGATGGAGCACCTTGCTATAAAGCAAAGGTGATAACTAAATGGCTCAGGGAACAAAACATAGAGATTTTGGGTCCATGGCCTGGAAACTCCCCAGATCTTAATCCCATTGAGGACTTGTGGTCAATCATCAAGAGACGGGTGGACAAACAAAAACCTACAAATTCTGACAAAATGCAAGCATTGATTGTGCAAGAATGGACTGCTATCAGTCAGGATTTGGTCCAGAAGTTGATTGAGAGCATGCCAGGGAGAATTGCAGAGGTCCTGAAGAAGAAGGGTCAACACTGCAAATATTGACTTGCTGCATTAACTCATTCTAACTGTCAATATAAGCTTTTGTTACTCATAATATGATTGCAATTATATTTCTGTATGTGATAAAAACATCTGACAAACACACATAAAAACCAGAGGGCAGCAGATCATGTGAAAATATAATATTTGTGTCATTCTCAAAACTTTTGGCCATGACTGTATATATATATAAAAGTATATATGAAGCGGCACAGCAAAAGATAAATAAAAAAAGCAAAAAAGCAAAAAACTAACCAAAAAACGGATGCAAGCCGACAGGAGACCGAATCCAAGTTCTCAGAAGGTCACAGAATAACGCAGGGACGGCAGCATGATTGAAAATTGCTGCATTGAGCAGCTGAAACGTTGCTAACATTGGGTAAATAAAACTACAATTTCTTTGGAGTGCTGCCGTCCCTGCATATATATATATATATATATATATATATATATATATATATGTTTTATCACACCTTTCCTACTAACCATTTACTTATTGTTCTTTCCCAAAAATTTCCTATCTTTTTCCCCATCATATATGCTATATACTGTTTATTTTTATATATCTCTATATATGCTTTATCTATAAAGCCTGAAGAAGACACCAGTCCAGTCTTCAAATATATAGCTTGAGTACAAATACTGAGATGTGTAGCTATAATACAAATAAGGATATTACAAGACCCAGATAGAAGTGTTAGATTGCTGCAAAACTCAGCATGCAGTTATGTCTCAAGTAGTTATGTAAATTATAGCTTATCACAAGAGGGCATAAAGTGCTTCCCCTGCTGCCCTATAAAAAGCCTCTCAGGGGCTACTTTTGGGTAGTTTACCTCCAAGTGAGAGATAGTTGACTGTTAGACATGCCCCTACAACACACTCAACATTTTGCCTGGTTTATAGACTTTGAAAGGGGGATGTTTGGAGATGTTGGGAGCAGTGGTTGCGTGAGGGCATGTACACACCGTGAACAGGCTTTAGGTGACCCAGGCAGACCACCAATAGAGAGAATTGTTGCTTCCACTAACAAGCACAAGTAGCTCCCACAATTTCTTTGTCGACCACCCAGACACAGATGGCACCTTCATTGCATACCCCTGTCTCTACTCGAACCATTTCAAGGCGCGTAGCAGGAGGATATTTGGTGTAACATCACCCATTATATGTCCTGCCATGGACAGATAGCCACCGTTGCCTTCATTTGCAGTGGTGTCATGAACGAGAAACCTGGGCTGCTACAGACCTGAACTGTATAATCTTTAATGATAAATCAAGGTTCTCTTTGGTATCCCACGATGTTTGGGTTTGAGTATGGAGGCCTTATCGACGTAAGGGCTTTAATCCTGCCTTTCCTGTGGAGTGCCACATTGCCCCAACTGCTGGTGTGATGATCTGGGGAGCCATCACAAGTGAGAGTGGGTTACCTCTAATAGTGATAAGAGGGACATTAACAGCTCAGCGATAGGTGCACGACATCCTGCCGTCACATGTGCTGTCTCACATGGCAGGGCCTTATACTGGCATTTTCCAGCAGAATAATACTCGTCCATACACAGCAAGGTTCTCCCAGGAGTGTCTCTGCCAGGTTACAACACTACCGTGGCCTGCTCGGTCACCAGATTTGGAACCAGCTAGAATGCCACCTTCTGCAAACTATAAGTGCACCAGGCCCAGCTGCAACATCTGTGAGCAAAAGAACTGCCAGATAACATACAGAACCTGTATGCCTCCATGCCCAACCATATCTTATCTTTTATTCAGGCTACAGGCGGCCCAACGGAGTCCTTGAGCCTCCTTTCAATTCTACAGTTTTCTTCAATAAACATTCCTTTCTCTGTAATATTGTAATCACTTATATATCATCATTACATTCACACATAGAACGTTTCATTCCAGTCCAACAACTTCTTCTTGGTGCGTTATTATTTTTGTCAATAAGTTTATATATAAAATCAGCTCCTAATATGAGAAAGTAGGAGATAAAGTCATACAATATCTCTCAGGATTTGCTAAAGCATGAATGATTTTGTAGTGTAAGACTTCCTAAGGATCTCACCCCCGCCTTATAAGTCTGCATCCCCCTGTATTCTATACTGATCTGATCCGGCACCTGGACCGTAATCTTCCTGTATTACGTAATACTGCATTTCTGTTTGCATTCCATTCTGCAGTTAACTCTCCTCATTTGCTTTTCTACTTTCATGTAATGTCAATGAAAACTACATAGTTTAGGCTAGAAGTAGGCTCAAATGTAGTCTTTGCAGGAGCTATTTCAATAAAACAATGATCCTCAGGATTATTGAGACCTTGCACTGCCAAAACTCAGATAAGCTTAATTACCCCCGCAGAATTTTTTTCTACAAATATTTTCACATTTGCATAGCAATTTTTTTTCACTTCTTCACTCCTTCTATCATGAAGTCAGATGTGCGTATTGCATATTTTAGGGTGGTACCAGCCAACTGCTTAATTTATGGGGGCCCCTGACTGCAGATGTCTGGAGAGAGAAGGACTGCAGGTGGATTTCATCTGCCCATTTCTCGCGTTCTTGGGAATCTAGACTGCTGCCAGAGGTGGAAGTCATCTGCTAGTGTTAAATTCCCCTGCAGCACCTACAAGGGAAATGATGCCCACTGAAATGAATTGGCTGTCCATGTAACAGACCAGGGGTCAGCAACCTCTTGCACTCCAAATGTTGTGAAACTACATCTCTCATCATGCACACTTGCTTGGATTTTCTCTGAACTCCCACAGAAGTCAACAGAGCATGCTGGGAGTTGCAGTTTCACAACAGCTGGAGTGCCGAAGGTTGCTGATCCCTGTAATAGACAGATATGCTGCATGCTCACCTTTTAGCCACTCTTCACTTGGAAATCCCTACTAGGTCTTTTCAAAATTAATAATTATGGTAGATAAATGGATTGATGGATGGACAGACAGATAATAAAAGCAAACACAATGCAACAGTACTCTGCAAACATAGAATATATGAATTAATTGTATACTTACTATATAAAGTGAATATGAGGTACTTAGCAACTATATTTTGATCAAAATCATTAGCCCATCCACCACAGCAAGGTGACCTCTTTTGGATGGGAACCTATTCTATATGATACCTCTCCTTATGTAGATTAGATAGATACTGTAATAGATAGATAGATAGATAGATAGATAGATATTAGATCTGTGATCCATGCCCACCTGAATACTGTGGGCATAGATGTTGTGCAACTCACCATGCCATCTGGTATCCTGGTTGCCGATGTCCTCTCCATGTTGCTGCCTCCATGCTCCTGTGTGATGTTCCCTTAGGGAGAGGGCATATTGTCACCTTTGACCTCCTAAACAGCCAGTTGTATGCTCCCAAATGCTTCTGCACTTCTAATTCAGTTCAGTTCTGTTTATGTTTCAGTTTTATACCCAGTCTGTCTACCCAGTCTGTGCTCCATTCTAGTTCCCAGCATGCCTACCTTGTGTGTGCTTCACCACTACCGCGCCTGCAAGTCTATAATGTGTCTAACCTTAACCATGTCAACTGGGCACTGCTGGGATCTCAAAAAACAGCTTTCATGCCTTATTGATGTTTCATACTGTACCTGTGGTTTTCCTGCGTCTTTTATACCCTGTTTTACGAAATTGTGGCAGCCAGAAAATTGTTCATCTATAGAAGAAAAATGCTGAGCAAAGTGTAAAGCAATTCACCATTGCTGATTATAGGGAGTGCTAGTTCAGAGGAAAATTATTGTCCAGTAAGTCAAAATGTGATTGCATTCCAGGACCGAGATACAATACACATACATCTCTCAGTTAAACTCTAACAATACTTCATCACTTGCTATATAAACACTATAAACTCCTTCAACAGATTTTCACATAATATGACTTGTTATGTGTGGGACGTAACCAGCCTCAGGAATGTAATGGGCACGGGAAGGGTGCCATGGTTAATATACCTAGAATTATAAAAAACGTTTTTCCTGACCACGATTAGTTTATGTCAATATTAATAGAATAACTTCAGTCTGAAAAAATACACACACGCTCAGATCCATTTATTGAAATACATTCAAATGCCACTTTATCGATTATAGAAAATGTTATATATTTCATGCAATGAATTGAGAACTCTATAAAATGAGAAGCCCATATGGAAAATATTGTAGTTGTATTCTCGATGGCGCCTTTTGTCTTAAACATCATGTGTATTATTCCTTAAAGTGGTTTTCTGGGATTTCTATGATCTTTAACAGATATGCTCTTTATGTACATCTCGCACCATGATTTTTTTCAGTTTGCACTCTTCTGATTGTTTTCACCATGTAGCCAAATCACTCTGATTTATTACATCCTATATGTAGCACTTCCTGTTGCTGAATCCAACCAAACCCAAGATGCACTTCTCCTTTCTCTGCCAGAACTCTGCCCCTATGTTACAACTGTAGGTAGGGACAGACAAGGACAGTAAGCCCTAAGGTTAGAACCCAGTCCACTTTTCCTACCTTCTTGCCGTAGAAACCCTAGATAGCTAGACTGCAACTGCTTGATGGTCCCTACACTATTTAAGCACAGAGACGGACAAACAACAAAGACAGACAAACACAATACCAGAGTCGTACGCCAATGGGTCAGAACCAGACAAGCTGTCCAGAACACAATGAGAGACAGAAAGTGGTTAGAAGACAAGCCGATATTAGAACCAGATGGTCAACGCAGTACCAAACGAGAGACAGAGAGTGGTGAGAAGACAAGTCAAGGTCAGAGGAATGAGCAATCCAATAAGCACGGGAACAAGGAATCAGGAACACAGCTAATGATTGAGAGACTATTACTGGCACTAGTGTATGGCCAGGAATGGGTTTACATAGAGCGCAAAGTCCCTGGATCAGAACTGCACAGTAATAGAGCAGCTGAGCAATTAACCCATTGCTAATCTCCCCCAGCGCACGCCTGCTACAAGGAAAAACAGAGCATTGCATTCTTCTGCTAAGGATGCTGTCCTGTCATCAGGGATGGCTCAGCAGCGTGTCTCTCCTGAAGTAGCCACTGAGGATGAGGATCGCGCTGCTGGAGCCCGAACAGGTACGTTTTTACACCCTAGCAATGCACAACTACATTATAGCTGTTTTTTTTACATAGACACTCCCCTAACACTGCCCCTAACACCCAGCTAGTTTATAGCTTCTCCCGTCTGCTAGTTACATAGACACTCCCCTATCACTGCTCCTAACACCACCCAGCTAGTTTATAGCTCCTCCCACCAGCTAGTTACATAGACACTCCCCTATCACTGCTCCTAACAACACTCACCTAGTTTATAGCTCCTCCCGCCTGCTAGTTACATAGACACTCCCCTATCACTGCTCCTAACAACACTCACCTAGTTTATAGCTCCTCCCACCAGCTAGTTACATAGACACTCCCCTATCACTGTCCCTAACACCCAGCTAGTTTATAGCTCCTCCCGCCTGCTAGTTACATAGACACTCCCCTATCACTGCTCCTAACAACACTCACCTAGTTTATAGCTCCTCCTGCCTGCTAGTTACATAGACACTCCCCTATCACTGTCCCTAACAACACCCAGCTAGTTTATAGCTCCTCCCACCAGCTAATTACAGAGATACTCTTCTATTACTGCATAAAAATCACAGAAAAAGATTTTAAAAAAACACCCTGCATGATGTAATAAATGAATATGCGGATGTGCATTGGTACTTTTATAAAATAAAAATCACAGAAAATAATGCAGAAAATATATTGGCTGAGAGTCTCAGATTTTATCATATCAGAGTGAGGGCTTAGTCCATATATAATGTTTGCATCTATTGTGTTAGTCATTATTTTCTGTGATTTTCCCCCTATCACTGCCCCTAACAATGTCCAGCTGGTTTTTAGCTCCTCCCACCCAGCTAGTTACATAGACACTCCCCTATCATTGCCACATGTATGGACATAACATCATAGGGGAAAAAAAGAGCTTTGTGGACAAGGTCATGTGACCACAGCCCAGAACTGAAGAAAGGAGCAATTAAAATCAAAGAAATACATTACAAAATTACAGCTCCCTTCATAAATGATTATTTTTAAACGTTATTGATGCAAACCAGGAGCCCCCTTTAAATTGTTATTGACATGATGTGATGGTTGGGTAATCTAAATCTCTCTTAATGCACAATTCTATAGGCATGACATATGCTATATATGTATAAAAAAAACTGTATTCTCATTCTGACATTAGTGTGATATTTTTAGGGTGCTCCACCACCCCACTGTGAAATTGCAATGTTCTCTTCAATGAGGACCAGTACTCCTCGAGAAACTGATGCCAGAAATACATATCCACTAAACTAAAATATTGGCGTGGTATTGGTATTTGGATCTGTATGGCGGTAATATTTTATTACAGTAGGGTACTGTTATGTAGTAACTTCATTTTCCTTCCTCTAAGAAGGAGGCATAAATGTACTGCCCAGGGGACTCCAGAGACCTCAAACTAGAACATTTTCTGTCATTAAGAGGCTCTTTCTACAACCTCGTGGACAGTCTTTTATTCTGCCTCTGAGGTTTTAGAGGTCAAATATAGTGCAGAAGGCAGAACGACTTCATAGATCTTCAGCTTCTGCGTTCTTTCCGCATTTTCTCATAATAATATGAATTGTGTATTTCAATTTCCAAAACTTATCTCATTAAACGGCTTCTTTCTTTCTCTTTGATCCTTTTGTTCTGTTATTATTGGATGGTGAAACTGCACCGAGAGAGAAAATCAGTCAGACAGGAAATAACATAGTCACCAGTACACGGTTGATTGGATCATGTGGACTGAAGTATGCTCCACTTTCTTTAAACAAGCGTGCGTTTTCCTGTATAAGGGGCCCTGGTTTAAAGCTGAAGAAATTCTGCATCAGCAACTGAACATTTTTGTACTCCACTCTCCTTACTGTATTTTTTTAAAAGGGTCATATGGAATTAATAGAACGTTGCTTCTTTCTTCCAAAAACAGCACCATGGCTGTTCATAGGATGTGTGTGGTACTACAGCTCATTTACTTCAATGGATCAGGTACAAAACAAGACACAACTTATCGGCATGTATGGTGCTGTTTCTGTAAGACAGTGATATCTTCTAATCCTGGACGACCCTATTATGCATAAATTCTATAGGACTGGCATACTTTGCAGTGCTAAACATCCAGTTATTGATACCACAGGTTTTTTTTAGTTATCCCCTCCTTTGGGATCCTCAGCCGAGTCATCGGACCAACACTTTTACTTTCCATATAACACAGCATCTTATGTGTGGACAAGAAGCCAGTTTCTCTATATATTCCTATTGGACCCCCAATGTCACTCTCATAGGAATGAATAGAGAGGTAACTTCCTGTCCTGTGTCAGTTGGAGATCAGATAGTTGGTAACATGACACAGCTGAAGATCAGAGGGGAGGTTATAACTGACAAATACAGTCCTTTCTATCTTCCATTCACCGCCTGAACAGAACGTTTAAAATGAAAACAAAGAAATACTTTATTGTAATTTATGTTAAAATTGGGGCCTCACAAGACCCATTGTCGCATTCTAGCAGGCATTTTAGTGCACATTGTGTCAATACTTTAGATTAATGCACCAAACAAGGTCTGTGCCAGAACACCCACCTATAGCAGAGTGAAGCCCCGTGAAGTAGTGCCCCAATGATGATAACTGTGAACCTATCACAGTATGGGGGTAGATACTACTGACTGGGCAAAAAGTGTCTTGGCTACAGAAAATACCCCTACTATATAGCTCATAGTCAGGAAATGGAGCATGAGTCCCAAGCTATAACCCTCGACTATAGCTAACGTGCCCTAGTCTGTATACCTCCCTAACTCTACGCATTTCTGCGCAGGGACAACAGCCCCGCGGCGTGTCATCTGGAGTCAGGAGACTGAAGAGGACAGACAAATACACATAAATAAGGGTGCAGTCCACAACTGATGGGTATCCGGCGCTAGGATGGCCGTACACGGCCACAGCGCGCACCGGATCTTTAAACATAAAGCCCCTCCCTATGAGCGGACACATTTGAGACCCACAGCCAACCAGGAATCAGGGGGCGTGAACCATCAACACTCCTCCTGGCTAACTTGGGCTATGATGAGATATCCGAACATATGGGGAGCGCATCAGCAGTGCTAAGCAGGTAAGCAGGGAATATACTTGCGGCAGAGATAACGTCACCAGCCGAATGGATCACGTACCAAAACAGACCCATTGCTGAGGCTGCCCATAAAAAGTTGTTCATACATGATAAAAATTGATATAAGGAGCGCTCATGAGGTTATCAACAGAAAAGACAAGAGTATGCCCCTATCCTAGGTGTCAGGTTAAGAACATAACCGGAGCAAATACTCAATATATGAAAGATAGCAACTGATAAACCATACAGGCTACAGAGAACAATAGACAAAGCAAAATATCTAACAAATGCTATTGTTCATACTACAACACACCTGATCTCAAATAAAACAAGCATATGATACAGTGTCATTCAGCCCTTTGGGTTTGATAGTCCCAAGGTTGAACATCCACTGTGCTTCTTTGCGCAATAGAATGACATCAATATTTCCACCTCGTGGGGACCGTTTAATATGTTCGATGCCCTGAAAACGAATGGCATTCACATTTCCACCATGAAGATTAGCCTCATGGCGAGCAATCGGTGAATCTTTATTATTTCTGATATCTGAAACATGCTCGCCAATTTGTTTCTTGAACTCGCGTATGGTCTTTCCTACATATTGTGTACCGCAAGTACATGAAAGCAGGTACACAATACTCTTATTTATGTGTATTTGTCTGTCCTCTTCAGTCTCCTGACCCCTGATTACACGCCGCGGGGCTGTTGTTCCTGCGCAGAAACGCGTAGAGTTAGGGAGGTATACAGACTAGGGCACGTTATCCTGTCAGCTATAGTCGGGGGTTATAGCTTGGGACTCATGCTCCACTTCCTGACTATGAGCTATATAGGAGGGGTATTTTCTGTAGCCAAGACACTTTTTGCCCAGTCAGTAGTATCTACCCCCATACTGTGATAGGTTCACAGTTATCATCATTGAGGGACTACTTCACGGGGGCTTCACTCTGCTATAGGTGGGTGTTCTGGCACAGACCTTGTTTGGTGCATTAATCTAAAGTATTGACACAAGGTGCACTAAAATGCCTGCTAGTGTGCAACAATGGGTCTTGTGAGGCCCTAATTTTAAAATAAATTACAATAAAGTATTTTTTTTGCTTTCATTTTAAACGTTCTGTTCAGGCGGTGAATAGATTTAATACACGAACATTAACTTTATATTTGGTTTCAGTGTTAGTCGTCTTTCTATCTTCCCCAGATATATTATAATTACTCCCTCCAGTTAAGAAGGAAGTTTCTTGCACAGATATTTTTGGTTCCCCTCTTATGCAAAAAGTCTTCAAAAAGCTCGGGAGTGCATGAAGATTAGGAGTGGTAGTTGTGGCTCTGAGGGTGGTAGGAGTACTCACAGATCATGGTGGCGATCTCCACTCTTGCTGTCCCTAGGGCCGTGCAGTGACTGGAGGGTGCACCCTTTCTTCCCTTGGATATTGGGGCTCCAGCCTGATGTTGGTTGGGGTGCCCCTGATGTTGGATGATTTGTTGAGTGCAAGGCAGGACCGGTGAATGATGGACACAATGATTAGGTCCATTGTTTCCAATAGGTAAACTCTTTGTTTACTAAGCTGGTGATAGGGATTGTAGTACACATTGCAGCAAAGGCACAGTTCAACAGTATTTCACTGTCCAATCACAGTATTTCACTGTCCAATTTTCTCAATAGCAGTGTATGGACAGCAACAATGACGGTGGTTATAGTACTCCCCATACCTAAAGACACTCTGCAGAGCCACAGGTGTACATTAAGACTCTGGTTAAGACCTTCTGCAATTCTTAAACTGAGGGGTGCAGAACTAAAATATGGGGGTCAGTCTGTCTCAAAATATGAGAGCCGCTTTAGCAATATCTCATCTCCACATCAGCAAAGTCTTTCTGCCATAAACGCACACAATACCTTGCTGTCTGAGTCCATGGCATGGCCTTGTGAGTTCTAGACCTTCTTATCTCCTTTTCTCTGGAGTACTCAGGTGGTGTGGCTACTTTATGGGCAGTAGTAGGGTCAAAGATTAAGGTTCTCTGAACTTCAGACTGAGTAACCAGGGGGTGGACCATATCCATCTCTTGGCAACCTGACACTATTTGCCAAGATGTTAATTGTATATTTTTTGTGCATGTACCATAACAAATTACAATATTTAACTCGAGAAACATTGCATTAACTATGTGAATAGTAATTAACCCTTTGCAGAAATACTTCTGGGGTACTGCATATTCACCTCTTCCTTTTATCCACATCCTGATGACACTTAGGCTATATGCACATTACAGTGAAAAATGGCCGTTTAAGTAACGGCCATCGCACAGTCATTTTTAGCACCAATGAAAGTCTATTCACATAGCTGTTTTTTTGAACGGTCGATGAATAGCTGCCATCAAAAAATAGGATATATCCTATTCACAGCCAGATTGAAATCAATGGGACCATTTTTAATTGGCCACTTAGGCCTCTTTCACACTAGCGTTAGCACGGATCCGGCACCTAAAGGGTGCCAACGCTCCGGCCCCACACATGTTGACAGACATTGAAACAGCAATACATACAGACATACACACACAAACACATACATACTTACATACTCCAGCCCGGGACGCCGGCAGCACGTCTTCACGCGCCTCCTGCGCGCAGTGATGACGATTCCCCACAGCGCCCTCTGCTGGGCGCAGTGGGAAAACGTCATAGCTGCGCGCAGGAGGCGCGTGAAGACGTGCTGCCGGCGTCCTGGGCTGGAGTATGTGAGTATGTATGTATGTATGTCTGTATGTATGTATTTCTGTGTAGCCGGATCCGGAATGACCCCCCATTGCAAGTCAATGGAGGACAGATCCGGATTACTGGTGTGTCACACCAAACGGATCCGTCCCCATTGACTTGCATTGGGGGTCATTCCGGAACCGGCTTGGTGCGGATGCCTGGACCGGAGAGAAAACCGCAGCATGCTGCGGTTTGTTCTCCGGTCTGAAGACTGAACGGAATGCTTTCAGGAGCATTCCTTTGTCTTCAGTTCAGTTTTGTCCCCATTGACAATGAATAGGGACAAAACTGAAGCGTTTTTTTCCGGTATTGAGCCCCTATAACGGAACTCAATACCGGAATTTAAAAACGCTAGTGTGAAAGTAGCCTTAGACAGAAGTGCACTCATTTAATGGCCGATAAAAATGGGTATATTAGGACAATGTGGCCTTTTAGGGGTTAAAAAAAATACTCACTTAATCCACTGACAAGTGCAGAGGCAATCACTCCTTCCTTCTTTAAAAAGGACCTCTGCAAATGCCATTGGATGAGGTGAGTTTTTTTTTTCTTTTTGCTAAAACTTTTAAATTTTTAACGGGCCATGAAAAACAGATGCAAAACAGCCATTAAAAAGGACAGTCGGACAGAAAAAAAATGCAGAAAAAGTTGAAAAATGGCCATGAAAAACTGACAGTGTCCCCATTATTAACTAAGGTTTTTTTGTGTCGTGTGCATGTAGCCTTATGCTATTGAATGAGCTCATCGTAGGCACAAGGGGGGCTAAGGGCACCATTTGGGGGGGGGGGGTCACATTCTTTTATACATAAGTAAATCAGTTACTCCTTGATTGTGCCATTGTGGTAAAATTGTGGCCTGATAATACTGCTATTTTATTACTTACAGTTACTGTTACAATACAGTATGTTCGACAGACAGGAGCCAGGGCCTTCTAAGGGAACAGGCAGTGGCAAAAATATTTCTGGAGTTGGCAGAAGTAGTAGCAGAAGAAAAGGGGGTGGTAGCAGCAGTCGCAGCGACAAGCCAGAGCTGCTAGTGTCATCCAGCAGTCATGTTTTGACCAGCAACCCAGCTGTCCTTGAATGGTTGACTCAGTCTTCAACATCATCTAAACAGGCATCAGACACCCCCAACAAGCAACTGGTGAGAACTTATTGGGGACAGTAAGCAGCTACTGCCCAGCCAAGATTTGGAGGAGAGATCCACTGCTTCTCCCGGTAGGCGGGCAAGTAGCGACAATGAGAGTCACATGGAAGCAGGTGTTGCGGCCCTGAGACTGGTGAGGGTGCCATCAGTGATGTGCGGATGATGGATGTAGCTGATCGCACGTTGGAGGCGGCTGAAGAGGGGGCTTCATCATCATCATCAGGGGATGAGGGTGGCAGCTTGCTCGTGAGGCATCAGCGGAGCCAGCAAAGTGCTAGCGTGGCCGTGAGTCAGCAGGGTGGCAGCAGTATGAGGTCTGGAGCCAAACATGTCTGGGGTAGACCGTCTGCTACTCAGAAGCCTACCTGTCTGGAAAAAAATAGCGGTGCATGGTTTTATAAAGGCAGCAGCAGCAAGCAGTCAGCACGCAGTAGTGGGGGGGAAATGCCATACTGCCGGTGTTGTTTATCAAGTCGCCGGAGGACGTCAGAGTGGCCGTGTGTAGAATTTGTGGGCAGAAGGTGAAGCATGGCCAGAGTGCCAATCTTGACACCATGGCCCTGCGTCAACACATGCAGCTTCACCATATAGTGGCCTGCGAAAGCTGTGGTGCTAATGCTGTTGTACAGCCTGAGGCATTTCTTAGTGGACCGCAACATTTTTCCAGCAGTCAAGGCTCCACCACCTCAGAAGAAGGGAGTTATGTTTCCTTCCCATCATCTACTGGTCCTGATGCTTCTCCTCCTACTCCTCATCACTCATTTTACCAGCAATCTATCACTGAGGCGATTGCAAAAAGACAACAGCATGCGTGCACTTATCCAAAGGCCAAGAGGCTGAATGTGCTCCTGGCCAAGTTGCTGGTACTACAGTCCCTTCCTTTCCACGTGGTTGACTCTGCATCTTTCAGAGAACTGATAGCTTGTGCCGAGCCAAGGTGGAGAATCCCAAGCCGTCATTATTTCTCCAAAAAGGCGGTACCAGCCCTCTATACGTATGTTCAGCAGAAGTTGAGCCAGTCCTTGAGCCTGTCTGTGTCTGGTACAGTTCATGGCAGCACCAACGTGTGGAGCGGTCAAGGACAATATCTGTCCTTTACAGACACTGGGTAAATGTTGCTCCTGGCCAGCCACACCAGCAACTTGGCAAAGGTGACAGCAATGCTGCCTCCGCGTTTGGAGTGCTTCTCCAGCATACCCCCTATGCAGAGCATCGCTGTGTCACACTGATTTGCCTGGACGAATGGAGACAAACTGGGGAGGAACTGCTCCGCGTCCTTTATGAGGAAATCAATTCCTGGATATCTCCTCCAATTGAATATCAGAACCACGGTCACCGATAACGGTAAGAGCATCGTGTCAATGCTGCGTCAAGGAGGGCTGACCCATGCGACCTGCATGGCGCTCATCTTTACTCTGATTGTAAAACAGTTCCTGAAGTCTTCCACCCAACTGCAAGACATCCTGAAAATGGCCAGGAAACTGTGCATGCACTTCAGCCACTCCTACCCTGCAAAACACACCCTTGAGCTGCCAAGGCTCAAGAATAGTGTTCCCCAACATTGCCTCATATGCAATGTTTCCACCTGTTGGAACTCAAACCTCCACATGTTGGACCGACTATATGACCAGAGGAAGGTTGTGAATGATTTCCTGTGAATAACTTCCTAGCGCAGATGCTGATAAATCTGGCTGGCCAGGGGACAGGAGATGTGGCGCCTACATCTCACAGCCACCTGTGCCCTGTGGGGGCTGAAAATATAGAAAAATATATGCAGAGCATTTGCTTGAGCCCCAAAATGTTTATGTCTAATTTGTCGATACTGATTCTTTTAGGTCTCAGATGAAACCTGCACCTAAGTATGTGTCCATATTCATCAGAGTATAGTAGATGGAGTCACTCAGTGATAACCTCCTAACTTTCCACAGTAGTGCACATGTATCATAATCACTAGATGGGGGAAGGTCCATGTAATCAGCCTTCCCAGCTACATAAATGGCACACAAATGGACTTTCACCCCTGAGCTGATAGATGCAGAGATACAATGATCTGCAAATATTTGAACATTTTTAAATGGAATGGTATTTTTTGCATTTCATTATTTGCTCAACAAATTCAAAGTCAAACAGATGATAAAATATTTTACGCGCTTACATACCTATAGATGCATCAAATATTGTATCATAGTAACATAGTAACATAGTTTATAAGGCCGAAAAAAAGACATCTGTCCATCCAGTTCGGCCTGTTTTCCTACAAGTTGATCCAGAGGAAGGCAAAAAAACCCTGTGAGGTAGAAGCCAGTTTTCCCCACTTTAGGGAAAAAAATTCCTTCCCGACTCCAATCAGGCAATCAGAATTACTCCCTGGATCAACAACCCCTCTCTAGTAACTATAACCTGTAATATTATTACCCTCCAAAAATACATCCAGGCCCCTCTTGAACTCTTTTAGTGAACTTACCATCACCACCTCCTGAGGCAGAGAGTTCCATAGTCTCACTGCTCTTACCGTAAAGAATCCTCTTCTATGTTTTTTGTACAAACCTTCTTTCCTCCAGACGCAGAGGATGTCCCCTCGTCACAGTCACAGTCCTGGGGATAAATAGATCGTGGGAGAGATCTCTGTACTGACCTCTGATATATTTATACATAGTTATTAGATCTCCCCTCAGTCGTCTTTTTTCTAAAGTGAATAAGCCTAATTTTGATAATCTTTCTGGGTACTGTAGTCCACCCATTCCAGTTATTACTTTAGTTGCCCTCCTCTGAACCCTATCCAGCTCTGCTATGTCTGCCTTGTTCACAGGAGCCCAGAACTGTACACAGTATTCCATGTGTGGTCTGACTAGTGATTTGTAAAGTGGCAGGACTATGTTCTCATCACGAGCATCTATGCCTCTTTTGATGCAGCCCATTATCTTATTGGCCTTGGTAGCAGCTGTCTGACACTGGTTTCTGCAGCTTAGATTTCTGTTCACTAAAATTCCTAGGTCCTTTTCTATGTCAGAGTTACCCAATATTTTACCATTTAGTATGTACTGGTGACTTGCATTATTCCTTCCCATATGCATAACTTTACATTTGTCAGTGTTAAACCTCATCTGCCACTTCTCTGTCCAAGCCTCCAGTCTATCCAGATCCATCTGTAGCAGTGTACTGTCCTCTTCTGTGTTAATTACTTTAAACAGTTTAGTGTCATCTGCAAAAATTGATATTTTACTGTGCAAGCCTTCTACAAGATCATTAATAAATATATTGAAGAGAATAGGGCCCAATACTGACCCCTGTGGTACCCCACTAGTGACAGTGACCCAATCTGAGTATGTACCGTTAATAACCACCCTCTGTTTTCTATCACTGAGCCAGTTACTTACCCACATACAGACATTTTCTCCCAGGCCAAGCATTCTCATCTTATATACTAACCTTTTATGTGGTACAGTGTCAAATGCTTTGGAGAAGTCCAGATATACGACATCCATTGATTCGCTGCGGTCTAGTCTAGAACTTACCTCCTCATAGAAACTGATTAAATTTGTTTGACATGACCGATCCCTCATGAAGCCATGCTGATATGGAGTAATTTGCTTATTTTCATTGAGGTACTCCAAGATAGCATCTCTTAGAAAACCCTCAAACAGTTTACCCACGACAGATGTTAAACTTACCGGCCTATAGTTCCCGGGCTCTGTTTTTGGACCCTTTTTGAATATTGGAACCACATTTGCTATGCGCCAATCCTGTGGAACACTCCCTGTCAGTATAGAGTCCTTAAATATCAGAAATAAGGGTCTGGCGATGACATTACTTAATTCTCTTAGGATACGGGGGTGTATGCCATCCGGTCCTGGCGATTTGTCTATTTTAATCTTTTTAAGACGCAGCTCTACTTCTTCCTGGGTCAGGGCACTTTTAATGGGGAATTTACTTTTATATTCTGCATTTCATCTGACAGTTTATTTTCCTCAGTGAATACAGTGGAGAAAAAGATATTTAGTAGCTTTGCTTTCTCCTCATCGCTCTCTGCAACTCCCCCCTCATTACTCTGTAAGGGGCCGACACCTTCAGGTTTATACTTTTTACCATTTATATAATTAAAGAACATTTTAGGGTTAGTTTTACTTTCTTTGGCGATTAATCTCTCGGTCTCTAGTTTGGCAGTTTTTATTTGTCTTTTACATATTCTATTTTTTTCCTTATAGTTTTTCAATGCTTTCTCGCTCCCCTCCTGTTTTAGTGATTTAAATGCTTTCTGTTTGTCATTTATTGCTTTCTTTACAGTTCTATTTATCCACATTGTTTTTTTCTTGTTTCTTATTATTTTATTCCTATATGGTATGTACCTCTCACAATTAGATATTAGGATGTTTTTAAAAATATCCCATTTTGTGGCTGTATTTTTATTTTTGAAGACTTTGTCCCAGTTAGTTAGGCCTATGGCCTCTCTTAGTTGGCTAAATTTAGCTTTTTTGAAGTTAGGTATTTTTGTTCCTCCCTGAAGAAACGCTCTTTTGAATGACAATTGGAAGGTTATTATGTTATGGTCACTATTTCCCAGGAGTCCCCCGACCTGCACATCTGTTGTTCTGTCAGGTCTATTGGTTAATACTAAGTCCAGTATGGCCGTCCCTCTAGTCGGGTCCTGAACCAGTTGGGAAAGGTAATTGTCTTTGGTTATTTCCAAGAACCTGTTTCCTTTATGAGATGTACAGGTTTCAGTTTCCCAGTCTATATCTGGGTAGTTGAAATCCCCCATAATAACGACCTCATTATGATTTGCCACCTCGTCTATTTCGTTTAGAAGTAGATTTTCTATGGGCTCTGATATAGTAGGGGGTTTATAATAAACTCCTATTAGTATTTTATTATTGTTTTTGGCTCCATTTATTTCTACCCACAGTGACTCCACATCTTCATGTCCCTCACTTATATCTTCCCGCAGTGTGGGCTTTAGACAGGACTTTACATAAAGGCAAACCCCTCCCCCTCTCCGGTTTTGGCGATCCTTTCTAAACAGACTGTAACCCTGTACATTAACTGCCCAGTCATAGGTATCATCCAGCCATGTCTCAGTTATTCCCACTATGTCATAGTCCTCCTCACACATCACTAATTCCAGTTCACCAATTTTATTAGTCAGGCTTCTGGCATTAGTGTACATACACTTAAGAGGTCTATGTATATTTTTTACCCCCCTTTTAAAATTACTATTACCTGTGAAGTGAATATCCGGGGTTTTTGGGTTACTTTGGTTGATGTTTTGCCCAATATTCTCCCTACATTCCTCACTAATCCCAACCCCCACTAACCCCCCACTCTCCCCGACTATGACCCACTCAGGTTGTATTATTGAGGAGAATTCAGTCTGACATTAGAAACAATAATTATGTGCAAACTGGCATTTAATCGTATATGAAATATAAGTTTTTCCACAAAATACACCCCTCCTGACATTTGACATTCATGTATGGTAGATGTCGGGCCTTTAAAGATGGCGTCCTCTCAGAAGCTGAGTAGCCAGCACGTGTCTGCTGTTTTACATAGTGTCTGTGAGATGACACTGATCATGGACATCAAACTCTTCAGATGCTATGGTCAACTGCAACCACAACATCTGAGTGGTCATTTACTGAGAGCCGGCTACTTCTGGTGACCAGATAACGAGATCGCAGGAGCCATTCTATTGCCATGACAGCCAGGAGTTTTATGAAAACTACAGATCGCCCTGCAAAAAAAAGGATCCCTTAAACAGTTCCATAGACAGAAATTAAAAAAAAAAAAAAGAAAAAAAGAAAAAAAAAGTTTTGGGCAAAAATATTATAACAAAAGCAGGGGAGGAGTGACCCTTCTTCTTTTCCTGGTGGGCTGATGCCCAGGGAGCCACCTGAGCCCTCCTCACAGCCGCCAGTCAGGTAGGTAATGATCTGTCTGTCGCTCTCATAGTTATTTAACGCTGGGGATGTTAGGTACCCTCCTGATTCATGAATTCAACTGTATTGCCATCCTAAAGCAATTGGAGTAGGAGGACAGAGCATGGCAGCTGGCACTGACCATCACAGAGGGGCAGCTTCGGAGGAGGTACTTTGTGCGGCACTGTGGTCTAGGATGCTGCTTGGTCAGTTTATTGTGTTGTATTTTCCTCTGCTGGGGCAGTATTTTGTGCCACAATATGATATTGCTGGCCCACCTACTGCTGTTGCCCTGCCTTCTGTCAATAGGGACCCACCTACAACCTAGGGCCACTTTTATTTTTTTTTCAGGGCGACTTTAAGTTCCCAATCCTCCTTGCACACAAGCTATGCAAATTTGATACCTCTGTGTTAAATACAAAATATGAAATAACACCTTTGTATACGAATCAATTAATACGAAAAATGTATATTTTAAAGTACATAAAAATGGAGTGGACATAAATAATGGAGCCAATGGAGTTCTATTACAAAAATCACAATAGGTGGTATCTATGTGGGCTGTAATACATTAAGCAAGCCTTCCATCCCGACAATCGCCTGCTCATCAGTGGAGGAGACCGCAGCTATTACATGCAGCGATCTCCTCCACAGTATGAGGAGTGGTGATAATGACATCGCTCGTTCCCATACTGAATCACTGTTTGCCGCCAGCAGACCTGCTTTGAAAAACATAAAACATTATAAAATAAAATTAAAAAAAATAAGAATCAGTTAGAATCAATTAGTACATTCCCCCATCACAGTCTCATTCCCTTAAAGGGAGTCTTTCACCTGTTTTCACCTATATAACTAACAGCAGTGCCCCACAGAAGATTGCATACACATCCCAGACATACCTGTGTGCACTGTGTGTTTGTATTACATGTCCAGGAAAAGCACTTTTATTCTGCTGGAAAACAGCTCCCAAGTGCCCAGCTGAAAGTGAAAATAAAAATAGCTTTCTCTCCCGACTCGATTTCTAACAGCTATATCTTCTGATATACTGGATATAATGCTTTGTATCATTTGAAAGCTTGGAATGTCAGCTTTCAAAGAGGATCAGAACCATTTTTCTATCTGCTACCAATCCCAAGATATTAGCAGCTAAAGTAGCCATCCCCTCTTCAGTCTGATTTGCTTTGGACACTTGCAGCAGCAGAGCTGGGCACTTGAGAGCTGTCTTCCTGCAGAATAAAAGTGCTTTTCCTGGACATGTAATACAGACACAAAGTGCACACATGTATGTCTGGGATGTGTATGCAATCTTCTGTGGGGCACTGCTGTTAGTTATATTGGTGAAAATGAGGTGACAGACTCCCTTTAAATAGCACAAATCATCACTCTCAAATCTCCTTTAACTCTCCAGAAGGCAATGATGATGCAAAGAGGAAAGCTTCTGTATCTCTCGATTCTCTGCCTATACTCATACCTCCCAACTTTGGAAATGGAGAAAGAGGGCCAAATTGTGCCACTGCAAATTTTTTCGACTAGGCTGCAAATTTTTTTCGACTAGGCCACGTCTCTATCTCTGCCCAAAACATAACTATACACCTAATCCCACCCAGTCCCCTTACTGCCCCACATAGTAATTTTTCCCCAGTTATGTGCCCCCAGTAATATGCCCTGTTATGTGCCCCCATTAATATGCCCTGTTATGTGCCTCCATTAATATGCCCTGTTATGTGCCCCCAGTAAATATGCCCAGTTATGTGCCCCCATTAATATGCCCTGTTATGTGCCCCCATTAATATGCCCTGTTATGTGCCCCCAGTAAATATGCCCTGTTATGTGCCCCCAGTAATATTCCCTGTTATGTCCCCCCAGTAATATGCCCTGTTATGTGCCCCCAGTAATATGCCTAGTTATGTGCCCCCAGTAACATGCCCAGCTTTTCCCCCCCAGTAGTATGCCCAGTTATGTGCCCCCAGTAATATGACCAGCTGTGTCCCCCAGTAATATGCCCACACAGAAAGTTAAAAAAATAAACACCATATACTTACCTTCTTCCTTGCAGCAGCATCACCAGCAGGACATCGTTTGCTCTAGTCTGGAGGGGGCGGAGCCAAGGCTAACTGTCGGCCCGCCTTGTCCCCCGTCCAGACCAAAGGTATGGAGAGCCAGCAGGGGGTATGGGAGGGATGTTGAATTAAGCAAAGAGCCGATGTCGGCTCTCTGCTTTATCACCAAACAGGCAACTGTCTCTGCGTCCTATGGATGCAGGGACAGCTGCGAGAAACCCGGACATACCTCCCCCGCAACGGGACAGCGGGACAGCCACTGCAATCCGGGACTGTCCCACTGGATCCGGGACGGTCCAAATCCTTCCCCCATCCCTCACTGATCCAAGGCATGTCTCAAAGTTTTAGTTTGCCTAATGATCCCCGGATATCAGCCTGACAGTACCACTCCATATATCTGAAAGCAGTCATCAGACCTAATATTTCCACCTCTGTGTAATGTGATTACTCTATGTGTATCTGGGCCAATCATGTCATCTAGGGGGTGTGTAGGAACTTCGGAAGATATATTATGGGCTCTTGATGTGCAGAACCCATGAAGTTGGAGAATGCGTAGGAAAGATGTGTCTTCCAAGAAAAACTTAGATTTGATCTCCCCAGGAGTCAGCCTTGTGATTTTTGTAATAGGACCACATGTAATGGTAATTTCATGTAGAATACAATTATTGACTAAATCACACATGTGGGGAATGGTGAACGGTCCACTTTAATTCAGAGATGAATCCTTTTTTTGATAGGCCAATTCTGGGATACATTTATAAATGCTTGGTAAAATACCATATCCCAGTATAGGAGTCAGTTTACCAGAGGCAAAACGGGGATGAAGTCCACAATACGTTTTAGTATGAATTAAAGGGGCTATTCAACCCTCTTAATGCCCCCCTCAATGCCCAGGCCCCTTGTGTACATTATACTTACCTGCTCCCTGACATCAGCATCACTCTGGATCCCTGCACGACCACCGATGTTTTGATCTGTGCGATGTGGAAAGCAGACAATAGCAGGCCGCGAAGGGGACAAACCTCCCTAGCATCGCAGGTGATGAAGCAGCGTCCGTGCTGGGTTCCAGAGTGATGCAGGAGCTAAGGAGCAAGTAAGTATAATGTATACAAGGGGTCACGGGAATTGGGGGTCATTATAGGGGTTGGATAACCCCTTTAAGACCATGGGGAAGATGTATCAATCTGGTGTAAAGGAAAACTGGCTTAGTTGCCCATAGCAACCAATCAGGTTCTACCTTTCATTATTCCGAGCTCCTTTGGAAAACAAAAGGTGGATTCAGATTGGTTGCTATGGGCAAGTAAGCCAGTTCTACTTTACACACGTTTTAATAAATCTCCCCCTAAGTATCTAATATTTTTGGTTCCTTTGCAGCCCTAATGCGTCTTGTCCATTCAGTTCACTTCTATTACTCTAATAATGCTAAACTAAAATCCCAAATATACCATTTGTATTGTATTATATACCATTATTATTGTCAACCTGCCAGTGCCTGCTATTATATTAAAGGGGTCTACTTCATCAAACTTCCATTATGTGCAAACTGCTCTGAATTTCTATGCTTGGCCTCTGTTTACTACTGGACTTTATGGCATTATTTTGTATTTGCTACATGTGCTCTTGGGAGCTTTTACCTGAAGCAGAATTTTTTGTACCCTCTACAGGCAGTTCTTTCCTCTTCATGGCTTGGTTTTTACTCTGATATGCATTGTCAGCTGTGAGATCTTATATAGATGGGTTTTTCTTTCCAAATCATGTCCAGTCAACTGAATCTACCACAGGTGGACTCCAATCAAGGTGTAGAAACATCTAAGAGATGGTCAAGAGAAATGGGAGGCCTCCTAACTTTCAAGTGTCATAGCAAAGGGTCTGAATACTTATGTCCATGCCAAATTTTAGATTTTCTTTTTTAATAAATTTGCAAAATAATTCTAAAATTCTGTTTTCTGGGGTATTGAGTGCAGATTGATGGGGGAAAACATGTTTTTTTATTTTTTATTTTAGCACAAGGTCATAACATGACAAAATATGAAAAAGTGAATGGGTCTGAAGACTTTCCGAATGCATGGTATACTGTATATTCTAGTATTAAATATCCTGTAGGTGTCGGCTAAGCCCACCGACAGTCTAATATGTGTGTGGACCTCCCAACAGATGATGTCGGGTGAAAGAGAAAGATTGGGCGAAAAATACTTACTTTTGATCCCCAGGGAGATAAGCCGCCACCAGAGGTGTCCAGCAGGAGCTTTCTCCCATTTCCCCATTGAATACACACATACATGTTCGGCTGTATGTGTATGTGTATGAGGGGAGTGTATGGCCATCTAATTTGTTCCTTACTGCTCTCTAACAAAATCCTAACTTACTACACCTTTGTTTCTCAAAATGGCTTCTGTTACACGTGGCATTCACACAGCACCATTTAACCCAATTTGTGGAGCAAGTTATATTTTCTATGGATGGATAAGAAAAGCAATATTTTTACTACTGTCTGGAGTCACACCCTCCATTGACTGCTGTGTCCCATCGCCTGCCCGTCTACTTCCTGCTGACTCACTGACTTTCTGAGGCCACTCAAAATGACAACACAGAGCGTATGAGAGCTCTTCGTCTTCTTCATATGTTAATTACGTAACTGATATTTTATTGTATGCTGATTTCCTCAGGACTTCCATCTAGATAACAATAGGTAACTTTGTTACAGACTATTAAGATTCTCCAGTCAAACACACCATTATATAGTATAGCTCACTCATCAAATATTTAAAATGTGGATGTCCTGTGTATTTCTAGTTGATTATACAGTACCAACATCAGTGGTGTACACAGATATCATAGATATCATCTCCACAGCAAAAACTTAGTAAGGACTTCGCCCCAATGAGATTTATGACAGAATTACTGCTACCCAACTGCTACCTCAAAAGAAAGGAAACAGCCAGGCAGTGGTGTATATAGAAATCACTGGGTCCCATAGCAAAAAATCGAAATTGGTCCCCCATGCCCCATTCATAGCCCTTCCTACTACCTATTCCTGGTCAGTGTATACAGCAGTGTACTGATATGTGAGGTATGAGGTATAGATTACAGCTCGTCCTGGATATACTATATATCCTAATACACAGCGTCTATTATACCTTGTACCTCACATATCAGTACACTACTGTATATACTATATACCTGTAAATACTACATCTATTATTCATCATACCTCACAAGTCAGTACACTGCTGTATATACTATATATCTGTACACACTGAATCTATTATACCTTATACCTATAAATTAGTACACTGCTGGGCATACTAACTACATACCTGTGTCCACTGCATCTATTAGACTGTATAATAGATGCAGTATATATATATATACAGTAGTTTGAACACACCTTCTCAAGACCAAAAGTTTGGACACACCTTCTCATTCAAAGAGTTTTCTGTATTTTCATGACTATGAAAATTGTAGATTCACACTGAAGGCATCAGAACTATGAATTAACACATGTGGAATTATATACTTAACAAAAAAGTGTGAAACAACTGAAAATATGTCTTATATTCTAGGTTCTTCAAAGTAGCTACCTTTTGCTTTGACTACTGCTTTGCACACTCTTGGCATTCTCTTGATGAGCTTCAAGAGGTAGTTACCTGAAATGGTATTCCAACAGTCTTGAAGGAGTTCCCAGAGATGCTTAGAACTTGTTGGCCCTTTTGCCTTCACTCTGCGGTCCAGCTCACCTCAAACCATCTCGATTGGAGGTGTGTTTGGGGTCATTGTCCTGTTGATAAATAAATGATGGTCCAACTAAACGCAAACCGGATGGAATAGCATGCCGCTGCAAGATGCCGTGGTAGCCATGCTGGTTCAGTATGCCTTCAATTCTGAATAAATCCCCAACAGTGTCACCAGCAAAGCACCCCCACACCATCACAGCTCCTCCTCCATGCTTCACGGTGGGAACCAGGCAGAGGCGTAGCGACCGGGGGGGGCATTAATCTTATGTGGCTGGGTGGGCTGATCCGAGGTCTGATGGGGGGCACAATACGCTGATCTGAGGTCTGATGGGGGCACAATATGCTGATCTGAGGTCTGATGGGGGCACATTCTGCTGATCTGAGGTCTGATGGGGGCACAATACGCTGATCTGAGGTCTGATGGGGCACAATATGCTGGTCTGAGGTCTGATGGGGGCACAATACGCTGATCTGAGGTCTGATGGAGGCACAATACGCTGATCTGAGGTCTGATGAGGCACAGTAGGGTGATGTGAGGACTGATGGGGGCACATTCTGCTGATCTGAGGTCTGATGGGGGCACAATACGCTGATCTGAGGTCTGATGGAGGCACAATACGCTGATCTGAGGTCTGATGGGGGCACAATACGCTGATCTGAGGTCTGATGGGGGCACAATACGCTGATCTGAGGTCTGATGGGGCACAATACGCTGATCTAAGGTCTGATGGCACATTCTGCTGATCTGAGGTCTGATGGGGGCACATTCTGCTGATCTGAGGTCTGATGGGGGCACAATACGCTGATCTGAGGTCTGATGGAGGCACAATACGCTGATCTGAGGTCTGATGGGGGCACAGTAGGCTGATGTGAAGACTAATGGGGGCAGATTCTGCTGATCTGAGGTCTGATGGGGGTACAATACGCTGATCTGAGGTCTGATGGGGCACAGTAGGCTGATGTGAGGTCTGATGGGGGCACAGTAGGCTGATCTTAGGTTTGATGGGGGCACATTCTGCTGATCTGAGGTCTGATGGGGCACATTTTGCTGATCTGAGGTCTGATGGGGAACATTCTGCTGATCTGAGGTCTGATGGGGCACAATACGCTGATCTGAGGTCTGATGGGGGCACAGTAGGCTGATCTGAGGTTTGATGGGGCACATTCTGCTGATCTGAGGTTTGATGGGGGCACATTCTGCTGATCTGAGGTCTGATGGGGGCACATTCTGCTGATCTGAGGTCTGATGGGGGCACAATACGCTGATCTGAGGTCTGATGGAGGCACAATACGCTGATCTGAGGTCTGATGGGGCACAGTAGGCTGATGTGAGGTCTGATGGGGGCACATTCTGCTGATCTGAGGTCTGATGGGGGCACAATACGCTGATCTGAGGTCTGATGGAGGCACAATACGCTGATCTGAGGTCTGATGGGGGCACAATACGCTGATCTGAGGTCTGATGGGGGCACAGTAGGCTGATCTGAGGTTTGATGGGGCACATTCTGCTGATCTGAGGTCTGATGGGGGCACATTCTGCTGATCTGAGGTCTGATGGGTGCACATTCTGCTGATCTGAGGTCTGATGGGGGCACAATACGCTGATCTGAGGTCTGATGGGGGCACAATACGCTGATCTGAGGTCTGATGGGGCACAATATGCTGATCTGAGGTCTGATGGGGGCACAATACGCTGATCTGAGGTCTGATGGAGGCACAATACGCTGATCTGAGGTCAGATGGGGGCACAATACGCTGATCTGAGGTCTGATGGGGGCACAATACGCTGATCTGAGGTCTGATGGGGGCACAATACGCTGATCTGAGGTCTGATGGGGCACAATACGCTGATCTAAGGTCTAATGGCACATTCTGCTGATCTGAGGTCTGATGGGGGACCATTCTGCTGATCTGAGGTCTGATGGGGGCACATTCTGCTGATCTGAGGTCTGATGGGGGCACAATACGCTGATCTGAGGTCTGATGGAGGCACAATACGCTGATCTGAGGTCTGATGGGGGCACAGTAGGCTGATGTGAAGACTAATGGGGGCAGATTCTGCTGATCTGAGGTCTGATGGGGGTACAATACGCTGATCTGAGGTCTGATGGGGCACAGTAGGCTGATGTGAGGTCTGATGGGGGCACATTCTGCTGATCTGAGGTCTGATGGGGGCACAATACGCTGATCTGAGGTCTGATGGGGGCACAATACGCTGGTCTGAGGGGGGCACAATACGCTGATCTGAGGTCTGATGGAGGCACAATACGCTGATCTGAGGTCTGATGGAGGCACAATACACTTATCTGAGGTCTGATGGGGGCACAATACGCTGGTCTGATGGGGGCACATTAAGCTTATCTGAGGTCTGATGGGGGCACAATACGCTGATCTGAGGTCTGATGGGGGCAGGGGACTGTTAGTTTAATGATGTAAAAACTGGGGACAGGTTTCCTTTAACATAAGAGTCCCCTTGTTTTTTACTCCTACTACTCCTATATTTTACTGCATTATGTGGTAGAGTATTTACACTAGGGTATGTAGAAAGTCTATTGTACTGTACTTAACAGCATAGATGATCTAGCAGTTTATACAGTCATCTTTCTAATACAATATTATAACCACAACTAGTAGTATGTGCCTGTGAAGTTGGAAACGTGCGTTTGGGAAGCCACTAAGTGGGGGGCCCACTCAAGTATGTTTCGCCCCCCCCCTGTTCTGAACCTCTAGCTACGCCTCTGGAACCAGGCATGTAGAGTCCATCCGTTCACCTTTTCTGCGTCGCACAAAGACATGGTGGTTGGAACCAAAGATCTCAAATTTGGACTCATCAGACTAAAGCACAGATTTCCACTGGTCTAATGTCCATTCCTTGTGTTCTTTAGCCCAAACAAGTCTCTTCTGCTTGTTGCCTGTCCTTAGCAGTGGTTTCCTAGCAGCTATTGTACCATGAAGGCCTGCTGCACACAGTCTCCTCTTAACAGTTATTGTAGAGATGTGTCTGCTGCTAGAACTCTGTGTGGCATTGACCTGGTCTTTAATCTGAGCTGCTGTTAACCTGCGATTTCTGAGGCTGGTGACTCGGATGAACTTATCCTCCGCAGTAGAGGTGACTCTTGGTCTTCCTTTCCTGGGGCGGTCCTCATGTGAGCCAGTTTCTTTGTAGCGCTTGATGGTTTTTGCGACTGCACTTGGGGACACTTTCAAAGTTTTCCCAATTTTCGGACTGACTGACCTTCATTTCTTAAAGTAATGATGGCCACTCGTTTTTCTTTACTTAGCTGCTTTTTTCTTGCCATAATACAAATTCTAACAGTCTATTCAGTAGGACTATCAGCTGTGTATCCACCTGACTTCTGCCCAACACAACTCATGGTCCCAACCCCATTTATAAGGCAAGAAATCCCACTTATTAAACCTGACAGGGCACAAGTGAAAACCATTTCAGGTGACTACCTCTTGAAGCTCATCAAGAGAATGCCAAGAGTGTGCAAAGCAGTAATCAAAGCAAAAGGTGGCTACTTTGAAGAACCTAGAATATAAGACATATTTTCAGTTGTTTCACACTTTTTTGTTAAGTATATAATTCCACATGTGTTAATTCATAGTTTTGATGCCTTCAGTGTGAATCTACAATTTTCATAGTCATGAAAATACAGAAGATTCTTTGAATGAGAAGGTGTGTCCAAACTTTTGGTCTGTACTGTGTATATATATATATATATATATATATATATATATATATATATATATAATATATATATATAATATATATCTAAAATGATTGACATCATAGGTAGACCTCAATTATGAGAAACAAAATGAGAAAACAAATCCAGAAAATCACATTGTCTGATTTTTAAAGGATTCATTTGCAAATTTTGGTGGAAAATAAGTATTTGGTCACCTACAAACACAGACCTGTAACTTCTTCTTTAAGAGGCTCCTCTGTCCTCCACTCATTACCTGTAGTAATGGCACCTGTTTGAACTTGTTATCAGTATAAAAGACACCTGTCCACAACCTCAAACAGTCACACTCCAAACTCCACTATGGTGAAGACCAAAGAGCTGTGGACGGACACCAGAAACAAAATTGTAGACCTGCACCAGGCTGGGAAGACTGAATCTGCAAAGGGCAAGCAGCTTGGTGTGAAGAAATCAACTGTGGGAGCAATAATTAGAAAATGGAAGACATACAAGACCACTGATAATCTCCCTCGATCAGGGGCTCCATGCAAGATCTCACCCCATGGGGTCAAAATGATCACAAGAACTGTGAGCAAAAATCCCAGAACCACACGGGGGGGACCTAGTGAATGACCTGCAGAAAGCTTGGACCAACGTAACAAAGGCTACCGTCAGTAACACACTACGCCGCTAGGGACTCAGATCCTGCAGTGCCAGACGTGTCCCCCTGCTTAAGCCAGTACCTATCCGGGCCCGTCAGAAGTTTGCTAGAGAGCATTTGGATGTTCCAGAAGAGTATTGGAAAAATGTCATATGGTCAGATGAAACCAAAGTAGACCTATTTGGTAGAAACACAATGCTCTGTGTTGTGTTTGGAGGAGAGTGAATGCTAAGTTGCATCCAAAGAACACCATACCTACTGTGGAGTATGGGGTTGGCAACATCATGCTTTGGGGCTGTTTCTCTGCAAAGGGACCAGGACGACTGATCCGTGTACATGAAAGAATGAATGGGGCCATGTATTGTGAGATTTTGAGTGCAAACCTCCTTCCATCAGCAAAGGCATTGAAGATGAAACGTGGCTGGGTCTTTCAGCATGAGAATGATACCAAGCACACTGCCAGGGCAACGAAGGAGTGGCTTCGTAAGAAGCATTTTAAGGTCCGGTAGTGGCCTAGCCAGTCTCCAGATCTCAACCCCATAGAAAACCTTTGGAGGGAGTTGAAAGTCCGTGTTGCCCAGTGACAGCCCCAAAACATCACTGCTCTAGAGGAGCTCTGCATTGCCTTGCCTTACATAAACCTTGTGAAGACTTACAGAAAACGTTTGACCTCTGTCATGGCCAAGAAAAGATATATAACAAAGTATTGAGATGAACTTTTTTAATTAACCAAATACTTATTTTCCACCATAATTTGCAAATAAATTCTTTAAAAATCAGACAATATGATTTTCTGGATTTGTTTTCTCATTTTGTCTCTCATGGTTGAGGTCTACCTATGATGTCAATTACAGGCCTCTCGCATCTTTTTAAGTGGGAGAACTTGCACAATTGGTGGCTGACTAAATACTTTTTTCCCCCACTGTGTGTGTATGTATATATATATATATATATATATATATATATATATATAAAAACGTAGAGCAGAGTGCTGATGTGAGAAGTACAAGGTATAATAGTGCAGTATTATGATTATTGGGGGTTGAGGGACCTGTGATAATGCTCTGTGCAGTTCCTTTACTAGATGTTCAGGACCTGTGATGCTAAAGATGATGCCATCACAGGTCCTGGCAGATGCTCCTATTTAACCTAGGAACTACACCATGCTTTATACCAGGGATGCCCAGACTTAGGCCCTCCAGCTGCAAAACTACAACTCCCAGCATGTCCGGAAAGCCTACAGCTATCAGCCTACAGCCAAGCATGATGGGAGTTGTAGTTTTACAACAGCTGGAGGGCCGCAGGTTGAGCATCCCTGCTCTATACAGTTCCTTTACTATATTACAGGACCTGTGATGATGATTTCTTCATCAGTCCTGGTAGATGCTCCTATCTAACCTGGGAACTAGACCATTATTTGTGCAGTTCCTTTGCTAGATATACAGGACCTGCAATGCTGAAGATGATGTCATCACAGGTCCTGGCAGATGTTTCTATCTAACCTGGGAACTACACCATTCTTTGTGCAGTTCCTTTGCTAGATATACAGGACCTGTGATGACATCATCATCACAGGTCCTTTAGCTTTCTCAACTGATGATAGGGATAGTATATTGGAGCAGGACAGTGTAATTAGAGTGTAATTAGGGGGCAGGGCCTTTGGTTCACTACGACCCCTTTTACCAAAGAGCCTCATAGCTGCTGCCTGGTCTGCGTATATTGGGGGTACACCACTGGGAACAGGTGCTTTATATAACCATATTTTTTCAATGCACACATACATTGATAAATCTCTGCAATACACCTTTAAATAATGTTTCCCCTCACATAGTATTTCGTAAGACTGGCAACCTACAGACACCACTAGGGGGAGTTCAGAGCAGAGCAATGTATTTGATTACTATTGACCTCAATGGAAGCTGTAAAATCTAGATGCACCAAACTGCCTCTACTGTCAGCTGCAGGAAAATACTGTTGTTTTGCCAGGAAGCAGAAGTTCAGAACTTGGTCTCCCATACCACAGGCCCCAGAACATGGTCTGCCTCCATAGCAAGTATGCCAGTGGCCAACATATTCCATGGCACTGTACAGAGATTATTAAACACATCAGATGCTTACACACACAAGGAACAATTCCCATCAGAAGATGAGCTATATATTTGGAGTGTGGGAGGAGACTGAGGCAAACACAGGGAGAATATTGAAACTTCATGGGGAGATTGCCCTTGGCTCAGATTTGAGCTCAGATTCCCAGAGCTTCAAGGCACCAGTGGTAACCACTGAGCCACTATACAAAGAGCGCATGATACTCCTGTCTGATGTTGAACGCAATCCTTTCACAAAAGCTTGCCACTTGACAATCACAAGATGCTGATTGAAATGAACGCTACTCGCTTCAATGGAACGCAGCCTGTTATTTCTGCAGCGCTGGGCTCCTTCTTTGTCTGGGACCCACAGCAAATTAAGATCTTCTAAAAACTGCATAGAAATCGATAATTTTGCAAACAAAATAAGAAATTATTTCATTTTCATAAGTTCCAATTAATATTCAGCAACAAATGCAGAAGCAAGTGTAAGTCACCCAGAGGCTTCATGTATGTAGTATGTGTACAGATTGCATCCACATGTACATGTCCATTCGAGAATGTCTTCTCATGATAATTCAACACTGCTTAGTAAGTGCCTCTACCTGACCTTTTATTACGCTGACCCAGTGGAGATTCCAAGTGAGCAATATTTATGTTTTTTAAACACATCGAGGAAGATTTATCATAGCCGGTACGGTTGAGGGAATCAGGTTTGAATTGCTGTATCTGCTGTATCCCAATTCTTTTAAAAACGACCTTAAGAATATCGACTCCGTCCTACTGTAAGATATATGGGGCTCGGTGGAGGTCTTTCCTAAGTTTCAGCAAATATTTCAAGACTTACTTTGTCTCGCCTCTATCAAGAGCCACTCTGTTTATTTGCATAAATTACTGTATCAAAATACGAAGCTGAACATGGCTTCATTAATGCTCAGCTCAGTCCCTTTCAAGAGAATAAGCCAGGTCTGCAATACCAAGCCCAGCCAATATACAGTGTGCTTGGTTGGCTGTGAGAAGGCCGAGCACCACAGCTGATTAGAAGGTGTGCCAGATATAGACCTCCGCCGATCAGGTACTGATGACCTAGTTAAGAACAGGTCTCAGAAAACCCATAGGATAGATTTATGTTTAAAAGAATCATAGAAGAATGATGACAAAAATATTCTGTATAGCCTTTCTAGTCTGTCCTTGTATTATTTCCAACCTCCCATGTCCTAAAAATCAAATTTCAAGAAAAATAAAGTAAAAAATAAAGGAGCTGATTATTAAAGGGTTATTCTCATTTTAGACAATGGGGGCATATCGCTAGGATATGCCCCCATTGTCTTATAGGTGCAGGTCCCACCGCTGGGACCCGCACCTATATCCAGAACGGAGACCCCGAACTGAATGAGGGCGCACTGCGCATGCGCAGCCACCCTCCATTCATTTCTATGGGGCCGCCGAAAATAGCCGAGTGCTGGCTCGGCTACTTCCGTCGGCTCCATAGAAATGAATGGGAGTGGTCGCCGCGCTTACGCGCTGCGCTCCCATTCATTTCTATGAGCGCAGCGGGGAGCTGCGCCTGGTGGTGGCCGCTCCATTCTGGATATAGGTGCGGGTCCCAGCGGTGGGACCCGCACCTATAACACAATGGGGGCATATCATAGAGATATGCCCCCATTGTCTAAGATGAGAATACCCCTTTAAGCCTGGTATGTAGTATATCAATCTTGGACTAGGTTCACATCTGTGGTATACTAACGGAATTATGGTATCCAGCATAACTGAAAACCGCCAAGGCCTGCTAAGTCCCTATTCACTATAGTGGGATTTGTTGGGTTTCCGGCAAGAATGCTGCATGCAGTGTTTTTCTTTCCGACATAAAGCAGGCATTCCTGCTGGAAACCCTATGGATACCATTATGGTGAATAGGACATATCTGGCCCTGGCAGTGTCTGGCTATGCCGGATATGGCAATTCCAGTACTCAGCTCCTCTCATGGACCAGACTACTAGAATACAGTACCGCAGATATGGACTTCACCTTAGGGCTCATGCACACGGCGGTAGTTTTAGTCCACATCTGATTTGTGTTTTTTGCAGATCGGCTGTGGACCTATTCATCTCAGTGTAATCTCATCCGTAAGACCGTTCCACAGACCCACAAAAAACAGGACATTTCTGCAGGAGAAAAAATAGGCAAAAATGGATACAGTCAGCTGCAGATAGCAATAGGACCTTTCACCACTCCTAACACGCCTGCTTTAATAGCTTCATGCATTCCCCATGGAACAACAATTCTGGAGCATCTATTCTTATGACTCTATGTTGTGCCATTCCTTTATTATTCCTGCTAGAAGTTATAATTGAATTGCTATTAGCCTTCAGTAAGAGTACAGAGGGGAGGTAACAAGTTGAGGGTGTGTACCTGCACAGACTCACTCTATTCAATCAGGGCTGCCATGTTTATGTGTACAGGTCCACCCTTACTGAAGGCTAATAACAATTCATTAATAACTTCTAGTAGAAATAATAAAGGAACGGCACAACATAGAGCCATAAGAATAGATGCTCCAGAATTGTTATTAAGTGCATGAAGCTATTAAAACAGACATGTCAGGAGCAGTGAAAGGTACTCCTTAATCAGATACTGCACTGGTGTAGCACCTTTTCGGATGTCCATGCCCAAAACTAAAATCTATGCCAGGAATCAGCAACCTCCGAACGCACAGTCCCGGATTTTAGTGGCTGTCCTGTAGGAAGCAGAGACAGTTGCCTGTAGTGATGAAGCAGAGAGCCATCAGCTCTGTGCTCCATCATTCCTCTCCCCTATCAGTGCTCCACACTGCTGGTCTCTGCAGGGGCCGGGGCTGGTCGCCAGTCAGCTGTGCTCCTCCTCCTCCTACACAGACCAGAGCAGCCAATGTGTATTCTTCTGCTGCTGGGGAACAAGGTGAGTATGTGGAGTTTATAATTTTTTTTTAACTTCCTGTGAAGGGACACAGCTGGGAATATTGCTGTGAAGGGGCACAACTGGGCATATTAATGTGAGGAGGCACATATCTGTCATTACTACTGCGAAGGAGGCACATATCTGGGCATAATCTGTGAAGGAGACACATAGCTGTCATAACTACTGTGTGGTGGCATAAAGGGGGAATAATTACTATGTGGGGGCATTTAGGGGACTGGGTGGGATTAGGTGTATAGTTATGTTTTGGGCGGAGTTAGAGGCATGGCCTGCTGTGGAAAAAATTTGCCGTGGCCACTTTCCGAACGTAGTGTCCCTCTTCCTTCTTTTCATAAATTGGGAAGTACGCACAACATCTGGAGTGCACTGCTGAAGTTTGCTGATCCTTGCTCTATGCTATCTAGCTTTGATAGAATTGAAATCTTTGCCAAACTCCCCCTAAAGAACTTACATGGGGTGTTCTTACGTTTTCACATGACTATAGGTCAGGGGTCAGGTAGGTCAGGGGTCAGGTAGGTCCCTTCATGTGGTTATGCAGATCAGATAATCTTTTCCCACACATGCACAGCTACATGATATAGTCCACACCTATAGTCCTGCATACAAAACCCTTGAGCAATAAATATTACACACAGTATATCAATGATAATTATCTGCAGGAAGAAAAGTTAAGAATGTCAGATGAGGGAACTGGTATAACAGCATTCTTCATCCACATAGGTTTTAAACGCACTTAAATTTAAAAAAAAAAAGATGGGAAATCCTGTTGCCAGTGTGACACTTCTATTTATACCGCGCTGAACCCCTACGCAGTTATGCCACAGATATCTCCTCCTTTAGATGAAGCTATGTAATCCCTGGCTCAGTTTTTTTGGCCATGCCACTTGTGCTAACACTAAGGCTTGAAATATGGCCTGCCTCGTGGCCACTACTGACAACTGCTCTGAATCATGTTGAGAGGAATGCTGGACTTTCAGAGAAGAGGTTGCAGGGCATAGTCTTGTGAGGGCTTTGTGGGTTATTACAGCCTGCAAGTAATATTCGTGGGGAAGCTTCTAGGAACATGACTTTCTCACGCTTATTCACCATGATGACATTTAAACAAGCAGCAACCAGGTATATTAGCACAAGAGGGTCACATACTAAGGCTGACCCATTTATTTCTAAGGGGCCATTCACACATTCATATTTTCTGCAGATCCGAGTGGCTGTTCCGCATATGATAGAACACGTCCTACATACTGAAGGCCTTTTATGAGTACTATTCATTAAAGTGGAGGTTGGGCAGGAGCTCACAGCATTATAAATAATTATAATGCCATGAGTCCGTGTCACAGGACCAGCGTTACGGACGGAAATAACGTTCACACATTTCCAGGAATGGACACACTCACCTGAAACAACTATATCTACTATTTCCCATTGTCATTCAGATTCCCGAATGTATACAGTCTGCAGCATAGAGCCTTATGGAATAAAAAAAAACACTTAGAAAGTTAAAAAAAAACACTCCCCTTGAAAGTCTGACTGTTGAAGCTGTCTGTAACCACACATTCCACATTCTAATGCTGGCTATATTGTAGGCTGTGTATCATCAGACGGGTCTGCTGCTCATACACTTATTTAACGCCCAATAAGCCACGGTCATCTGACAAAGCAGACCTGACACATTGGCCTTTCCAAAGTGAATCTGAACTTCAAGTTACAACTTGAGTGTAATTATCAATTATAAACTCAATTGTGGCTCTCAATGCCAGGCTGCTGTGTCCAAAGTTAAAAAGATATTGTATTAGAGAGGGCAAAAAATATCTTAGTCCTTTATAAAGCACGAGTGCAGTCACACATTAAAGGGTCATTGAGTTTCCATAAAGAGACATATCAAAGGCTTTGATCGGTGGGAATCTGAGTGCTAAGACCCCCACAATCACTAGAAGGAGGAAAAAGAAGCGTTCACATAGCGTGCTCTATCCTCACTGCAGAAATCAAGAGAAATCCATATACTTTCTATTGAGTCTGTCTCGATTCTTTCTCCTGCAGTGAAGATAGAGAGTGCGATATGCAAGTGCTTTTCTCTCCTCGTTTTAGTGATCGGTGGAGGCCTCAGGGCTCAGACCCCCAACAATCAAAACCTTTGATATGTTTCTATGATATATCAAAAGTTTCCTGAAAACTCAGTAAGTTGAAGAAGACTTAGCAAAACCAAATTACTATGAGGTTTAGCAGGTTTCAATGATGAAAAAGGGTTATGAATCCTAAAGGTACTTACTCTAGAGAAGGCTGAAGTAGGATATGAAATCTTTATAGAAATACTATATGTAAATGGTCCATATAAAATCTGATTCTTTTTGCAGACCCCACAAATAAAATCAGGTCAGTGCTTGTGGCTAGCGCAAGTGGGATTTCATTTCAAAATTAGAACTCAGAGAACTATAACTCTCAGCATGTCCAGGCTGTTATTATGTGATATCAGAGGACATTACACTGATAAGGTATAAGAGGAAAGGACAACAACTCCCAGCATGTCCAGACTCATTATATATCTAAGGACATTACAGGGAGGAGGTATAAAAGGAGACAACTATAAATCCTAGCATGTCCAGGCTATTATTATGTGATATTGGAGGACATTACATGGATAAGGTATAAGAGGAAAGGACTACAACTCATTTCTCTGGCACGCATTTCTCTGGCTCACAGTGAATCCATCTCTCTCCAGGGTTGCCAACCGTCCAGAAATTTCAGTCCATTAAAATAGGTGACTTTTTTCCTGTGTCCGTGAAAAAAATAGATGTGTCTCTGATTTTTTTGAGGATGGTGGTACTTGACTAGATTAATTTGGTGATAATTATCATCATTTTACAGCTCCCAGTAAATGCTGGTAATGAGGGTTATCAGTATATTGAACTATAGACATGTATTACTTATACTCTCTATCATTCATTATGGTTTTCCAATGTTTCCAATCGTAAAAAATGTTGGCTGTCCATGATTTTAGGATAAGTTGTCCAGAAAAAAGAAACATTCAAGTTGGCAACCCTGTCTCTCTCTCCTCATGTCACATGACATCATCACAGGTCCCGAACCCCCAATTCTCCACACTGCTGAGCTCCGCCCCCTCCTGCACTGATCATATGGTGGTGACATCATCACAGGTCCTTCACCACCAATTCTCCTCTCCACTGCTGATCTTTGCCCCCACCTGCACTGATCACATGACGATGACATCATCACAGGTCATTCAGCTCTTGCAGTGTAGCAGATACAGTGCAGGTAGGTCAGTGGTTACTGTTTTTGTATCTGGTTGTCTCTGTTATCAGACATTAGCAGAGCCTGACCACCAGGCTCCTTGCTGTGCTTTCCCCATACCAACTGCTATGGCTGCTGTGGTGGTGGTTACACCCCTGTTAACAACTCATTGCACGCCTATGACTGCTACAACCAACATCATTGTTGCCATCCATACGCTGCTATAAGAGAAGGATTGCACTGTGTTATATGACTCGGAATTGTGCATTGTTATTGCTGGATGTATTGCTACTCCTATTCTGCACTTGGACTTATTTATTGATACCCACTGGCCTGGTTGCTGACTCCACCATTTGCCAGCCATTGCACATTCCCTCCTACCTGGCACCCAGAGCAACACCTAACATCAGCGGCCCCCCAACTACCACCAGGCAGGAGCCCCAATACTATAGTGTGTCCCCAGCGAAGGAAGGGTGTGCCATCCAGTCACTGCACAGCTCTAGGGAGCCCATAATGACTACTCCCATCCTCCGTTCGCTCCTCCTGGGCTGGGGTTAGATAACTTCTTTTTAAAACACTATATACAGGGTAAGGGCTCATGCATTTTTTGCTGATCAGGTGCAGACCCATTCATTTCAATGCGTAAGTCCATTCCACGGGCCCCTCAAAAAAATAGAACAAGTCCTATTCTTGTCCGTTTTGCAGACAAGGATAGGACATTTGTGAAGGAGCTCTCGGACAATATCTGTGTTTTGCAGACTGCAGACCGCAAAAACTGCTACAGTTGTGTGCATGATCCCTAAAGGCCCTTTTACATGAGATGATTATCAGGAACGAACATTTATATAAACTCTTGCTACCGGCAATCAACCAGTGTAAAGATGCCACCAATCACCCAATGAATAGGCAAACATTGGTGATTTTTTCGGGTGAAAGCATTATTGATGCAGATATCTAGATCATCGCTTCTGGTCAGCAGCTTGTAATGAGTAAACAGGGATCTGCTTCACAAAAATAATGGGGGTCATTTACGCATTTTACAACAGTCTTTGTTTCCCCTTTGCGCTGACGGAAAATGCACTTAATTTATGATGAAGTGTGATTAGCCGCATCCTCTGGCAGTCCGTGCCCCATAGACATAAAACCTGCTTCAGCCCCTGACTGTAATAGTTTTTCACCAACATTTACGCTGTTTTCCAGGCATAAATGTTGGTAAAATTGTCTGGGCTGATGTCCTGGCTCCTGCCACTCCCAAGTGTCGAATTAAGCACAAAAAAACCCCATGTGACAAAATATAAAAAGTTGCGAAAAGGTCATTGGAACTTTTTTATGACAAAAACTGATGTAGCGGCGTTCGTACATGACTTCCAATAATTCTCCATAGGGAAAAGCGATCAGTAGTCCTCATACAGAGGATATGATCGCTGCTTGTAAATGTAGCTCTCACCTCATCTGACAAGCAGGATATTAAAGGGGTATTCCCATCTTAGACAATGGGGGCATTTCGCTAGGATCGAGATATCGAGAACGGAGTGGGGAGTGCTGTGCCTGGAGGACCCAGGTTTCCCGGGGTCTGGCCACCACCAGGCGCTGCTCCCATAGATTTGAATGGGAGCGCACTGCGCATGTGTGGCCACCGCTCCCATTAATTTCTATGTAGCCGACGGAAATAGCGAGCCAGTGCTCGGCTATTTTCGGCGGCCCTATAGAAATCAATGGAGGGCGGCTGCGCATGCACAGTGCACCCTCCTTCACTTTGGGGGCTCCGTTCTCGATATAAGTGCGGGTCCTAGTGGTGGGACCCGCACCTATAAGACAATGGGGGCATATCCGAGTGATATGCCCCCATTGTCTAAGATGGGAATAACCCTTTAATCTGGGATGAACAGTTTGTTCTTGATAATTGCCTGCCAGGTTGGAATGTGTAAATGGGCATTTACTGATATTAAAGGGGTGAACAACCCCTTTAATATAGAATGTTGATCAAGGGATCGGTCTTATTGTCAGGATCCGAAAGATTTGTTTTTCAATTTATCTTCCAGTCTTAAACCAGCTCCGTACTTGGGCACTCATCATTATGTCCATATGAGGATGGTGTTGGCAGTTTTCCGACGTGTCTGGGTGTCAGTTTAGGCTATAAATTGGATTGTGAAGGATTTATGATGTTCTCGTTTAGAAGCCCTGTTGACAAACACAACAACAGTGGCTTTATGAGCAGGTCCAGGATTAGTGCCCCCTATTCTGCTACTGTTTGCTCTTTATCCTGGATGTGTCTCTCTACTTTTGTCTGTGCAGCTGTGTTCCCCGCAGGCTATTTTATCCATAACACTATGTCTTCCTAATGACTTTCACAGTCGGAAAAGCTTTAAATAAATAATTAGATGTATAATGTGGACAGATAAGAATATGAAACATATGTTGGGTAGTTTCATATCCATGATTCAGCAGCTCCTTCCCTGCGGCTCTAGATCGTATTACATTTCAACCACACCTTTCTTTTGGCCACAAAAGGGTCAGTGTTGTTTCCAGACATGGATGCAGAGGGACTGGACACCAGTAACTTAACAATACATACTGGTCCAGATCAGATGTACTAATGTGAGTGCACCTAGACCTTGTCCTAAATTGCACCAAAAGATTACGCAAATTGGCATGTTTTGGCACATTAAGTTTAGGTAAAATCTTCTGAACCTAGTTCAATGGGTTGTGTCTTAGATGTAACATTTTGCACCAAAATTGTAAAATTCTGTAGCAAATTAAGTCAGCCAATAGTTGGTATAGAGTTAGGATACTTTCACACCTGCGGCATCGGACTCCGGCAGGTGTTGTACTTTTGTTCCGGCCGCCTCTCGGCAGGGTTTGCCATGCTGCGGCCGGATCCGTGGCCCGCCCCCATTACAGTGAATGGGGCCAGAGCGTAGTTTCGTTTCAGCCCCACACGTGCACCTGCGGCAGCACAGATCCTAAGAGCCTGCCGGAGTCCAATGCCGCAGGTGTAAAACTAGCCTTAGACAAAAATGCCTGAGCCCCTGTGATAAATCTGGTGCAGGTCTAGAAAGCTTATCTAAGTTTATGCCATCTCATATTAGTAAATCTGCCCCATTGTGTCAAAACGAAAAGTTACCATAAGGCCTTATTCACATGTCTGTGATTAAATCCATGCTAAGATGTTTAGTAATTCATCTGTGAAGATTTCCATGAAGAATCCATGTTTTGTCCATGTGTCCGTTTTTTGCGGACCCTGCTAAAACACAGATGTGTGAATGCATACATTAAAATGAATAGTTTGTGTGCTGTCCGTGAAGAACACGGAGGGCACACGTCCATGAATCACTGACATGTGAATGTGTGGGCTACACGGTGGCTTCTGTTGTGTGTAATTTTCTTGTTCAAAGAGTCTTGTTCAAACTGGTGTAAAGGAAAATTGGCTTAGTTGTCCATAGCAACCAATCAGATTCCACCTTTCCATTTTCCAAAGGAGCTGTGAAAAATTAAAGGTGCAATGTGGTTGCTATGGGAAACTAAGCCAGTTTTCTGTTAAACGAATTTTGATAAATCTCCCCCACTATCCAATAAGCAGGCAAGGCATCAGAGATCCCTCATCCTCATACTGTGGAGGTGATCGCTGCCTGTAAATGCAGCACTTCACTTCCACTTAACGAGTAGCTGACTGTCAGGAAGAAACTCTTCCTTCCCAATAATCAGCTTCTCCTCGACCTGTGTAAATCCACCTTAAAGGGGTAATCCGAGTTATATTTATTAATGACCTATCCTCAGGATATCCTCAATATCAGATCGGCAGGGGTCCGACACCCGGCACCACCTCTGATCAGCTGTTTGAAGAGGAGGTGCGCGCCGTGCCAGCGCTGCCTCTTCTTCACTGTTTACCTGCTCGACGTAATTACACCTAACCGCCCCATTAATTTCAATAGGACGGCGCATTTCTATACAAGTGTATAGGAACGAGCCCTCCCATTGAAATGAATGGGATGGCTTTGGTGTAATTCAATGGAGTGGCAGTGCGCATGCTCGACCTGCTACTCCATTCATTGTGGAAGGCCCTGTGGGGTACAGGACCCCTGTTCTCGTGATCAGTGGTGGTCAATGCGGAAGGACCCCCAGCTATCTAATAGTTATCCCCTATACGTGGATAGGGGATGACTTGAAATTATCAGAAGAAGGCACATCACCATTTAGCTTTCTTCTGATCAGAAAAATAAAAATAAAAAATGGATCCGTTATTTTGAGCATCAGTCATGATCAGTTTGTGTCACTTTCATTAGAGAACAGTTATTTTGGATAGGGAAAAAAGTCCTGTGTGCAGTACTTATTCTCACATCAAAAATAACTGATCTCTGATGGATATGACACAAACCGATCATAACTGATGCTCAAAAAAATGGATCTGTTATTTTTAGTGCTAACTAAGCATAACTTATAACACATCAGCGTTTAGCCTTTCCATTGTCCTGCTCCCTTATAGGTGCAGAAGAACGAAAAGGACGGATTCGGCACATAACTGAGCCGAGCAGAGTCTACTGATTTTTGAGAAGAAGAAAGTTGTGCATGCAAAACTTTTGTCTCATCTTCCAAAATTTTCCTCTGAGCGGAAACATAACGGACCCCATTATTGTCTATAGAGTCCATATGCTCCGTTTGGCACACCTATGTACCAAATCCGTCCTTTCCATTATTCTGCTCCTGTAACAGAGTAGAAGAACTGAAAGGCTGAACGCTCATGTGAACTCAGCCTAAGGGCTCATTCAGATGGCTGTCAGACGGTGTGCTGTCCACATCTTTTGTGGCCCTATTGAAATTAATGGGTTTGCACATGTTCCGCAAAATTGCTGTTCTTCAGTCAGATCAGAAGAATGAAAAGCTAAACGGTGATGTGTACTCATCCTAGTTTCACACCTGCAGTTACATCTCTGGAAGGCTGTTCTTGCTGGATCCGGCACTGCTGGACTCTAACTGACACCCGCCAGCCCTATTCACTATAATAGGGACCAGCGGAGATCCAGCTACAAACATGCTGAGAAGCAGCTGGACAGAAACTGTTATACCCAGCAGTATTTGCAGTATTTCTTCCGGAATGCAGCCTGCCGAATATTTTTATCACAAGTATGAAACAGGCCTAACCTATTAAGGGCTGTTTCACACAAGCTGATGCCGTGCATGGAATCCGCTACGTGTAAGAGAGCCAAGCCCCGTGCAGGACAGCAGAGACATGGAGCATTAACATGATTGATAATGCTCTGTGCCTGTCTTTGACCCTTTTACTACAAAATCACAGTGAGATAAAGTTGTCACTGTGATTTTGTAGTAAAAAGATCACAAAAAGGCACAGAGCATTATTAATCATGTTAATGCTCCGTGTCTCTGCTGTCCGGAACGGGGCTTGACACTCTTTCACGCAGTGGATTCCACGCATGGCACCCGCTCGTGTGAAACAGCCCTAATGGTTTAGAGTGTTATTTTGTTTGAGGTAGAGGCTTAATAAACTAATTTGTAAGGTAGAGGCCCATAATGATGTTAGTAAATGATCCCCAGTATTTTTCATCAGTATATTTAAGCCAAAACCAGGAGTGGGTCCAAAACAAAGAAGAGGTACACATCTTTCCATTATACTTTTTGTGGAAGATCCACTTCTGGTTTTTGCATTTTTCGTGGCATTTTTGTTGCAATTTTGGTTAAATTGATTATATTAGAAGTTGCATTAAATAGGCATTACAGTTACTTCAAGTTATCCCCTATCCCTAACCTCAACCTGGGGGACACGATCTTCACTTGATCCTGTTCACTTGACACAAATAAAGTATATGTCCCCTGTCAATATTTTTTGTGATATTTGTTTTATATTTTAAGAAATTTAGTGAAATAAATTAAAATAAATAAACCTAAATATTAAATGTCATAATCATACTGCATAATCCTAAACAAGATACTGCTCTGCAGTAAGACGAGAGCTGAACTCCGTTCCGTAGGATTTATAAATAAATAGTTGCCACTATAAGGCCTAGTTCACACTTCAGCGATTGGAATTAACACAGAGATAAGGTATAATAGAATAGAAGTTATGTAAAGGCGCCAGCCTGTACATAACTTGACCCATCCAGCACCAATTCTAAAGCCTCATGCAGACGACTGTTGATCACATGGGCAACATCCGTGCGGATTCCGCAGACTTATGCAGACCCATTCAAGTTGAATGGGACCGTGATCTGTCCGCACTGCAAAAAAGTAGTGCATGCAATACTTTTTTGTGGTGCGGAGGCACGGAGAGAAACCCCATGGAAGCATTCCGTGGTGCTTCTGTGGGGTTCTGTTCTGCACCGCACCTTCCAGATTGCTCACCCATTCAAGTGATTCAGATGTTTTGGAAATCCATACGGCAGTTCTATTTCCACACAAAAAAAAATCCACAAAGTTTACATGACGTGAAGTGTTGGACTGGGCTGCTTAGGGCCCACTAGAAAAATTTATTTTGGGGGTCCACTGTACGGATACATTCAAATATTACCTGCTCACACAGCAGCAAGATGCTACCAGATGATTGAATATGGGGGTCCCCACAAGAACTTTGAGAAGGTATGTCCTGGGGAAAAGAGGACACTGGCTAGTTTTCCTCTATACCTAGAAGTCATTGTGCAGAGGATGGGAGATTAGGGGCCCACCGGGGGATTCCCCTGTACCCAGGCATGGGATTCAGCAAGTTCCCTCCAGTTTTCCAGATCCGGTTGTTAAAATTACAACTGGATCGGAGAACCGTGTCACCGGCTGAGTCCCGATCCGGTTCTCTGGGACAGTCCGAGCCTGATGACGTGTTTAATTCACATGGAAGAAACGGCCATGTTCTGCATCATGTGCAGAGTGGAGAGGGGGACACAATCCTCATTTGTTCAACCAGGGGGACATAATCTTTATTTGATCCAAAATATTGCCAGGGGACATATACTTTATTTGTGTCAAGTGAAGTTTACATCTCAGGAGGACATGATCTTCACTTGATCCTGGTTTTTGATGTGGAAACACACAGAAATCCACAGAGAATTTCTCTTTTTAAATCTACTCTTGTTTCCAAGTACCTAAGGCCTCCTGCGCATGGTGCAGATTACATGCAGTTTTTCCATGCAGAAAAACTGCAGCGCAATACAGTACCGGAAAAGTGAATGAGATTTGCCAAATCTCATGTACACATGGGGGGAGATTTATTAAAACTGGTGTAAAGGAAAACTAGCTTAGTTGCCCATGACAACCAATCATGGGCAACTAAGCTAGTTTTCCTTTACACCAGTTTTAATAAATCTCCCTGTCTGAAAAATGAAAGGTGGAATCTGATTAGTTATGGGAAATTAAACCAGTTTTCCTTTACACCAGTTTGGATAAATCTCCCCCATTGCATATTTTTTACATGTGGAAACTGACCTGCTGTGTGGATTTTAAAATGTCAAATATAATTACCCCTGCTTACCACTGCAGTTGTGACTGCGAGCAGGGAAACAGTGAAGAGAAGGCAGAGCTTGTACGAGTGCTGCTCTTGCTTCAAACAGCTGAGGAGTCGGACCCTGACTGATCTGATATTGATGACCTATCATGAGAATAGGTCATCACTATTAAAAAAAAATCCTTTAAAGGGGTTGTCTCACCTCAGACATTGGTAACATATCACTAGGATATGCCATCATCGTCAGATAGCTATGGGTCCCACCTCTGGAACACACCTTTATCTCCAGGACAGGGCACCCGAAGTGAAGGGAAGCACACAACGCAAGTGCAGGCACCCTCCATTCACTTCTATGGGAGTCCCAAAAATAGCCAAGCGCTGGCTTGGGTATTTTCGGCAGTCCCATAACGGTGAATGGAGAGGTGGTCGCGCATGCACAGCACGCTCGCCGTTCATTTCTATGGGACTTTCGAAAATAGCCGAGTGCGCTTGCTCAGCTATTTTTGTAACTCCCATAGAAGTGAATGGAGATCGCCAGGCATGCACAACCACCTCTCCATTCACAGTTCTGGGACTGCCGGAAATAGCCAAGCCAGCACGTGGCTATTTTTTGGAACTCCCTTAGAAGTAAACTGAAAGCACGCAGTGCATGCGTGGTGCGCTCTCCTTCACTTTGGGGTTCTCGTTCTGGAGATAGTTGCTGGGACTCTCACCTGTCTGACATTGATGGCATATCCTAGCGATATGCCACCAATGTCTGAGCTGAGACAAAGCCCTCTTTAGTGATACTTAAAACACACTGCGTGTAATGCATATGGTTTGTGGTATAATTTTTCAAAATGTGGAATGCTTTGGATACGGTGTTTTTTTTCTGCTGGATTTCCCATAGGTTCTCTATCAGAGATGAAAAATGGCACAAAAAACATCTCAAATGCTTTAAAGTTATGGCGAACTTTTTTACAAGCTTTAAAAAAAAAATGATGAAAAATGGTGTGTGTGAAGGAGCTTAACTCCAGCTCATCCTGCTACACTAAGTGGCTGAATGGAGAAGTGTAAGCGCAGACTTCTTGGCTTCCCTTCCCTAGCTGATGAAGATAAAGGCAGACACAGGTTATAGGAGCGAGGTAACTCACGAAACCCCTGAGATGTCCAACACACGTAAAATCTGAGAGAGTTCCCCCAGTTACCAGGAATGTAAAACCACTAGATGCAAATATCTGCAGAGATTCTTATATTTTGGCATTTTTTGTTGTCTCCTGAGACACGTCTGGAAGCAACAGGCCAGTGTGGGAGTGGACAGGCTGAAACCTAATCCTGCCTTTTGGAATCTGGGAGTTGCTAGAGGTTGGGCCTTCAATTGTTCTAAGGAGATCCTGCCTCTAGCTCTGTGGAAGGGGAGAGGCGTGAGGGGGGAGGTGTGCAGGCAGAGAGAGAGAGAGGGAGAAGGGAACAAGGAGAGTGGCTGTAGGTAGTTTGGAAGAGGAAGGAGAAGAGGAGGAAAGGAAGCACATAAGGGAATAAGGCAGATAAAGTAAGCACAGCATGTAAGAGGAGCAGAGCAGGCAAGCACTAAGGCACTGACCAGGAGTATTGCAAGCAGCAACACACTGACCACCAGGAACATCTACTCAAGCTGAGGAACCAAGGCTGATGCTCTGTAGTCCTGATGGACTCTAATCTGACCCAGTAGAAGACCCGTCTGGTAGTATCACAAGGTAACGGTGAAACAATACCCTACATTCATTCTATTACTTTTTCTAAAAGTTCATTTCAAGTTTCATATGTAACCCTTCCACTGCCAGCCTGGAGTTTAGAGGCACCACCTGCCTGCCCATGTGACCGCACAACTGTTGCTTTATAGTGTGAACTGTGCTGAAGTTTAACATTGGCTATTTTCGTTAACAGCTGAGCAGTTCTTGCCTAGATGTAACTTACGGTCATAGTCGTTTTACTTACATTTATGAACACTTTACACTTTGGGTATTGGTGTACTTGACTCCCAATGGATATTGAATTCAGGTGCACGGAGTCAGTGAGCTGCATGTGTGAACACTGGCCATGAGGAACAATAGCATATTGTACATCCACCCACTGAGTCTGTGGTAAACTGACACTTTCAATTTTGGACTTTTAGTAGACTATCAAGTGTGTACAGTAGTTTTGTTTATTGGAAACATCTAGTCTACATTGTGTTTTTTTTTTTCTGCTTTTGCAGTCCATATACATTCAATGTAGTGCTTGAATAACATTGATTTTTGGATCTTTGCTCTGATAAACCTGACTGACACTGTAGGGATTACCCTGTGCATGTCTCATATGTACAAGTGACAATCCCCTGTTAGATCCAGCAGATAGTCAGGCACACATCTGCGTGGTATGGCACCAGGCACGGGCGAGCCCTCACTTCACTCAGTATAACATTAGGACTTGTAAACAAGAGAGCACAGACAAGCCTCATGTGCCAGGGCTGGACTCTCTCTGGTATCACAAGTATCCGTTGTGATACTTTTCAGCATGTAATATAGAAACCAAAGAGTTAAGTAAATGGACTGTCAGATTAATAAAGGTGGTGCGGATGGGAATATAGTGCCTGCTTTGTTTCCTCTATGGCCCTTAGCACACCTGCTAGCTGGCTTTCTTAGGCTCCTTGAATACACAGGGAAGGTTTACAAGCAGAAGATTTGCACAGGTTTCAGCGCAAATTTCTGTGAGTTTCTGCACCAAAAAAAAAAAAAAGTATGTGTTACGGTACTTGTGGTTTTTGCTGCAGATATTCCCCCTTGTATTGAAAAGGATAAAATCCACACACAGAATTGACATGCTGCAGATTTCATAGTTCACACGGCAAGCCAATTTAGGCTACTTTCACATCAGCGCTTTCCTCTCCGGTATGGAAAACCGGGGGAAAACGCTACAGTTTTGTCCCCTTTCATTGTGAATGGGGACAAAACTGAACAGAATGGAGTGCACCAGAATGCATTCCGTTCCATTTCGTTGTGCTCCCATGCCGCACATGGGATACCAATCAAGACGGTTCCGGCTCTCATTGACTTACAGCGGTTTTAGCGCAGGATCCGTCTTTGTCATCTTGGAGATAATACAACCGGATCCATTCATATCAGATGCAACTGGTTGTATTAAACTTACGGGAGCATTCTTGCTGATCCCTGCTGGATCCAGCAAAAACGCAGATGTGAAAGTAGCCTTACGCACAAAATAAAAAAGCAAAGTGTACATGCGGTGTGTCTAATGTCATGCACTTTGCTGGTATTGTATTACGCTACGTTTTTTTCTTCAGGAGAATCTGCACTGTAAAAATACACGTAACCTGCAACTTGTGCCGGTAGCCTTAGAACTGAGCTCCCTGTCATTTCTGTCACTGGGTACAATTTGGCTCTATGTAAATAGTCATCCATCTATGAACGACTAGAATACTGTCTCAATATAAAATCATATAAATATATATAAAATTTCCAATTATTTAATTATAGTCACAACCCTGTGACGCCACAATTAAAGAAATGTCTTAGGAGTAGTGATGAGTGAACCAATTGGTCTCGGGAATAAGAGTTCTATCCCTTGGAGGGGTGGCAGGTGGTCATCCCTGCAGATGAAAATGTTCCCCCTGCCGCTGGTTTACACGGACATATTGGCAGGCTCTGATAATCTCGAGCCTGCGCTGCTGCTCTGCTTCCACTACTGGAGCAGATTTTGTGCATACGCTGCTGCACTTCCGGGTAGCAGCACATGAACAGCTGCTGCTTTGACAAGCGGAAGAAGAGCCCCTGTGCTGATACTCCGTGCAGAAAAAAAATGTTGGGTCAAAAGATGCGCCAAATTTCAGAAACAGCGTGGGACGTTTAATAACGTTGATGGAAAGTACGACAATGCAGCCAAAAGCAAAAGTGACTCCAGATATTGCCCTTGTGATAACTTCCCTCCTAAGTGTCCATGACCATCTCAAAATGCAATATTTTTGCTCCATTTTTCTATATTATCAAACTATTAAACAGGGCAGCACCTGTTTATATATCTTTATGGTATAGGATATATGTGCATCATAGGAGGAATTCCCTTTATATGAGCTAAAGCTTCTAACAACCTGAGACTCTCACTCACTGGACGCAGAGAGGTGCAGGTACCACCTCTGGTACCCTCTCTAAACTACAGAAAAGGACCCCAGAAGCGAATGCGCGGCTGCCCTCCGTTCATTTCTGTGGGTCGTCCGAAAATAACCGAGCATGCTGCTAGTCTCTTTTCAGTATGCCCATAGAAATGATTGGAGGATGGCCGCACATGCACTGTCTTTCACTTTGCAGGCTTCATTTTAGACATAGCAGTGGGTCCCATAGGTGGAACCCTAGCATATCCTAGCAATAAGCCTCCAATGCTTGAGATGACATAACCCCTTTAACTTGGTCAGTAGTCAACAAATGTTCACACTAGGAATGATCGTTCTTAAGATGAGTAAACTAAGCCAAAATGGCTGCTTTCAGGCATCTATCTTTTGAAAAACTAGCTCAAACGATCGCTATGGCCGGTGACGGGCTCTTTTTCTGCCGAAAATGTATTTGATTGCACTGGAAAATTTCAGCAGATCACTTGGCATTGTGCTCAAGGACCAGGGAGGCCCCTGGTCGGCCCATTTAGTCTGGCTTGTTCCTGGTGAGATCATTTGTGCAAATGACCTCATGGACGACTGACTGACCTCAGTGTCGCTGATCATTGTCTCAAGTGTTTGGCCAGCTTTAGAAACAATCATTCCCAATCATCAATGCACTTAATAGGGCGGTAACACTATTGTATGACTGGGATGTATCTTATTTAGGACATCTCATGACGTTCAAGCTCGAAGTTTTGCCTCATCATAGGACAACATGCAATCCTCGAAGCTGGCACCAGTTTTAGAACCATATTAAATGCTGTTCTAGTTTAGCAGTAAGTCATTTGGTGGTACGTGGCCTCCATAACAACAACAAATGACTCTGCAATGGCTGGTTTGAGTTTTTGTTGTTAAATTCCCTGTGATACTTTTAATCTCCAGCTGGAAATGATTTAACATTGTTTTTATGACCCCCTCCAACAATAACGTATTCTAACAGTGTGCATTATGATTCAGCCCGTGTCATCACTAAATCACAGTAGGTGTGCTAACAGACATGCCCCACGGCAAACAAGAGGAGTGTTCTCCAACAAGAGGCGCGTTTTAGTCTGTATAGCAGTATATTTTCTATACAAGAGGGGAACTGTTGTACAGTAAACATACAGTAGTCTGCCACCAGATAATCCAACATTACTACTGGCCGTGCATTCTTCTGAACATCTAAACCCGTGAATCTGGATTACTGACTGGCAAGTAACAGAATCAGGTATATATATATATATATATATATATATATATATATATTTTTTTTTTAATAGAAGGCCTAAAAATCTTGAAGGCAATCTCAGCTCAAGTATGTGTATCCTAAGTGGTCCATAAAAGCTGAAAGTCTGTTGATGTCAGACCATCAGAACTTTCTTCTTAGGTTTCTTGATACTGCTGTATGAGTCCTGTATGTCTGCCACCAACAATGGGAGAAAAGGGGAAGGTTGTGTGGTGGCCCTGTGTACAGTTCCTAAAAAGACAATAGTGAAGTCTTAGTTTATTCCATTATTACTTCAGTGTTATTGTATTTGCTGAGAAGGAGCTTAATTTTCGAGCTATTGTCAGGCAATTGGTATAGCAGGAAGCAGGTGACAATGTTGTTTCTTAGTCCTGTGTGAACAGTGCTGTCACTTTCCAGTCTACAGTAATGTCTATCGGCATCTACTGATGGAGCAGCTCCAGCATGTTGTGATAAGTAAATTCAAGTTTGGCACTCCCAGTTTTAACTGAGAACATTTGGAGAGATTTACTAAGCTATAAGCAACAATTCTGGCTTCATTTCTGCATTCATGCTTTGCATCCCTTTTATTACATGTTTTAGGCCCTCTTTGCTCCTCTCTCAAAATTTTGGTGCAAAGAAAGACAAATAGGTGGTGTAATGTCAAGGCCCTATTACACTGAGCAATTTTTGGGCAATCTGTAGAAATGTTCATAGGAACACTCATTCCCAATAATTGGCCCATATAATTGTGCCACCGCTCAGCCAATAAATAAGCTATCACTGATTGCATCTGACCGAAAGATGCCTGATTATCGGCAGCACACTTGCTTTGTAATTGAGGATATACTGCTGATAATCAATAGAAATGAATGGGGGCAAAGTGTTTTTTGGTAGCCTGCGTGATAGGCCGATGACAAGCACTGATTGTCAGCTTCATCAGCAATCGATTCTAGTCTTGCCCAAACATTGGGGAGTATAAGGCCCCTTTCACACGAGCGTCACGGATTTGGTCCGGATGCGTTCAGGGAAACTCGCACCATTTTGCAAGCAAGTTCAGTGAGCTTTGTCTGTGATTGCGTTCAATTGTTCACTTTTTTCCACGCGGGTGCAATGCGTTTTGATGCGTTTTTCACGCGCGTGATAAAAAACTGAAGGTTTACAAACAACATCTCTTAGCAGCCATCAGTGAAAAACGCATTGTATCCGCACTTGCTTGTGCATGCAATGCATTTTTCACACAGCCCTGGGCCCATAGAATTGAATGGGGCTGCGTGAAAAACGCAGAATGTAGAACATGCTGCGATTTTCACGCTACTCAGAAGTGATGCGTGAAAAAAAACACTCATGTACACAGACCCATAGAAATGAATGGGTCCGGATTCAGTGCGGGTGCTATGCGTTCACGTCATGCATCGCATCCGCGCGGAAATCACGCCCGTGTGAAAGAGGCCTAATACAGCTGTCAGACAAGTTTCTACCGATGCACCAAAATTATCCACCTGGAGCCACTAAGGGTGCTTTTAGGGTAGGTTCACACAGAGTCTTTTGTGATCAGGGGAGAGAATCTGCCACCAAAGGTGTCTATTAGATGCTTAAAGGGGTACTTGCTTATCTCCGGCGCTTCTATAGAAATGAATGGAGCTTCGCCGTGCTTTTCCTACCAGCTGCTCCATTGATTTCAGGGGGCTCCATGGCATACAGGGCCTTGTTCTTGCGATCAGTGGAGGTTCCAGCAGTAGAACACCCACCAATCTGATAAGTATCCCCTGTCCTGTGGATAGGGGATAACTTTTTAGAACCAGAATACCCTTTTAAATGCCCTTCTCCCAATTTAGAACGAGCCGAGCATGCATATATATGGGGGGTTTGGGTGGGAATAGTGTCCGAATGAACAGGTATTCACTTGACAACTTTTGACTGTGGCTGGGCAAATGTGACCCAAGAATGAGTTAATGTAACTTTATGCTAAGTCTATGTATGTGGCAGCAGATGACTTGTTTTGAAAGTTCTGTGGAAATGACCACTTGGTTTTATGTAGTGAGCTCCATTGTCTAGAAGGTCGAGACACAACAAAACAACAGTAGGGGGCTTCCAGGAAACCATGATATCCAAGGGCCCCCCTGTGATAGCCCCAGAAGGCTTTGTGCTGCCTTAAGTCTGTTTTGGATTTATAGATTTCCTATCTATGCTGATTTCTGTTTGTATTGGAGGCAAATTAAAAAAAAAAAAAAAAAAAAGCTACTAACTCAGCCCTGACTGAAAACAATACCATGACGGGGAGTTGTATGGAATGTGTGTATCTTGTAACACGCTGGATAGTTAACCATCTGCAAAGTGACAGTGCGTTTACTGCAGGGTATGCTGGGAGATGTAGTTTATCAATAACTGGTGATCCACACGGGTTGTCCAGTTGTCTCTCTGCATGTTTGTCATGCTGCGGCCTGAACTCCGGCACGCCTGCACTAGTGGCAGCACGGATCCGAAAGGCTGTTCACCCACCGGCACAGCCTGCCGGAGAAGGCTGCCGCTAGTCTTAAAGTAGCCTTAAAGGGGTTGTCCACCTTTTATTAAGTGATGGCCTAACCTCCATAGGCAATTACCAGCTGATCGACGGTCTCCTCCTACTTTGTAGTGCCCATCACTTTAAAGTTGCCCATCACCTTTAATTCTTTCTGACTCCCGAATACACATGAACAAGCAGACTGGTCGAACATGCATGTATTCTCAACAAGGAAAGTGGAATAAGCTGATGCCAAACACATGAAACTGTGCTTTATTTCCCTTGAGAACATAAGGATCAGACAATAAGGAAACTGTAATGTCCTGGTAAACCAGCAGATAACTGGAAGCAGTGCGCACTACCGCCAACCAGTTCTATTTTGCCTTATAAGTATTCCTCCTGATATTGCTCTGGTTGTGAAAGTGTGCATTAATATATTGCTAGTGATAGTTTGCTATTAAAATAAGATTACACGCTGCCCACTGACGTGTTTTGCCAGATCCCTGATGTCTTGAGGGGTAATATATTAGTACCCACTTACAGAACCACAGCAATAGCGGGATGAATACTGATAAGCTGATGTAGATCTGATTGGCAGTAGTGCACACCGCTTCCAGTAAGTGATTTAATAAAGGTAGGATAACCTATCAGTCAAGCCTATTGTGGAACAGTGGTAATGGGGGAGGTAATAAGCCAATGGCTATTTGTTAAATGTGGAATAATCCAATACAACACTTATCAGGGTAGGTGGTTTATGCAGTGAACCCTGATGGGGCGCAGTCAGACTATCCCCCTGCCGATAAGATTGTTAGCCAGTCCTACCAAAATGTATAGGCTGTATGTGGCTTCAGCTTTATACAAAAAACAAAACAAAACCTAATTAGCTGACACAGGTTTCTAAAACCCATTATCAAGATGGTGGTAATCCTATAGACCATAAGCTGATATGGAGGAAATGTTGGCAATACAAGTACAACGTAAATGAGAGATGACAAATTTCCATGCAGTAGCTAAACTGGGACTAGGTTTAAGGTGGATTTACACAGCCCTAAACTCGGGCGGATTATCAGGAATGAATGTTCCTGCGAACGATTAGTCCCGACAATCTGCCCGTCTAAATGTGCTGCCGATCACCCGATGAACGAGAAAAACCCTTATTCACCGGGTGATCCTGTTGTTCGTACAGGCACGAGTATGGGGACGAGCGGTCACAATAGCTATACTTTTTCCATCACCCATAGACAATAATTTTGTCAGCATACTGTAGATTCACATAGGATTTCTGTCTGCACAGTATTAGATCACTTTTAGGCCCCAATTACACGACCGTATATTTGCGGGCCCACATTACTGCGGACCCGCAAATATATGGGGGCCACCCGGCGTGTGTTCCGCAGCGCTCGGAACACACGCCGTGCGGCCCCATTGAAAATGCCTATACTCGTCCGTGCGCACGGACAAGTATAGGACATGCTTCAAAAAGCTAGCTCCGTGCCGCGGCTCCCGGCCCCATGGAGGTGAATGGGGCCGCATCTATTCCCGCATTTTTGCGGATAGATACGGCCCCATTCATACGGTTGTGTGAATGGGGCCTTAGGGCTCATGCACAGGACATGGTTTTGGTGCGGATCGGATGTGGACCCATTCATTTCAACAGGGCTGCAAAAGATTCGGACAGCACATCCATCCATTTGTTTTGTGGAAAAAAATAGGCAGTTCTAAAGAGGGCGGAATGTACCATTCGACAAAATGCGGAAGGCACACGGCTGGTATCCATGTTTTGTGGACAGCAAATTTACGAAAATAAGAAGAGGGTAGGGCAGCACCCCAAGAGGTGAGTGTATGCGGGTGCACGTCTCCAGGAAGGGTGGTGAATCTCTTCTAGAAAGCAATGAGGATACGAAAACAAAAATGGAGCAGACAGCACGTCCGTGAAGATTCTTTTAATCCGGATGCTACGTTTCGGCCCTGGAGGCCTTTATCAAGCTTGATAAAGGCCTCCAGGGCCGAAACGTAGCATCCGGCTTAAAAGAATCTTCACGGACGTGCTGTCTCCTCCATTTTTGTTTTCGTATCTTGTGGACAGCAAAAATGGTCACAGCCGTGTGTATGAGGCCTTAGAGCTACAAGATGAGCGATAAAACTTAGTAACTAAGTAGGCCCCCTACACAAAGCTTGTCTAACCTCCTCTATCTACACCCTTGTGAAGTATGATAAGCTTTCACCTGACAAAATAAATAACTGGTTCCTCCATTAGGGTATATTCACACATGGAAGATTTTTTTTAAGAAATTTCTGCAGTTGTCCTACCTCTCTTAACAGCTCCATTCAGATGTATGGAATACATTTGCTGTCACAGAATTTTTTTCAACAAAAATGTGACTTATAATGGACAACCACACAATTAGGTTTCCTTGTGCAGTTTTGGAAGCCAAAACAAGACTGAATTCAAATTCTCTCTTTTTATAATCCACACTGGATTTTGGCCTTCAAAGCTGCATTAGAAGACCTGGCCATGAGGCCATACTCTAAATATATTCTTGATGTTCACTGTTGTCTCTGCTGGATTGGCATGTTCTTTTGATGGTCTGGAGTCGGATCAGCTGCCAGTCCCCTCTGTCTGTTTCACCTCTTAAAAGTTTTGGTTGGCAGGTTCTGTACACAGAGATATGAGTGGCCATACAATTAAGATGTTGGGACTTATCAGCAGACTGGTGAGTCAGTGCCGCCCAGCACAATGTCTACAAAGGTCATTCCCACTCACCTTGCGCCTTTATAAATAGTGCTGTGGGTCTTTATCAGTCTTTTCAGAGCACAAAGCCTAGTAGTGTTTATCTGGCCAAAAACCCTTCTACTAAATCCATCATCACTGATTTAATTCTGTGTTTGTGGCAGATAAAGATGACAAACTGTGAACAAGCTAGTCACTGACTGAAATGGCAGCCCTGTTTTATTGTATTAATATCTTTACCCTGGGGGGGAAGCAAGCAGACTTTATTATTTATCAACCTATTACTGATATCTTAAGGCTAGTTTCACACCTGCGTCAGGGGACTCCGGCAGGCTGATCCGTGCTGCCGCAGGTGCACATTCACTGTAATGGGGGCGGGCCGCGGATCCGGCCGCAGTATGGCAAACCCTGCCGAGAGGCGGCCAGAACAAAAGTACAACATGTTGTACTTTTGTTCCGGCCTCATCTCTGCAAGTTTGCCGTGCTGCGGCCGGATCCATGGCCTGCATATCCGGGGGTATTAAGGTGGATTTACACTGCCAGATAATTGGGCAGATTATTGGGAACGAATGTTCCTGTGAATGCTCGTTCCCGACAATCTTCCCGTCTAAATGTGCCAATGAATGAGCAAATCATTCATCAAGTGATTCTGTCATTTGTGCAGGCACCACCATTTCTGGGAAGCAGGTCGTGCTGTCTAAACAGTGGGGACGAGTGCTCATCCTCATACTGTGAAGTCTCCTTCACTTAACGATCTATCAGAAAGGAACACTTTGTTCCCAACAATCGACTGTACATCAGAGCGTCTAAACCCGTCTTTACTTGGGCCTACAAGAGAGTTATTCTGTGGACCTACCGTCTATACATGACCTGTACCTGTACAATTTAGGCCATTGCTCAGTGGGAACATATAGTTGCCCAACATTGTGAACTTTAATGGATATCAAGTGAGACAGCCTAGGAACACTGGCGAAAATATGATAGCCCACATTTACTAATGTGCATCTACATTCTGGCGTAACCTGCTCCAAATCGTGACGCCTCTAAGTTTATAGAAATTATATGCACTAAGCCTGAAAAGGGGGGGGGGCTTCTCTGTTGTGAGAGGCGTTGCCTAAGGCCTCTTTCACACTAGCGGCAGCATGGATCCGGCACCTAAAGGGTGCCGACGGATCCGTACTGCCGCTGATACATGGGTGGAGCCAGGGCAGCTCTCCGGCCCCAGACATGTTGACAGAAATTGGGACAAGACACACACAAACATACATACATACTCACATACTCCAGGCAGGGACGCCGGCAGCATGTCTTCACGCGCCTCCTGCGCGCAGTGATGACGATTCCCCACAGCGCCCTCTTCTGGGCGCAGTGGGGAAACGCCATAGCTGCGCGCAGGAGGCGCGTGAAGACATGCTGCCGGCGTCCCTACCTGGAGTATGTGAGTATGTATGTGTTTGTGTGTATGTGTGAGTATGTATGTATGTATGTTTGTATGTATTTGTGTATATGCGTAGCCAGATCCGGAATGACCCCCCATTGCAAGTCAATGGAGGACAGATCCGGATTAATGGTGTGTCACACCAAACGGATCTGTCCCCATTGACTTGCATTGGGGGTCATTCCGGATCCGTCTTGGTGCGTATGCCTGGACCGGAGAGCAAACCACAGCATGCTGCGGTTTGTTCTCCGGTCTGAAGACTGAACGGAATGCTTTCAGGAGCATTCCGTTGTCTTCAGTTCAGTTTTGTCCCCATTGACAATGAATGGGGACAAAACGGAAGTGTTTTTGTCCGGTATTGAGCCCCTATGACGGAACTCAATACCGGAATTTAAAAATGCTAGTGTGAAAGTAGCCTAATATGCAACATTTTATACTAAAATTGCACCACCATTCTGGTGTAAAAATAATTCACAAAGCTAAATGTCTAGACAAGCCTACGTTTACACCATCTATAGCATTAGTAAATCTGCCCTATTGTCTAGTTTTGGCATCACCAAGGATGTTAAGGTGCCCATATGCATTCAATGGCTGTCAGTGTCGGCTTACGGCTATTCTTCCTGACAACCCCCCACCTATACACATGCTGAAGGTCCTTTTACACGGAAAGATAAATCGTATTAGCGATCGTAGATGAACGATCGAACGATGCAATGTAAATACCGTTTACACTGAAAGAGAAGTCGTTCACAATCTTCGTACTTTCGGTCGTTTTATAATCGTTATTACGATCGTTCCTTGCTTTTACATTAAACCTCCCATTTACCATCTGCCAACGACTAAACGATTTTCGTTTAAACTGGAAGATTTTTCGAACGATGAACGATTAATTTATTGGCAGGACAAAAGATGCGATCAACGAGAAGCGAACGAAATCTCGTTCGTCGTTAAATCGTTACCCGTGTTTATACGGAACAATAATCGTGCAAATCCGAACGTTTGAACGATTATTTGAACGATAATCGGCTCGTGTAAAAGGGCCTTTAGTGTGCGTGTGTTCTTAATGGGACAATGCTTTTTCTCCGATAAAAGTATCGGGTATTAAAATTGAATCTTTCTTTGCCCCAATATCTTACATTGGGGTAGAGTCAGCACACCCCTATACCCATAAGATAAATGGCAGGTTTGGCTGACTTTACTCTGTGTGTTTGTGCACCTTTAGTTAAAGCCTAGTTATTTGGTTCGTTTTGGCTGTACATTTTCAAAATTTGCCAACTAAATTGTCCTCACACAGCCTCTCTGAACATTGGCTTTGCAATCTTTTTTTTGTATGCCTTTCTTATCTTTGAATTCCACGAGCACACCTGCTACCTGGAAACAGTGGAAGCTACGCAGTCTGTAGCAAATAGGTGCACCGTACACATTAGAGGACTGAGAAATGCATAAAAAAAGGGACATAAACAAACAACAATGCGGAATATTGAGTACAAAATGGTGGGATTAAAATTTTAGTCTGAGTTGGCCAAAGTGAGCTCTAGACTTGCATCATTTCCTGGAGAACCTCCTTCATAATTTTTTTTTTTTGGTTAATAACACTAGGTATCATCACCATGTTTATAATCCTTAAACTCTTTTCAAATGTTCTTACTACTTTCATGATTAGAGTTTCATTTCCTATGAATTACATTGCATGTGACATTTTCCATTTTGAACTAACTACTGTAGGTTGAGTTCTCCTAAAATTAAAGCAGCACATTCCAGAATGGGCTATGATACTGTCTGGAATTCCTCTACCCCATACTAGGGTGATGATTGTATCATCTGCCTAAAAGGCATGTCCATGGGTATGACCATCATTCTGGAGTTTGTTTCAAGTCTGACTTGTGTAATACGAGATGCATATCAAGGGACAGAGTTGGGAATCTTCTCAGCCATACTTGAAACAGAAATTCTCTACTGAATGCGAGCCATAGGTTTGTGAGAAACATCCAACAAAACAGTACATTTTGCCCATTTCTAATGATTTTTCGGAATTATGATTTTTGTGTGAACAACCAATTGATTACTGATAACCTGTATAAAATTGTGATCTTGATATCTACATACATGTCAACTGTGTTCACATATCCGCTGTGAACTCCGGCATATATGCCGGTTTTCAGACGGACAAAAATACTACACACAGCATTTTTTTTTTTTTTGGCCGAATGCCGGCATATATATTCCAGAAAGCGTCCGGATCCCATTACAGAGAACAGGGATCCAGTGGTGTACAATGGTCACAATGGCGTCCGGCTATGCCGGATACAGTGAACTTCGGCAGTCTGTTCCTCTGCCAGCCTTAAAAAAAAATTTTCTATATAACCAAAAGGTTTATCAGACTGTTGACAAATATTATGCAACTATGGCATGTAAAGACAATATTTTAAAATTGTCTGTCTTTGGTGAACATGAGTAAATTTTCCCAGATATGATTGTACATTTTTCATCTCATGGCAGTTTAGGTTTATTGACTATTAAGAGTCATTTAACCAAGGTCTCTTTCAGCAATCTTGGCTCTTGGGACCTGTAGTTAGAAGACCTCCTGTGAAGCCTCTGTTTTGTCCTCCTCATTGTCAGTGAAGGAACATAACTGGCATAATATTTTTCACTAGTTGTGTTGCTTCAGGATAGAACAACCTTGGGTCCTCTTAAGCCCTTTCTTGAAGTTTTTTTTTTTTTCCATACTCTGGGGTCTTGTAAACCAGTCAAAAATAGTCATTGACAAGGATATGATGATGTGTAAAAGCTGAAGAAATACAGCCGTGAAGAAGGCTGTGATGGTCTGTGACAGCTGTAAAGCCTGTCAAGAGATGAGAGGACCCATGAACTAATGCGCAGGTAGTCATTTGACTTGGCAGACTGAGATGACAGAATTACAGTCTTGGCTTCTGGAGTTGAGCTTGTGATTTTGGTAGAGTTGTGAAAGTCTGCAGAACATCTGGTGTACAGATTTATTCCATAACATGCAATTTTCACATAAACATTGGTCAGAGTTTGGTGACGAAAAAAGCACTTGCTTGTGACATCCATAGCATAGTGCCACTAGATTATACTAAATCAAGCAGGGAGTGTGCTCACCACCAGACTTCCCCAGTCTGCCTCTCTCTAGGTTTGCCTTGCAGTATGTACATACTGTATAGTGGAATATTGTCTTAAGAAACCAAAGCCAATTCAAAAGAACAGGAGTGGCTTATGTTGTAACAACACTGACCCCCAGCAGGGAACCCTAGCGTATTTCCTTTCTCTACTACCTGTGATCTTTGGCAGGTCTCTTAATCGCTTTGTGTACCTCAGCAAGAAATGTCTGACTCGCATAGTTGTCTCTGTTCAGCATATTGCTATAGCAATTCCACGTAGCTGCAAGAATTATATACAGATTTTTATTTTACATTTGTTTTATCTAGCAATAAACCATAGATGATGTTAAGATGATTGCCAAACTATGGATCTTCATAGTTTGCCTTTATATCTGCAGTTTAGGTAGAAGATATTGGTCACTTCTAATCAATGTAGCACAAAACTTCACCACCACTTCAGCCACAACAACAAACTGCATAAATGTATCAAACTGGGTGGTGAGCCATAGATGTCCCAGGTAACTTCTCCATGAAGTGCAAAAAGTGCCTCAGGCATTGAAACAAGAATGCCATAAAGCTATTGTAAGATACAAGGAACAAATGGTGCCATGTTAGGAGAAGACTGAGGTTTTGGTTGGCAATAAAGACTTTGGGGACTAGACCCTTCTTCAGATGTCCTGCAATCGAAATCCATTACTTTGATGGACTCTTGATATTCAGTAAAAACTACATATCTTTTTAATTTTTAACAGTTTTACTTCACTTGTGACTTCTCATAGAATAGTGAAAGATTGGATTCCATGCACAAGGCCGGGGCCTTATAGCTATTTAGTTGTTTCATGGATTGTTCATGTTGGTGAGACATCCATCCATGTACATTCAAGATGTCTCCAGGATGTTTACATAAATATACATTCTCAGGCCACCTTAGTGTGAGGGTTCGTGTATAGTTTGGAATACTGTCAGGTCCATACCATGCTGCTTTAGGGTACTTTCACACCTTTGTTTAACTATTTACCATTCATTGTCAATGAGGACAAAACTGAACTGAAGACAACGGAATGCTCCTAAAAGCATTCCGTTCCGTCTCTAGACCGGAGCGCAAACTGCCACATGCTGCGGTTTGCTCTCCGGTCTAGGCATCCGCACCAAGACGGATCGGAATGGCCCCCAATGCAAGTCAATGGGGACGGATCCGTTTGGTGTGACACACTAGTAAACGGATCCGTCCTCCATTGACTTTTAATGGAGTCCATGACGGATCTGTTTAACAGATGGTAAAGATAATACAACCGGATCCATTCATTATGGATCCACATGGTTGTATTATCTGCACGGATCCGTGCTTAACGCTAGTGTGAAAGTAACCTTAGGGGTGAAACAATTCAAAATCGGCAAAAATATAGGCAGCCCTTGGAAATACTTTTTGTAATATATCGAGCTGTTCCTGGCCCAGCTCGTCCTTTGTTTTGCTAAGAATCAGGCTAGATTACGGAGATCAAGCATTGTAAAAATAAAAGTTACATCTACATATGAATGAATACAGTGCACAGTGTAACTATTGATATGGAAAAATCCTTTTACTGTCGTCTTGAAGGTGTTTGTATCTTCTTGAGCATGCCATCTAAAGACAGCTTGTATGTAAGGCAACTGTAAACAGGGCTGAAGTCTGATTTGTAATAATGTTTAGTCAGCCTTGCCCTGCAGGGCACCTGTTTTCCGAATTACTTCCAGCAGAGAATGTAATGAATTACTTATTGAGTCTTTAGTTTTTGGTTCGTTTGACTTAAAGGGAACCTGTCATCTCCGAAACACCCCCTGAACTAGAGTAAGCGTTGTATAGTGTAAGTGATGCTGAATCCGAATATGTAAGTTTTATCTTCATACTCACTTCCATTCCGACGCTGTGCTCCCACAAACCGGCAGTAAAATGCACTCAGTGGACTCCAGTGCTCACTCACATAATGGAGAGGACTCAAAGAAGAGTCCTCTCAATGCATTTTACTGCAGGTTTGTGGGAGCACAGCGTCAGAATGGAAGTGAGTATGAAGATAAAACTTACATATTCAGATTCAGCATCATTTACACTATACATCTCTTACTCTAGTTCAGGGGGCATTTCTGAGATGACAGGTTCCCTTTAAGGAAAAGCTTTTTTAGGCTTCAGACCAGACACTGAAACATGTTGAAACCCGGGACACCAGTGACTTATTTCAAGGATCCACAAATGTTATGAAATGTAGAAAATCAAAGATTTGTCGTTAAAACTGCAATACAAAGTGTTGTCCGCGTTCAATAATAAACTCTTGCAGCCCCTGTAAACGCGCTCGAATAACAAAAGAAGCAATACTTGCCATTTTTCACCCCTGCTGATTCCATTGACATTCCCCTGGGCTCTCCTCTGCTGTTTTTTTTTTTTTTTTTCCCCTGGCAGTGACGTTCCGTCTACACAGGTCACTGCTGCAGCCAGTCACTGGCCTCAGCAGTCATGTCCCGTGTCCTGCTCTACAGTGACACATGGGTGATTTCACTTTGTATTACTGGCTGCCCAATGTGAATATTTTTTTTTTAAATCAGATAATATTTATTAAAAGTTTAACAAACCATACAAATACCGTGTGATTGTCATCATTGTTACATATAGATATAATATCACTCGTAGTCATATAAAGACAAAATAGTTACTCCATAAGGATGTATTAGTCAACATCACACAGTAGGAATATCTCAATTAAACCCACCCCCTACTCCCTGACGAGGAGACGGCTATTGAATTGTCAAGAATTCAGAGAGACGCTAATGCCCCTTTCACACGAGCGGGAGACTCGCATGTCTCCTGCAACGCATCTACAGGGCTGGACTCGGCACTGACAGGGATCGCAGAGCATTATATGCGATTCCCTGTCCGTGCCGAGTCCAGCCCTGTAGATGCGTTGCGGGAGACATGCGAGTCTCCCGCTCGTGTGAAAGGGGCATAATAGTGAATACCAATCCGCTATCATACAATCCCTTTATTTTGTTGCAAATACCTCAAGAAACAGATGTTTCAAAATTAGCTGTTAACCACTGTTCCCAAATTGTAGTATATTTTGCTTCACATTTTCTCTTAATATATACCCCTTTTTCTAATCGTAAGATCAACTTCATTCTGTTTTGTGAATATATCTTTAGTTGTATTTGGATTCTGGATAAAGAATGTAGCCATTCATTTCTCTGACGTTTTATACTTCCAACTGTAAGTACTAGAAATTATCGAGGTATCATCAGTACATTAGGGTTAGTAATGTTTTTTTTTTTTTTTTTAATTTGTTTTTTTTGTTACTCTTGCTGCCAGCGTGTAGTAATGGAGCTTCTGCATGTAATTCCTCATGTAATTCATTTGTGAAGAATGTGTCTACGCCTTCACCCCATTGAGAACTTTGCATAGCGTAAATACATTTGGCAACTGATGCGCCTTGTGCAGGGCAGACCTCACGTTAGTCAGATTATCCAGCCATCTTGGCCTCCCAAGTAGCTGGCATAGCTGGCATGTGTGCTACTGCACTTGGCAGTCTTGGTATGGCCTCGCCTATTGTGTAGCTCCATGTGCTTGAAATATGATTTGAGTATCTTAAGATGTCCTTCCAATGCAGCTTCAAATCCAAAAGAAGTTTCTATTCTCTCTGCCTCTACAGATTTCAGTCATGTTAGAAGTTTAGTTTTCAAACTTTTCTTGAAATTATTGGAATCTGTGTATGTTATTTAAAGGGGTTCTCCTAGAGGGATGCTTTGTTCTTACAGGCATACTGCTGTGTCTATCCATGGCCTGTTTCTGGTATTGTACCTCAGCTTCATAGACTTCAATGGGACACAGATGCAATGCCGTACACAGCCTGTAGTCTGGTGTGGTGCTGTTCTGGGGGAATTATTTTTTTTCTAATGCTAAACATCTCCTTTTAATACACTAGATTGTCTTAAGTACACTATTTTGTCTATGTTGTCATTTTATGATCTGTTTGTCAGATATCACAGGGCTACTGTACCTTGTCTCTAAAATGCATTTTGCAGACCATAGTCGGGAACAAGACTTTAGGTTTATGAGCAGTTTTCATTATTTAACCAGATCCATAAGAAGGGCTAGGTTTATAAATACACGTATTTCTCATTCTGGGAAGATTACTGAACCATGCTGGATTTTGTAATGATCTGCACGGCTTGTAAAAATAGCAGTGCTAAGCCACAATGAACCCTTCCAAAATTAGGTCTACAGATCTCCAAACCACTCAGTTCTGCAGGACTGATGCCAACAATGGGTTTTATGTGTAGTAATTTAGTTATGTTCTTAAAGCATAACATATCCATATGTTGGGTATATATTATTCCTGGTGCAATATTGTACCCACCACTAAAAGTCATAGGAACATTGGACATCACCAAGGAGTTTGGCCAGGTGTTTTCATACAGGTCACGTTAGCTGGGTTCTTTTGCCAGAGTTGCCATAAGAAAGGGCTTTGGCATTTGATAGCCTACAGCTATCGGAGCATGTTGGGAGTTGCACTTTTGCAACAGCTGGAGGGCCGCAGGTTGGGCATCTCTGTATTATATGGAGCTGGGAACAGACGTCTTCATACACTGTGGAGTGGCGTTGCTGGTGTACTGCAGCTCGGAGCTAAGCTGCAGTATGCTGATGCCGGAAACTACACAGTGTACACTTACCCATCTGATCCATAAACTGTATAGTTACTGGCGCCAAAGCTGCTGAAACAGCTGGGGGTGCTAGATGTTTTACCTTCACTGATCTGAGCGGTGCTGTGGATAGGCCATCAATATCTGTATCCCAGACAACCCCTCTAAATGGAAAAGGGACCCCTGTTCTAGCAGTCTTAGTGGTCCCATTTGGTCAGAACCCCGTCGATCTAGCAGTAGTTGCTTACAATTAGAATACCCCCTTTAAATTTAGGCCACATGCACATGGTTATATTTTGGCTCCGTACAATCTTCTAGTTGTATGGAGCCATAATACAGAGTCCATAGAAGTCCATAGTACCTTATAGGACCTCCTTACTATATGCGGCCATTTTATTAGGTTTCTCAGAAATCCAATACCGTACTATGGAGGTACCATATGGTGACACATGGTGTGCCTACTGCTCCGTATTTTAAATCCTCCTGTAAAAGCTATATAGCCGATTTTTCTATTAGTCTGTATTCTGATGAATATACTGTGTATACTACCTGAGCGAGATACGATTTATACAGGACTATTATACGGAACGAATGTTCGTACTAATGCACGTTCCCGAACATCGGAGCTGTCCCACCGATCACCCGATGAACAAGCAAATGCTCCTTCATTGAGTGAATTCATCATTTATGCAGCACACATGCTGTGTAGATTGCAGTAGCCATCACTCGTCCCCATACATTGCTGAATGTAAATGCAGCTCTTTCCCCCACTGACGAGCAGGCAGTTATTGGGAAGGAACAGTCCCATACTGATAATTGCCTGTGTGGTCGGGTAATGTATATGCATGCGCCTTTAGGCTTTGCTGTGGATGGGTTTTTGTTTCCTATGTTTTGTTGCTTATTTTTTCTTGTTCACCCTATGACCTGACCAGCAGGACATTGTCTTACTGTATTCACAAATGGTGCGTAAATTAGATAACCCAAAAAACGAGATCTTTCAGTAAACGCAGAAGATAAATGATTATGCAACATTTAAAAAGTGATTAAGCACCATATAAACCAAAACTGTCTCAGCAGGATATTGTGCAATGTTCTAATGTATATGGTCATGATCTTTAGTCATCAGGAGGAGTTTACTGGAAGTGATTATTATCCATTATTTTTTTAAAAAAAAGTGAACTAGGCCTTATTTACACAGACCTCTGATACAAAAAAATTCCTAAAACCTACAAATGGGTGTCCTACACATCACGGGGTCTGTGTCCTATACAGAAGCTGTGCGGATGAGTGAGACACCCCCACCATGTCAGCGTGCAGCTGTTTCCGTTATACATGTATTCATGGCTGACAATTGTTGATGTTAGCAGGTCTACCACACCCTTCATCCCTCCGAGCAGAGCATTCATCAGACATGTGCTTGTCCATGGACAATAGCAGGCCAAAGGCTTCCTCTTCTTGGTGTATAGTAATATCCGTGCAACTGTTTCATCTGTGCCCAACCAAAGGATAAGGAGGCCTTTTTGCATACAGATGCAGAGGTGTAACTCCTAAGCCCCAATGCAACACCCTTCAACCTTATGCTATTGCTGTATGACTATTGAGCATTTGGGCCACACACTTCAGATGTGACTGCTGTCTCCCCCCCCCCCCCCATAGCTATTCTGATAAGTGGTTCTAACAAGGGTGTAACAATGGGACCCCATAACAAAACTTGAAATGGCAACTTTCTCCACCATGGCCACCTTATGAGCAGTAAATTAAAAAAAGCTTATGATTATTTTGATGTTTCTAAATAATATAGATATATTGAGGTCATGTTCTAGACAAGATCCAAAACTGTTATGTGCTGCTCAGGACATACTAAACATAGGGATAATGCACACAGTGATGTCACTGGAATTATATAAACACTGATTTCACATCATGGCCACACCCACTCCAAAAAGATCATGATACGCACTTTGACATCAGCATAAAAAAATAAAAAAAAAACATAAGTGTCATACTGACAGTACAATGTACACATTATGCCACAGCACAGGGAATAATGCACGTCATGGTATCATAGAACAGGCATAAGGCACACAGAAAAGGTTATGGTGTAGGCATAGGCGAATCAATCTGTACAAATAGATTTATTCATCTGAACAAATTTACACTTTGCACATAGGAAAGGTCAAGATGTACCGTACTCTGATATTAGCACAAGAGAGACATCATCATGAAGGTATAATCAACACATGTGACAGTACAGGGAAAATGTACATTGTGATATCGTAGAACAGGCATAATGCATATAAATGTGATCATGAACTACAATGTGACCTCAGCACAAGAAAAAAAAACATAATGATGTCATCAGAAAGGTATAATGAACATATAGTGCGACAGTGTCACCCTTATTAACTACCCAAAGCCATCAATAAGTGTGCCTTGTGTCAGAGGGGAAATTGACCCCCCCCCCCTTAGTTGTTGGGCCCCGTGCAACTACTATCCCTGCTACCCTGGTAGTTATGGCCATGGCCCCTCATTACCTATTTAGTATGTTCTGAGCAGCACACGTTTTGGATCTGGTTTCAGTAACTTGTCTAGAACATGACCTCATTAATAAGGAATCCTGCTGCCCACAGGTTTAGCTCAGGCTCCAAGCACCAACAAGTGCAGTCTTGCTCCCCACCTGTGTTGGCGCTGAACTGGACATTAGGAGTCTTCATTCTGTGTATGGGTCATGAGTAATTCCTTCTTTTGTCTGGTTACTCTGAAGGGCTTTGTCAGCTGGTGTGCGATGAGTGCAGACGTCATGATTCAACATGAGTATAGCATGAATGGATGGTTTCATGTTATGGCCACCTGAATGTAGCCTAAGGGCTCTGGAAAGTACCAGTAGAGTAGGCCGTTGGAGCTTCTTTAATATTTTTTACGAAAATTGCAGAAAGAAATCCCAAATGGATACAAGTTGAAAGCCGTACGTAGTATTTGACGGTTGGTGGTTTCAAAATGACTTCATACTGTTTGAATCTATTGTTTTCAAAAGTTCTCCTTTAACTTATTTTAGAGACTCCTCTAAGGGTTGTCCAGCATGGCTGCTTTCTTCTAGAGCAGATCAGCAACCTTCAGTACTCCAGCTGCTGTGAAACTACAACTCCCAGCATGCACACTCACTCAGCTGTTCTTGTATATTCATTCTTAGTGAATGAAAAAATGTTTTTTTTTTCCCCACTAGCGAGATTAAAAAAAATCTGTATAATCCTGCAGTTCTCACACTGACTACTAAGCCTGAAATATGTTAAAGGGGTTATCCAAGACTATAAAAGACCTCCCAAAGTGGCAGACCCGCAGTGGTGATCATACTTACCTGGTCACCTGTGACACCAGAAGCAGGTCACAGCTGCAGAAATTGGCTTCTGCGCAGAGGCGTAGCTAGAGGTTCAGCACAGGGGGGGGCGAAACATACTTGAGTGGGCCCCTCACTTAGTGGCTTCCCAAACGCACGTTTCCAACTTCACAGGCACATACTACTAGTTGTGGTTATAATATTGTATTAGAAAGATGACTGTATAAACTGCTAGATCATCTATGCTGTTAAAGGGTTTCTGTCACCAGTTTTGGGCATATAAAACAGGATGACATTTGCAATGTGCAAATGTCACCTGATGCCCAAACTGGTGATCATTTTTTTACTGGTGCCCCCGTTTTTGAAATAAATCATCTTTTGTTGTATGCAAATGAAGCTTACTAGGTGCAAGGGGCGGTTACCTCGCACCTAGTAAGCTCCGTTTGCCCACCCGCGGTCACGCCTACCTTCACTTGATTGACAGGGCCAGGCAGCTTGTTGGATCCTCTGCCGGCCCTGTGCTCCATTCAAATCCCGCGCCTGCGCCCTGCGGAATAAAAGCGGCGCAGGCGCAGTGAGCGGCGCTGGCCGCCGGGCTCCCGGCTACCTCACTGCGCCTGCGCCGATGACGTCAGAGTACACATGACGTCATCGGCGCAGGCGCAGTGAGGTAGCCGGGAGCCCGGCGGCCAGCGCCGCTCACTGCGCCTGCGCCGCTTTTATTCCGCAGGGCGCAGGCGCGGGATTTGAATGGAGCACAGGGCCGGCAGAGGATCCAACAAGCTGCCTGGCCCTGTCAATCAAGTGAAGGTAGGCGTGACCGCGGGTGGGCAAACGGAGCTTACTAGGTGCGAGGTAACCGCCCCTTGCACCTAGTAAGCTTCATTTGCATACAACAAAAGATGATTTATTTCAAAAACGGGGGCACCAGTAAAAAAATGATCACCAGTTTGGGCATCAGGTGACATTTGCACATTGCAAATGTCATCCTGTTTTATATGCCCAAAACTGGTGACAGAAACCCTTTAAGTACAGTACAATACACTTTCTACATACCCTAGTCTAAATACTCTACCACATAATGCAGTAAAATATAGGAGTAATAGAAGTAAAAAACAAGGGGACTCCTATGTTAAAGGAAACCTGTCCCCAGTTTTTATATCACTAAACTAATAGTCCCCTGCCCCCATCAGACCTCAGATCAGCGTATTGTGCCCCATCAGACCTCAGATCAGCGTACTGTGCCCCCATCAAACCTCAGATCAGCGTATTGTGCCCCATCAGACCTCAGATCAGCAGAATGTGCCCCATCAGACCTCACATCAGCCTGCTGTGCCCCCATCAGACCTCAGATCAGGGTATTGTGCCCCATCACATCCCAGATCAGCGTATTGTGACCCCATCAGACCTCACATCAGCCTACTGTGCCCCATCAGACCTCAGATCAGCGTATTGTGCCCCATCAGACCTCAGATAAGCGTATTGTGCCCCATCAGACCCCAGATCAGCGTATTGTGCCCCCATCAGACCTCACATCAGCCTACTGTGCCCCATCAGACCTCAGATCAGCGTATTGTGCCCCATCAGACCTCAGATCAGCAGAATGTGCCCCCATTAGTCCTCACATCAGCCTACTGTGCCCCCATCAGACCTCAGATCAGCAGAATGTGCCCCCATCAGACCTCAGATCAGCCTACTGTGCCCCCATCAGACCTCAGATCAGCGTATTGTGCCCCATCAGACCTCAGATCAGCATATTGTGCCCCCATCAGACCTCAAATCAGCAGAATGTGCCCCCATCAGACCTCACATCAGCCTACTGTGCCCCATCAGACCTCAGATCAGCGTATTCTGCCCCATCAGACCTCAGATCAGCGTATTGTACCCCCATCAGAACTCAGATCAGCAGAATGTGCCCCCATCAGTCCTCACATCACCCTACTGTGCCCCCATCAGACCTCAGATCAGCGTATTGTGCCCCATCAGACCTCAGATCAGCGTATTGTGCCCCATCAGACCTCAGATCAGCGTATTATGCCCCCATCAGACCTCAGATCAGCGTATTGTGCCCCCATCAGACCTCACATCAGCCTACTGTGCCCCCATCAGACCTCACATCAGCCTACTGTGCCCCATCAGACCTCAGATCAGCAGAATGTGCCCCCATCAGACCTCGGGTTCAGCAGAATGTGCCCCCATCAAACCTCAGATCAGCGTATTGTGCCCCCATCAGACCTCAGATCAGCGTATTGTGCCCCCATCAGACCTCAGATCAGCGTATTGTGCCCCATCAGACCTCAGATCAGCAGAATGTGCCCCCATAAGTCCTCACATCACCCTACTATGCCCCCATCAGTCCTCAGATCAGCGTATTGTGCCCCCATCAGACCTCAGATCAGCGTATTGTGCCCCCATCAAACCTCAGATCAGCGTATTGTGCACCATCAGACCTCAGATCAGCGTATTGTGCCCCAATCAGACCTCAGATCAGCTTATTGTGCCCCATCAGACCTCACATCAGCCTACTGTGCCCCCATCAGACCTCAGATTAGCCCACCCAGCCACATAATATGAAAATAAAAAACCTGGTCATAGTGCGCGCCGGCCAGGGAAGACAGTGGAGCGCCGGACCGGAGGGCAGCCGCAGAGCGGGACAGGTAAGAAAGGTTTTTTATTTTCATCTTATGTGGCTGGGTGGGCTGATCTGAGGTCTGATGGGGGTCCCTAAATACAATAGTTTTAAGGTCATTCTTGCTGGGCCCCCCCTGAGTCACTGGGCCCGGAGCCGTCGCCCCCCCTGCCCCCCTGGTAGCTACGCCTCTGCTTCTGCGGTTACGTACACCCCCCCCCTCAATAGGATGTTGATTTCAGAACAGTAAGGAGATGAGGAGCTGGCCACAGAGTTATGGAGACCGAACCCATCAGTGAGGACCAGAAAAGTATGATCACTGTGGGTCAGCCAGGACTTTGTCTTTTGAGAGCAGCTAAATGAGTTATAGACACAAAAGACCAGAGGGGACCCCATTGACTTCTATAGGAGAGTTTTCTAGGCATGCTCTGTGAGCTGTGCAGAGGTCGGGAGGATAAGCTCTGATATCATCTATTGTGAACAGTGGATTCTGTGTTATCTATACAGAGGTGTTACTTGTCATTGTAATTCTGCTTGTAGTGATAATGATAAAGGGTGCTGAAAAATTACCTGTACAAAAAAATCATCAGGAAATCATGACCTATCATTAGGCCTAGTGGCCAGTGTGAAAATTCCAGGAAATACATATATTTTCACAAAAAATTCTAAAAAAATCTTAACATGTTATTTAACCAACAGGTCATATGCTGATTAAACATTCTTTTTCAGAACATGCAAGCCAGACCAGTGGTGGTACTGCACTACCCAATGTAGGGGTGCCAATGAATGATAAGATGTCTATCGGCACGCGTTTGAACCGGCCTGATTACACAGACTGATGCAAGCAGAATGTGGGAGGAACTATTAATTCCTCCCTTGTTCTGTTATACGCATTATCGGCAGCTCATACCTGGTTACAGAGGGAAATGTTCTGCCGAAAATCTGGCATATTTCATTCCAACAAAAGATTTCCAAGAGCCAGGAAGCGAGCAATCTCATTTGCTCGTTCATCAGCTGCTCGCTAAGTATCGTGAATGAGTGTTCCTCTGAAGACTTGTTCCCGATAATCGTGCGGTGTAATAGGCCCTTTAGAATAGAGGCAATAATTCATAGAAGATTGGACTTTGTGGTATGAACAGTTTACATGACAAGGGAGGTGTTCGCAGCATAGTAAGGCTGAGTATTTGTGTACTGCTACTTCTCGGGCACTGTGGGGACATGGTATTAGTCTGGAATGGAATTCATCTTTATTTCTGTGCTGTGGAGGCAGCTGTGTATTCCATTTCTGTGACATTTCTGCTGCCCACAGATGGTCCTCCATTAGCTTTAGTTAGTACGGTTGAGTAGAATTTTTGGAACGCAGAGCAACATGAACTTGAGGTGGCATTTGTCAGCTGATGTCCCCATGTCTGGAATCTACATCAGTTATATGTTCGTGAGTATAAGGAATTATGATTGGATTCTAAGGCAAACCCCAACCTAGTGTGGTAACTGATCTTCTCTAGTGAAGTGAATGTTCATGGAACTCTAAAGATGCAGGGATGGGTGGCATTCGGAAGCCTTTGGGAGCCAGACAGACCATGTCATGAGCCAAATGAATAGTTCTGGTTACCCATTTGAAGCCAAAGCCAAGATTACTTATAAGGGAAAGACTGTGGGAGAAATTTATCATGAGGGGAATATTTGAGTACTTTATGCCACATTCGTCAATGTTGCATGTTTGATAAATTTGTCTCATTCTTAAAGGGTATGTGCAAGAATGGGAGGGGGGGGTTGACAAACCTTACCCCCAACTCCCCCAAATCCAGTTGGCCAGATCTGTAAGGGTAGGATTACTTACCTGCTTCCTGGTGCCAGCTCCCTGCTGCTTCTCCTCCAGGCCTGTGAGGCTCTGCTGGGTTTCCTAAAATGTCTACATCCAGTTTGACATCACCACAGCCCATAATTGGCACAGCAGAGACCAGATCCCCATGCGTCATGTACAAATAAGCGGTTAAGTGCAATTAAGGCCGGCCCAAGCCAGTCTGTGCACCTTTGCTCCTCCTGCTTCCTCTGGAAGCCCCCTCCCTCTCCTTGGACCTGTCAGTCAAGGAGGAGCGAGGGTACATTGTGGCTTTTGGCTTGTCCTAGTTGTTTCAGTAACTAGTTGCTTTCCCCATGTAATAACACTTCTGGAGCCTCTATTCTTATGTCTGTATGTTGTGCCATTCCTTTATTATTCCTGGTAGAAGTTATGAATAAATTACTAGCAGTTTGCAATGAAGATCCAGATTAGGTGTTACCAGCTGAAGGTGTGACACAGGACGCACTGATTGGATAGTCTCAGATTGTGCAAGGACACACCCCCAACTGGTAACCTTGCAAACTGATAGCAATAAATTCATAACTTTTAGAAGGAATAATAAAGGAATGACACAACAGTTGTAAGAATAAATGTTCCAGACTTGGTATTACAAAGTGGATGGAAGTAATTTCTAGAACAGGCATGTCAGGAGAGGTTAGAGGTCCTCTTTATCTCCTCATTTACATATTGATTAAAAGTTGTTTTTTTTTTCTCCAGAGTAAGGTTTCATTCACACGACCATATGTGTTTTGCGGTCCGCAAATTACGGATCTGCAAAAAAAAACGGATGACGTTATGTATGGCATCCGTTTTTCCGTTTTGTTTTTTTTTTGCAGAATCATTGTAACAATGCCTATCCTTGTCAGCAAAACGGACACGAATAGGACATGTTCTATCTTTTTTGTGGAATGGAAATACAGACATACAGAAAAGGAATGCACACGGAGTACCTCCTGTTTTTTTTGCGGACCCATTGAAATAAATGGTTCGGCATATTGCCCCATAACTGAACCAAATGGAGCTGAACAGACCCTACTGACTATCCGTTCGGTTATTTCCCACCCCCCTCCTTTGCAATATGCAGTGGAGCCCCGAACATTGCCTCCCACACAGATGTGAACAATCCCTTATCTGTTTTTTTTCCCCGATTCCTCTTGGTCTTCAAGAAGTATCAATAAATAACTGGATGCAGTTTCTATAGGGGGTGTCGCCAAGCTGCCCGATTCTTCTTTTCTTGACGTGTGCCGTAAGGAAGGGTTAGGCAATGCTGCCAAATTGGCCCCCTGATAAGGAGACAATATTAGGCTGGGGATCTACTTGTATTTCTTGTCATCTTTTCTCTCTTTGCTTCAGTCAATATATATTTGTTAAATTCAGAAGTGAGGGCCAGCTCTGGTGCTAATTGCTGCCTTTTTGCTCTGCTGATCTGTTCAATTCCTGAGGGTGGTAGAGGATGGATACAGGAGTTTTTTATGAAAGGAGATCTGTCTGGTTGCTGTCTCCAGCTGGCCACTCATTAGTAGACTGAGTTTGGAGACTTGATGAGTGAATGATTGTGGGTGGTGAATAATGTCTTTGACCGAAGATGTTCCTACCACTGTAGTCCCTGTCGGCCTCTGCCAGCACACACAGCATGAGTACTTGTAGAGTTGATGGCATGAGAAGAACAAGGCAGTGGATTACAACTATCTGTGTGATCTTCATTGATGAAGTATCAACACGTTGGCTAGACATGTCAAGAAGAAACAATAGAGGGCTTCTCAATTAGGAATAAAATCCACTTACAATTTGGTGTTATTCTTCTATAATTATTTTCAGCTGCAGGAACATGGCTCTTCACAATAAAGTTGTCTTCTGTACTCTAGATGTATGTTATAACATGATCGGATCCATGTGCAAACATTAGCTTTGACTAGTTTCACATCTTAGTTTTTAAATACGGTAGGCTGTTCCAGCAGGGGAACAGCCTGCTGGATTTTACTGTATCCCATATAGCCAGATACTGGAGTTCAACGCCAGACCCACTGACTATAATGAGATCCGGTGGGGACCTGGCCGGTTTCCGACACGACTGGTGGGTTTTGGTCAGTGGATTTACTCTTGCCAGAAACCATCCTGATTCCCCTTCTGATTCCATTTTAGCCAATGGGTATCCAGCAGTAGTATATAGCTCCAAGGCCAGTGATGGCTAACCTCCGGCACTCCAGCTGAGGTGCAACTACAACTCCCAGCATGCTCTATTCATTTCTATGGAGTTCTGAGAACAGCCAAGCAAGTATGCATTTTGGGAGTTGTAGTTTTACCATAGCTGGAGTTCCGGAGCTTGGCCATCACAGTCTAGACCAGGGATCTCAAACTCGTGGCCCTCCAGCTGTTGCAAAACTACAACTCCCAGCATGCCCCAATAAGCTGTAGGCTCTCCTGGCATGATGGAAGTTGTAGTTTTACAACAGCTGTAGGGCCACGAGTTTGAGATCTCTGGTCTAGACTGTTCTCCATATGCTGCTGTTTAGGCTGTTTGTATAGCTATTATTGACTAACATTGCATTGAAAAGAATGGTGCCACTTTGGTGTCAGTCTGTATGATTTACTAAGGTTTTCCTTTATATACCCATCCAGAACATTAAAAGAGACCTGCTTGTTGTATCCACTTGAGGAGCAGTTCCAGTAGTGTTGCAGCCATGTTGAACCCCATCTATTTGTAGGCAGATATGATATTCTTTGGCTAAAACAAGATGTGACAATGCATCCCACGGTGCCTTGTGGCCCTAGCTAGCTGTATTTAGAGATGCCGAATATTTGTGAAGTCCACCTATGTTACTATTATTGGACTTCCTGCCTCTGTATGTATCTTCATGGTGGATCCAGACAACACTCCATGGTTGCTCCTAAATTATCCAGACTAAATCTGGTTATGAGAGGTTATAAATGGCATTTTACATTTCTATGGTTCTTGCATTCTTGACTAATTACAACTGACTTTTTGTAGATTTATAGCCTCTAATTTGTGTTTATAATGATGCTACTATATAAAACCTAGAATGACTTCATACCATTAGTCCTCCTGGTAACCGCTGCTTCTTATGCTTAAATAAATTAAACTTTTTACTGTTTACTGCAGAGCTTTATTGTATGTTGCCAACTGTTATGCCAGAGGGAAATCCTGAATATGTATTCAAAACGCCCAAAGTTTTGTTCATACTTGCACAGATTTCATCTGTTTAGCGGTTGGCTAAGGGGGTTTTATCATAAAAAAATATTTGTGAGAAATATTTCCTTTTTTGTGAGTATCCTTTTAAAATATTGGACTCAGTGGGCTGATATTTCCTATATCTGCAGCTAACTTGTCAGCTTTTCTGTGTAGACTTAGACAGAGTCTACATAGGAATAGGTTTTGATGACATTTGTATTTTATTTCTGGATATCAACACTATGCACCATCAGCCATAACATTAAATAATTTGTTACAATGGCTCCCACCAAGGGGTGAGGGTATATTAGGCAGTTGTAAGCTGGAAAAATGGTAAGTGTATGGATCTGAGTCACTTTTTTTGACGACTGAGCCAGAGCATCCCCAAACAGCAGGACTCGTATCATGTTCCTGGTTAGTACCTACCAAAGAGTTCCATGGAAGTGTAACTAGTGAACCAGTGACCACATCATGGGGACACACAGTTCATTGATACATATGGGGAGTAAAAGCTAGCACCTTTGATTGGATCTTGCATAAGAAGGTTAATGCTAGTTATGACAGAAGAGTTCCAGAACACAAAGGGCACTACAATATGCTGGACATGATAGTGCGTATAATGGACACATGAACATTGTAACTGGACCATTGAGAATTGGAAGAAGGTGGACTGGCTGAAACATGTTTTCATTTACATCATTTGTATGATTGGGTCAGTATGTGTCTTATTTGGGGAAAAGATGGCATGCTAGGAAGAGGCCCTGCTGGCGGAGGCAGTGCGATGCTCTGGGCAATGTTCTGCTGGGAAAGCTTGGGTTCTGGCATTCATTTGGATGTTAGGACACATAACCACTACCCAAACAATGTTGCAGACACAGTACACTACTTCTTAACCGTGAAATACCCTAATGGTGGTGGCCTCTTTGAGCTGGATAATGCACCCTGCTACATTACAAAAATTGCTCAGGAATGATTTGAGGACCATGAGAAAGAAGGCCTAGTGATATACTTGATTCTAATTCTTTAATAGTAATAAAAAGTCTTACACGAACCCCTTTCTCCAGCACTGTTCTTTGCACCACTGAGGACAGTGATTGGCTGAAGCAGTCACATGCCATTCAGCTACTCGGGCATGTCGCTACTGCTGTTTGTACACAAACAGCGGCAGGATAACCGGACCAGCACTGTGGAGAACGGCGCTAGAGAAAAGGGTGAGACAGAGATTTTGGGGCTTGTCTGAGAATTGTCATTTTTTCCGACAACCTCCTTAAAGGGGTTCTCCGAGTTATATATACTGATGAGCTATCCTATATCAGATTGGCGGGGGTCCGACACCTGGCACCCCCGCCGATCAGCTGTTTGAAGAGGAGGCGCGCGCAGTATCAACGCTGCCTCCTCTTCACTGTTTACATGCTGGCCGACACGGGGGTAGTGGTGAGTAGGTGTAATTACACCTCACCACCCCATTGATTTCTATGGGAAGAATCGCTTCCATAGACTTGTATGGGAGCGATTCTTCCCATTGAAATGAATTGGGCAGTTAGGTGTAATTACACCTACTCACCACTACCCCCGTGTCGGCCAGCATGTAAACAGTGAAGAGGAGGCAGCGCTGATATGGCGCGCGCCTCCTCTTCAAACAGCTGATCGGCGGGGGTGCCGGGTGTCGAACCCCCGCCGATCCGATATTGATGACCTATTCTGAGGATAGGTCATCAGTATATATAACTGAGAACCCCTTTAAAGGATGTGCTAATAATGTCAGGGCACCAGATATCACAGTAAACCATCAGAGGTCTTGTGGAGTCCATGCCTCAATGGGTCACAGCTATTTTGGCGGCCTCCACAATACTAGGCAGATAGTTTTAGTGTTATGGCTGATGTTTCTTGGTCTTGAGGATGACATTTTAGGCTTGTTTACAGTCAGACAGAAGCTTTTGTTCTGTGCCAAGGCAAGAAAAAATGTATGCATGGTGGGCTGTGTTAGACTTTGATGCTTCGCTTGCTCACATTGTCATTTAACACATTTCACTATAAGATCTCTGTGTCTGGAATGGTTACAACAATGCTGTGGGAGGGGGATACTATTTGGATCATAATTCCTCTTTGTCTCTTACTATGTTAATTTTGTACTTGAATCCTGCTGTATTCTGTTTCAAAGGAGAGTTTATATGGCCAGAACTGAGCACTCCAGCTGGTATGGAGCTTAGAACTGCTGGATCCACTTATCAAATGTCTTCTAACAAAGCCAAGAAGATGCTGAAACGCTAATACGTTTCCTTTCAATTCAAACTACTCATCCTCAATTGAGTAAACTTTCTTATGACTAATGTGAAGGCGTTATGGAAGAGCAATTATAAGCTTAAGATTTCCCCTAAAACATAAAGCTGCCATACACATCAGATGGCTATTGGTGGAGCACTCATCCAGTCGATGACTAGCTCTTCTGAAACCCTCTGTAATTTGCGGTCCACAATGCACGGGCACTGACATTGTAGCCACTGCATGTGGATCGCGGATCCATTCACTTGAATGGGGTCCGCACCGCAAAAAAAGTAGTGCTTGCGCTACTTTTTAGCGGTGCGGAGGCACAGCCAGAAACACCACGGAAGCACACCATAGTGCTTCCGTGGTGTTCCACTCCTTTCCTCCGCTCCGCATCTCCCGGATTGCGGACCCATTGAAGTGAATGGGTCCGTGATGCGGGCTGCACACGGCCGGTGCGGGCATGAGCCGGCACCGGCTGTGTGCATGAGCCCATAGGAAGAGGGGCGTAAGCATCTGCCACACTTCTGTCCCTAGAACAAAAGGATCGGGCAAGTTGAAATCCAACAGCCCAATTACTTTCTCTTCTAACATCAGCCATTAGGGGTGAATCATGAGGCCCCCATACAAATCAGATGGTCAACTGGACCCGCTTACATCTAATGTGTATGGTCTGCAGATCTCCTATACCTTGAGTAGTTTGTCTGACAATCCACTGTATGTGGCTGCTGCCAGACCATCTCCTAAGGATCAGACAGGTTTAGTTTTTATGGTGTCTACTAATTTTTGCTTGCTTTGCAAGGCCCTAATTATCCTGAGAATGGGTCTGTTTCATGAGTCACGAAACATTCCTGGGTAGACTGTAGACCTTGAAAGAATATGCATGTTCATCCACGCTGAGTGTGCATGTTAATGGGGGAGTTTGGGGTCAAGATCTGGTGGCTGAACGATTATTTGCATTGATAATATCTATAGCAAGGTTCAGTCTTATAGTTGTCCTTTTAACGTGAAGTATTTTGAGATTCTTTTCAGCTATTTCTGATCTTGGTCAGTACTTTCTAACCCTCCTGGTTTGTGTGATAGCAGGACTCACAGTAGGGCAAGCAGACTCCTGGAAGTATTTAGTGGGAGCAGTCACTATCTACCAGATAAAACACTTGATGATGGTGACACTCTTTGGCTGTAGTTACACGGCCATGCGACATTGAGATTGTAAATGTTCATTGCCAGTTGTAGCTTATGGTGATTGTGGTTGAGCATAAATCCAACTAGGGTTGGACGATATCAAAAATATTCCCACGGTAACGATATTAAGAAATTTATCGCGATAACGATATATATCACAATAAATATCCTTTTAGGAGATAAAAAACATTTGGGGCCACAGGGAGATATTATATACTGCATGGGCTGGGATTCTAGCAGGCAGTGGGCCACAAGGAGTCACTATACTTAATGGAGTCAAGGTCAGGAGACGTTCTACTGATTGGGGGCCACTAGCAGATGTTATACTGTATGGGGGCGGCCACAAGCAGACGTTATACTGTATGGGGGCGGCCACAAGGAGACGTTATACTGTATTAGGGCAGCCACCAGGAGACGTTATACTGTATAGGGGCAGCCACAAGGAGACGTTATACTGTATTAGGGCAGCCACCAGGAGACGTTATACTGTATGGAGGCAGCCACCAGGAGACGTTATACTGTATGGAGGCAGCCACCAGGAGACGTTATACTGTATGGGGGGCAGCCACCAGGAGACGTTATACTGTATGGGGGGCAGCCACCAGGAGACGTTATACTGTATGGGGGCAGCCACCAGGAGACGTTATACTGTATGGGGGCAGCCACCAGGAGACGTTATACTGTATGGGGGCAGCCACCAGGAGACGTTATACTGTATGGGGGCAGCCACCAGGAGACGTTATACTGTATGGGGGCAGCCACCAGGAGACGTTATACTGTATGGGGGCAGCCACCAGGAGACGTTATACTGTATGGGGGGCAGCCACCAGGAGACGTTATACTGTATGGGGGCAGCCACCAGGAGACGTTATACTGTATGGGGGCAGCCACCAGGAGACGTTATACTGTATGGGGGCGGCCACCAGGAGACGTTATACTGTATGGGGGCGGCCACAAGGGGACGTTATACTGTATGGGGGCGGCCACAAGGGGACGTTATACTGTATGGGGGCGGCCACAAGGGGACGTTATACTGTATGGGGGCGGCCACAAGGGGACGTTATACTGTATGGGGGCGGCCACAAGGAGACGTTATACTGTATTAGGGCAGCCACCAGGAGACGTTATACTGTATAGGGGCAGCCACAAGGAGACGTTATACTGTATAGGGGCAGCCACAAGGAGACGTTATACTGTATTAGGGCAGCCACCAGGAGACGTTATACTGTATGGAGGCAGCCACCAGGAGACGTTATACTGTATGGGGGGCAGCCACCAGGAGACGTTATACTGTATGGGGGGCAGCCACCAGGAGACGTTATACTGTATGGGGGCAGCCACCAGGAGACGTTATACTGTATGGGGGGCAGCCACCAGGAGACGTTATACTGTATGGGGGCAGCCACCAGGAGACGTTATACTGTATGGGGGCAGCCACCAGGAGACGTTATACTGTATGGGGGCAGCCACCAGGAGACGTTATACTGTATGGGGGCAGCCACCAGGAGACGTTATACTGTATGGGGGCAGCCACCAGGAGACGTTATACTGTATGGGGGCAGCCACCAGGAGACGTTATACTGTATGGGGCAGCCCAGGACGTTACTGTATGGGGGCAGTCACCAGGAGACGTTATACTGTATGGGGCCGGCCACCAGGAGATGTTATACTGTATGGGGGCCGGCCACAAGGGGACGTTATACTGTATGGGGGCGGCCACAAGGGGACGTTATACTGTATGGGGGCGGCCACAAGGGGACGTTATACTGTATGGGGGCGGCCACAAGGGGACGTTATACTGTATGGGGGCGGCCACAAGGAGACGTTATACTGTATGGGGGCGGCCACAAGGAGACGTTATACTGTATGGGGGCGGCCACAAGGAGACGTTATACTGTATGGGGGCAGCCACAAGGAGACGTTATACTGTATGGGGGCAGCCACAAGGAGACGTTATATTGTATGGGGGCGGCCACAAGGGGACGTTATACTGTATGGACAAATTTTGAAGCCCCTTCCTCCTCAGTATAATAAAGTCTTGTGGCCCCCATGCAGTAATATCTTCTTGCTTGTGTATGAGGGACTCATTATTCTCATGCCTGCTATTAGAGATGAATGTGCTGACACCAACTGCAGCAGCTTGCAGGCAGGAAGGGAAGGACCAGGCCAGGGCCGCACAAGACATAGAGGTTCCACCTTTAATTTATAACACCCTCCGTGACTGTTTTATTGTCTCTCAGTCCTCTTCATCTGTGCTGGACATTCTTTGCAGGCCAGGAGTCAGGCGAAGAGGGAGTCGGAGTCTGGAGAGACTTTTCCCGCGGCCACCTTGCTCGTGCGCTCTGATTCCAGTGTCAGATGTCGGTGTGCGGAGCCATGAACACATGAGCGAGGATATGCCGGGGCCGCCGCTTGTTGAAGCAATTTGTATTCAGTTGTATGCAGGGGCAGGTGGGCGCAGATTTAGAAGCGGTCAATGCAGATGACCGCTCATATGACATCACAAAATACCACGGTTATTAGGAAACAGCGATATCGCCATATCGTTGTTTCTTAATACCGAGGTATATCGTTGCCACCGGTATACCGCTCAACCCTAGTTTGGATTATTGTTGACTGTTCTGTCATGGTCATGGAAACTTGCAGCTTGCAACACGATCACATTCGCTATCATTAGGTGCCACGTGGTAACGTGACATTACAATCTTATGTGGCACTACTACAAATAACTTTGTAGGCCTATACTAATAGATCATAAACACTGGGTAATGATCACTATCGGGGGTTATTACAGCCCATTATGGCTGTTGCCTAGCTTTCTACAGAGCCTGAAGGCCCCAAAAATCAAAGTTGTTCATGTAGTTCTGTTTCTTACCCCACACCATCTTTTCTACTGCCCTTTGTATTCCAGACTTATGAAGGACCAGGCTGTAACTTCTCCTGACGTCTGTTTTAGATACTACGGTCATTTCCCATGTAATAACAATCCTGGAACATCTATTCTTATGTCTCTATCATGTTGATGACTTTATTATTCCTGCTAGAAGTTATGAATGAATTATAAGCAGGTTGCAATGAAGGTCCAGATGGATGTTACTAATTCGGGATGTGACTCCAATCAGTGCTGCCAGTGTGAAACATTGTGTCAACATGCCCCCAACTGGTAACACCAATCTGGTCCTGAATTGCAACCTTCTGGTAATTTATAACTTCTAGCAGGAATAATAAAGGCGTGGCACAACATTCAGAAGTTCATAAGTCAGAATAGATGCACTAGAATTATTACATGGGGAATCCAAGTAGTCATTAACACAGATATGTCAGGAGAGGAGACAGGTCCTCTGTAAATGCACTTCTGTCATTCCGTTCCTGAAGCTGGAGGATCAGGATGAACAGCACTAAAGGTTTTTCTTACAAAACAAGTTTTCGTTTTTGCCGTACATGGATTTGTGGGACAACAGAAACCCACAGGTTAGTTTTGTTTAATAGGTGAACTATATATTTATCATAAAGTGATGTATGGACTACAGTGCAGAAGAATGAAACAGGTGGGGTGGGAAAGTCTGCAGTATTACCCTGAGCAATCATTTCTGTCCCTGGAGCGTGCATGCACCGTGTGATGTCTGTGATCAAAGCATTATACGCTTTTGTGGGTGAACACAATGAGACTTTTAAGTTTCTCCAGGAGTTGAATCCGGGAGAGGCTCAGGTAAATTGGAACTGTCACATGTATCGGCGACTTCAGACACACTTTCATTTTTATACTGCAGGGGAAAGAAGGAATTTGGCAGCAAGAAGTATATGAAAGTCTGAATAGGGTATTGTAGTACAGGAGCCTGATCATTACAGTGATTGGTGTATCCAGAGACATGCATAGACTGATTTATTTACTCTAGGACTGTGATTTAAAGGGGTTATCTGGGAAAACATAATGATGACCGTTCCTCAGGATAGGTTGGGGGTCCGAGTCACAGCAACCTGCCGATCAGCTGTTTCAGGAAGCTGTGGCACTCAACGGAGGTTAGATGAGCGCTGTGGCCTCCTGGCAACTTACAAAGCACAGCTCTGTACATTGTATAGTGGCAGTGCTTGGTATTGCAGCTCAGCCGCTATGACTTGAATGGGGCTGAGCTGCAACTAGGCCAGGTGAATGAAGGACGGTTATGTCTCAGACCTAGGAAGAGGCCGCAGTGCTATACGTTGATCATGGGCATCCCGGTTGTTGTACCCCCCAGCAATCCGATATTGATGACCTATCAATATCTTTTCCTGGATAACCCCTTTAATAGACTCCATTGCTACATGTAAAACCACCTTGAAGCTATCCTTTTCTGATAATTACTGATGTCATAGAAGAAAAGAAGGTAACATGTTAAATATTCGTCATGAGACGGCTCATATTGAGTGTATACAGGAGTCAATTAGTATAGCTGTTCCTGGCTTCCCAGATTTACTCATTTTGTAAAGGGACTTAGGCAGGGTGCTGTAAGGAGACTTACAGGACGTGCTCCATCATATGGAGACTTGTAGACAATGCTTCATGAGAAAAGAATTTGCAAAGAAATATCTCTCAAGGAAGAGAACCATCTTGCTAGCTAGCACCAACTTGTGGAAGTGGCTCCCTATGACTTTTTAACAAGCCTCAGGATTTGAAAAGGGAATGTAGCTGAGCCAAATATCCATCTGTAGACCGCTGTTTCAGGGTGCTTTCCCCTCTCCCCCAAAACAGCTGTCTACAGATGGATATTTGGCTTGGCTATATTCCTTTGTCATGTTTCAAGGCTTGTTAAAATGTTGGACTTTGACTTATAGGGGGCCACTTCTACAAGGTGGTGCTAGCGAGATGTTCTCTTCTTTGGGAGATACCTCTTTGCATATCCATTTTATAAAGGAATCATATACATGCTATGATGCTCATAATGAGAATAGAAGTCCAAATTGCAGCCAGGGATGTTAGGGGGTTATAAGGTTGGCTCCATTAATACCCTATTATGGGTGCATCCACATCCAAATTTTTCAGATTTTTCCACCTGCATTACAAAGAATAAAATCCATGGTGGAAATCCACAGCATAAATTGACATGCAGCAGTTTTAAAATCCATATCGCACGTCAAGTTATTTGTGGACATATCGACATTTTCCATATTGGGTGTATTGGATTTTTTTAAAAATCTCATCCACCTTGCTGCTATTGTAAAATACTATGGATCTTCTGCACACAGTTCTTCTGGGGAACATCTGCAGGTTGGAATCTGACCAAGGACAACATCTACATGGAGCTTGTATGTTCTCCCATTGTTTGTGTGTGTTTCCTGCAGTTACTTCGGTTTACCCTCACACATACTGATTCATTTGAAATTTAGATTGTGAGGACTATATGTACAGTACAGCACTGCAGAATATGTTGGGTAAAATATCCAGTACATCAACTGTCTCTTCTGCAATTGGCCCTCCAGCCCCTCTCCATTCAAGTATTAGTTGGGACGACTATACTATTGTTTTTGCCTTTTTGGAGTCCGTATCGGCTTCACTGCAGCCTGGTGCTGCATCTACAATGCATTGCGTTTCTGGGGCTTCAGATGTCACTATGTACAGTGGCCCATGGCTGAAGGTAAGGCGATATGGCAGTGACCCATGGTCAACATTGAACTGGCTCGCACATAGGTTTTTATTCTGCTTCCACTACCCTGAAGTCTATTGTGAAAGAGTCATCTTGTGATTTGCAGAGATGTGTTCATGTACTTTAATGGCTTCATCACAATTTTCAAGCTTTTTGATATTGGTGAATGGGAACATTTTTTACATCCAGTGATTCTACCAGACCGAATGCTTACAGATTGTTACAACTGTATCCAATCTGAGCTAAAACAGCAACACAAGTCTGATACAATGTATCAATGTAGATAAAATGGCCTAATTCACTCAGAGAACTGTCCTCCAGCCACAGCTCTCCCCGCTCAGAGGTGGGACCTGCAATTATCAGACAATGGGGGCATATCCTAGAGATATGCCCCCTTGTATGTGATGGGATTACCCCTTTAAGCTTCTACCATCTACAGCAGGGAAATCAAATTCATGGCCCTTCAGCTGTTGCAAAACTACAACTTCTAGCATGCCCTGATGTCCGTAGGTTGTTTTGGAAGGCATGATGGAAGTTGTAGTTTTGCAACAGCCGGAGGGCCATGAGTTTTACATCCCTGATCTACAGGTTTAGTAAAACTGAGTCAAAGTATGTTGTTAAGATGTAGAATTTTCTGTCATACACCTTGGTGCTTTATGTTCCTTTTTGTTGGTCACTTTTTAATAAATTGTAATGATAGGCAGCATTGTACAGAACCTTCATTTGGTTTCACATCTGGTAGTGAACTAAGAGGACATTACTCTGGGCTTGCGTAACCTTTAGGTAATTTGTGCTGGATGTTGGCAGACTTCGGCAGTGCACTGAGCCAGCTATTGGCTCTGATATTGCTAAGCTTCATGTGATTTATCCCTGACATTCTTATCAGTGTTTTACATTTTCAGGTGCTTACGCAGTTACACGGCTACAGTTTAATTCTTACATTCATTATGGGTTCTGCATATTTTCCATGTTATTCACAAGATACCAAGTTTAAATGGCTTGTATAGGATTACCGCTAAGCCCTCGAGGTGTTCATAGCGAGCGCATCATTATTATAAATGGCACATGGTAGTTGGAGGGCCCTGTTTTCACAATGGGGGTAGTACTTCTCTCTATACTGTTCAGTACTGTAACAGCCTGATATTCTGCCATAGGACCTCTTTTATGCTGAATTCAAGAAATTATTCTGTAATTGTAGTTGAAATTGATCTAAAAATGAACCATATTGAAAGGTGTTTTGCCATTAAGATTTTATCACTAAAGTCCACTAAAATGAGCATGACCAAGTACCGCACTCGGCTATCTCCGACAGTTTCATACAAGTAATGCCGCAGTGGTCATGCATGCACACTACCGCTCCACTCACACAGGGCACTCTGGAAGCCCCGCCTTCTTGTGATCAGTGGTCCTGTCGATAGGTGATGAATCTTAATGGAAACCCCCCCCCCCCTTCATTTATGAACTGGTTGATGGAGGCTATGCTGTAGTACACTGTATACATGCTGTATACTATTTCTGTGACTTTGGCTATAAACATTTATATACTGCTCATAATAAACAGGAAATGTGTTGTCTGTTCTGTAATTTTATAGCTCTCCATAAAGGGAAGTGTCTTGCATGTCTCCCACCAGTTCAAGTGTCCCGAACACTCCAGATACGGTGTAAATGGATGAACTTCTATGTCGTGTTTATAGACACGTAAAGGATGTTAGAATATTATGTACTATTCTGTTCTGAGCCCATGCACCAAGACATATCAGAGGAAACTACAGCCAATATGTATATTTTATTGCTTGGCTTTAGTTGATATAAGGGTGTACAATTCTCAATGGAAGACCCTTCCCATCATTTTAGATTCTAAGCTTCCGTGTGCAGGACTCTAACACCTTCTCTTTTGTTAAAGACGCTACCTTACCAACACAACCCATTTTAACATGACCCATTTAGGTCAAAACCCCCAGGCAGACATACCATTTTCACTGCAATTTGCCTGATTGCTAGATACCTGATCACTGGACCGGTTTTATTCCATGGTAATAGTAGTAAAGGTAGTCATACACATAAAACTATCTACTGCGTATGGGGGTATACCAAATATTTGTGACCTTACCACATGGGCGCTTTACTCTATCCTCGCCACTTGGGAGTACCGTGGGCCGGGACTTCATTTAGTACTGCTGTGCTGGGTATAGGCCATCAGTATTGTAATCTCAAAACCCCAGTAAGTGTGTGGTCATCTCAAGAGGTATAATGGGTTATCTGAAAAGAACCCTTTTACAGAGTGCCTCTAAATATTTGGGGGTCAGTGGGGAAATGGCAGCGCTGCATTTTAAAATGGAGGAAGGCAACCAAGTGTTAGCAATATCTCTAACCAAAGTCCCTCATACTTGGTTTGTGGCAGTTCTGTCAATGACATTTTTGCATTTAGTGGGTTTTGTGGCAGTTTGTTTGGGTCAAAGCCAGAAGTTGGTTGAAGGGGAAAGAGTAATAGAAGGGTCCCTTTACACATGGCAGATTTTGCTACAGAAATTTTCTGCGACTGAAAACCCATTCCATTCCTTTGAATGGAGCTTGTAGAAATCCATGTGCTTCCTGCCAAAACAACTACCGTATATTCACATGAATGGAACTGATTTTCAGTCAGAAAAGTTCTGCAACAAAATCTGTTGTGTGCAAAGGCATCTGAAAGGAAGGACTTGTACTTCTCCTTCCTGCTGGATCCACTTCTGGCTTTGGCTGAAAAAATGCATCAAAAACTGTCACAAAAATAAAAACAGTGTATGACAACACCCCAGGGAATTACTGTTTTATGAACATATGACCAAACCGGATCCTAATGTCCAGAAGAAAGCTCCAGGCTGGCCGGCCTGCCTCATAATGTGCCTTTCGATAATTTCTTTACTCTCCGGAAAGAGGTGAGGATAGTTCCCATGGCGAATAAGAGGACACACATTCTTCTAGCTGCCTGTCACTGCTACAAATGGAAAGAGTTGGAAGTAAAGATAAAGAAGGACAAGGAGAGGAAAGACCAAGTCATTAACAGCTGCACCACTGAAATAGTGGACAGTCTCAGCACCTGTTAGAAGAGGCTGCTCAGGATTGTTTACATGGGGGGTTCTTCTTGTGTTCCCTGCTTCCTACCACTACATTTGTAAAATACATTATCTATGTTTTCCAGCTTATATGCATCAGAAAGTTCACTTAATTACTCTGTAAGACATGATTTTTCAGTGATTGTAAGACTCCAGGGGTCAGTGATCTGGAGAACATAACATCTGTGGCTTGTGTATGGAAGGACTCTCAAACTCATGCTAAGTGGTCATTATATTGCTTGCATCAGCAGGGTGAGGTTTTGTTCTTGGGATGGACTAGGGGATATTGGTTTTCCAGATGTATTGCTAACAGCCCAGTGCTTTTTTCGTGTTTCATGTTTGACTACCCGAAAAAAAGCACTGGGGGGTTAAAGGGGTTAAATAGTTTGATATCAGTAGGGCTCCATTAACAGAATATATGTAGGTTTCAGATTTTCTAGTATAAATGTAATTCTGTTCTGCCCCTGACCAGATTGCGTTTCACGTATGTAATTATATGGACAGCAGATCCTTATTGTTTCCCATAAGGCCTCATACACACGACCATATATTAAGTCCATGTCTGATACACATTTTTTGCGGACTGAACACGGACCTGTTCGTTCTTATGGGGCTGCAAAAAATGTGGACATCTGAGTGCTGTCCACATTCATTTTTCCCGCATGTTCATCCCACAAAAAGGTGGAACATATCCTATTATCCTCCATTTTGCGAACAAGAATAGACATTTTTACAATAGTGTGTGACCGGGAAAGTTCAGGACACACATGGCTCTGAGGTTTGCAGACCACAAAACACATATGGTTGTGTGCATGAGGCCTAAGTATATCAAATCCATAGAGACCTCATGTAGGGACAAGCTGTGTGTGCCCCCCAAGCACAGCGGCAATCCCTTTGATCAGCCCCCAGGGTTAGAGTCCGAGGTTACTTTCACTTGGGTAAATTTGCCACTGATTTGGCAGTGGAAAACAAACAAGTTGTGCTGCATACCCCAAATTCAAAATGCCATCAACAGCTTCCTATTGAGCTCAATGTAAAAACTTGACCATGTGCACAGCCATGTTTTGTTTCAGCAGATTATTTAAAAAAAAAAAAACACTTGACATTTTAGTGGTTTGAAGCGATTTGATGGTGGATTTTCATAGAAGTCAATAGAGAAGCAGCAAATTCTCATTCAAAAGCTCTAAAACACTTGTAAAAACTCCTTAAGAACACCACCAAATTATAAAACCAGCACCAAAAGCAACTTTTTAGCTATTGATGTTGCAACCGATCTGCCACTGATCCTTCTGCTGCAGATTTTGCCCATGTGAACATAGACTTAAAGGGATTGTCCAGTATTTTGATATTGATAGCCTATCCTCAGGACAGGCCATCAATATCCCATTTGGCAGTGGTCTGACATCCACACCCCTGCCGATCAGCTGTTACCTTGTAAATCTAGTGTTGGAGGTCTGCGACAGAACTACAGCGCTCCATCCATTGTGTACTGGACCAAGCTGTCAACTGTGGTGCCTCTCCCAGCTCCATCAACTACACAATGGATGGAGCTATGTAGTTCTGGCATCGGTGCTACAGTTTAAGAGCTGGTAGACAGGGCTGTGAGGTGTTGGACCTTCGCCGATTGGATGTTGACAGCCTATCCTGAGGATAAGCCATCAATATCAAAATCCTGGACAACTCATTTAAGGCAGCAAATGCAAGCCCTACATGCTCTGTTATGTGTGACCTGTCATATCATATGCCTGAGGTCAGATGCATTGTTGTATCCATAACATTTATACCCTAATATTACATTTGATAGACATTAGGACATTGAATAGCTGTGTGTTGATATGGTACAGTCTGAATATAGTAATATGGCACAGTCTAGTACTGTCATGGCTAACCTCCGGCACTCCAGCTGTGGTAAACTACAACTCCCAAGATCCCCCTTGCTTGACTGTTCTCAGAACTCCATAGAAATAGAGCATGCTGGGGTTCGTAGTTTCACCACAGCTAGAGTGCCGGAGGTTAGCCATCACTGGTCTGCTACTTATACCTAAGTAGATGGAATGAGCCTTCTGGATTGGATCACTGGATCAGAAACTCTGTATGTGGATGTTTAACATTCTGAAAAGTCTGGCTTCTGTGGATGTGAATGTGTCATCAGAAAATGGCCAATTGTTTAATTCAAGCTTTTACGTTAAGTAGACTTAAGAATGTTGGGTGATATTTTTTCCACGTCATTATTTTTAAACAGAAATTTTGCAGTTATCACAATTTACACTGAGTCTCACAATAATCTGAAACTTCCTGTTGTGATTTCAGTAGTCATCTCATTATCATCACAGACAGAATTACAATGAAATGTATCACCTATATATAAATAACTCGAGATCCACCAATCACAAAAGGTGGTGAACACAGGAAGGCATAATGACTTCTTCAGCATGCCTAGAACAATCTCCCGTAGACGTTGAGTCCTCTCCAGACGACAGGTTCCTATGGTTCATGTGACTGTTGTAAAGCTTATCTCTAAATGCTGTTAACAGCAGATCAAGCAAGATGGCTGCTGTCGTTATTATGTACTGAAAAAACAATAAAATCTACCATCAAAAAATAAAAACATTAGAAGAAAACTATACAGAAATATCTCGTTTTAATAACTGTTAAAATACAAAGATCAGGCATCAAAGTTCTCAGAAGTTTTCTGGTTGCCCTACGTACACCAGGCCTCATTATGTAAAAGGGCTACTGTATATACGGTAGCTTGTGCAATGGTAAATGGTTCCATGAAATTCCAAGACCTTCATTTACTGATGTAAATGTTGTTTTCCTTCATAAAAGATGCTGGTAATTGAATCCAGTCAAATGGCTTCAGCTCTGTGTTGAGCTGAGGAGCTCGCCTGCTGCTTTTTAAGCCAGCATGGTGCAAGGTCTGTTCTCCTCTACATCTGTTGAGGCAAAAGGTGACCAAGTTCAAGGAATAGACGATGGATGCAATATTTTAAGAATTCCATGTCATGACCCACTCTCAGGTGGGTGCTTCATACAGTGTGTCCTTCTAGATTTTTGTAGAATTTCACGAATCAAAAAAAAAAAACTTTGAAGTCGGCTGACCATATATTATTTTTTGCAAAGATGTAAAATAACTATTGCCATATAATAATAATAATGACATATTTATTTCCCATATTTGGCTGTAAGGACCAGTGGTCCTTTTCCGCTGAGAAATGCAGGGAACAGTGGTGACGGTGGAATTTCATTGAAACACTTAAAGGTGTTGTACAACCCCTAAAATGCCTCTGCCTATGTCCAGGCCCCTCCCAAAGGTTGTACATACCTGGCTCCCTGACACCAGTGTCACTTCTGTCGGTCCCCACTGCATCTCCCCATCGCGCAGATGAAAACATCCATGGGCAATGGCAGGCCAGGTGTTGAGTACATCTTCACGGTCTGGTCCTCTCAGTCAGTGCAATATGATGGACTGTAAGCAGAGCCTCTGGGAGCATCGAGATGGAATGCCATGTTAGACTAAAAACATTGGAGAGCTCATTTTTCCCACCTTAATGCCATGTGTAAAGCCTTATGTACACTGGGTGCTCTGTGGTATAGTGCTCCATCATGTATTACGTGTTAGGCTACTTTCACACCTGCAGCGCGGGGCTCTGGTAGGCTGTTCCGGTGGGTTAACAGCCCACCGGATCTGTTCTGCCACAGGTGCACATGTGGGTCCGGAACTGCGCTTCAGCCCCATTCACTGTAATGTTGTATTTTTGTTCCGGCCGCCTCTCAGCAGGGGTTGCCATGCTGCGGACGGATCCGCGGCCTGCCTCCATTACAGTGAATCACCCACCGGAACAGCTTGCCAGAGCCCCGCGCCACAGGTGTGAAAGTAGCCTTAGAGACATTCCTTTAAGAAATGAAATTAGATGTATACAGATGCACAGTATATCCCTGTGCACCTTGATAGGGGCTCACTAATTACATGGCTGACCTTCAAGATATGGTTTCCTTGGAGTTCAAGATTGCGCAGGTTATCTGTGGAAGCTTTCATTCATCCAGGTCATTGTATATCAGTAGTAATAAGTCAGGGCAACTACTTTTTTCTTTTTTTTTCTGGAACACGTTTTGCTAGCCATCTGCTTTGCTTTCTCAATTAGAATGGCTTATACAAAAAACCTCCAGCATTTAATACTGGCGACTCCTTTCAGTCATGAAGGTAAGATATTGGTTGCATTTGTAGGACTGAAACTATTAGGTGTGATTTAAACTGCCTCGGGACAGGTGTTAGAACGGCATTGTAAGTGGCAGACACCCCTACACCTCTGTCCTACACGTCTAAATGCAATAATGCTGCAGATTACTTGTACAAGCCATTCTAATTGAGAAAACCAACTGGATGACTTCCAAAACATGTTCAAGAAAGTCTAGTTGTTCTAATGTATTACTACTGATAAGACTGCAAAGGTTGGATGAAAATATGAAACCATGTTTATTAATATATTTGCCTCCCCTCCCTCCAAAAAAGTGTAGACAGTGATGCGTTTCGATGCAGACTCCTCCAATGCAGTGACACCACTATATCTGATGTGACATATTCATGGTAGCAGCACAGTGCTGAAGACCTTGTCATTTCTCGCATCCTATGGAAATCCAATAATAAGTGAGCAGAGACGATAGATATCCCAGTAATATAGCTGTCGTAGTGTGCAAAATATTTTAATGTAACAGCAGCCGCTGCTGACCTTTCTCGTGTCTACATGAATAGCACATTCATATTTTCCCCCAATCTGAACCTTGACTCTTCAGATTTGTAGGTGGGGGAGCATTCTTTCCATTGTTCATGGATTCTTGTTTTCTGACACTGTCTCCCACACACTTGATCTTGGGCATTGGCCCCAGATTTCTAGCCCAGGCTGCCATACACAAAAGGACTACTAACGCATGTCCAAATGTCTCTTGTCTCATCATAATAGCCAGTCGGTGGCCATGTGTGAAGAGAATGTTGGCTTCATTTGTTGAAATTGGCCTTTTTTTTTTTTCTAACATGGTTTTAATTAACTTGGTAGAGAGGCATTTCTTCTAGACGGAAGACCAAAATGTATGGAATGTAATGGGAATTCCTGCCAAGGTGTTGGAAATATTTAAGGGGGCAGATTTGCCATTCAAGAAATGAGTGGATGGGATTTTTAACCCTGTAACCCTATGCTAATTTTGCTTCTGAATAAGAGGCATTAATATGAGTTATTACTAGAAGTAGATGAGAAATTCTGGAATATTGGTCAGCTTCAGTGGTGAAGCTTGCAATATCCTTTCTGTGGAATCCAGCCAAATTCTTTCTCACCTCTCCACTCCCCCTTGGATACACCATTACATTGACCTACTCCCTTTTCAAGTGAGATCAGCCCCAGTCTGCCTCCTTCTCGCTCTTGTATATATTGTTTCAACTTTGTTAGAAGTTTCTGGCAAGCGGTGCTTCCTGATAAAGTTTCACACACTAAGTCACCTCCGTTCATTGCAAAGGGTCAACGGGGTCAATTCAGAGCTGCTGAAACAACAAGGTGTCTTGCCATCTCCACAACCTTAACCGGCTACATGTGATTCATTGTTTTACTAGGGTAAAAATAACCCCCCTCCATTACTGCTGTGCTCTTTACTTGATCTAGATTCTGTGTAGTTGCCAATATCTGCATCTTAGTCTTTATGTATAGGATACCCTGCTTTATGCAGAGGTTTATTCATGCCACTTCCTGTGTCGGTGGAGCATGCAACCACTGTCTACACTAGCAGAACATACACGTAGACGGCGTAATAGTTGGAATCAGTTCCATGGTGTTCATTAAAGAATACACATTAATCAGCCATATGGAACCACCTGCCTAATATTGTATAAACTGTCCAAACTGGACCTTTTTATTTACTCTCGATTTATTAGTAACTAAATATTTGTCCGGTCCTGTTTGGTGGCATCTGTATAACGTATATTGGCAGACACCGTCAATTCTCAGGAGTAAAGAGGGTCAGCCATGCTGTATTTTTTTTTTTTTTTTGGCACTAGGGCAGGGGTAGGGAACCTCCGGCTCTCCAGCTGTTGTGAAACTACAATTCCCAGCATGCTTCATTCATTTCTATGAGAGTTCTTAGAAGAGCAGAGCGAGTATGCTTGCTGGGAGTTGTAGTTTCACAACAGCTGGAGAGCCGGAGGTTCCCTACCCCTGCACTAGGGTGTCTGGCAGCCACTCATCCCTTCTTTCTCCATAGACATAACATGGATGTTCAGCCAGGCGTCCATTTTAATGAAGGGATCGCTTGTGATAACTGTTGGCAGAACACCGGTCAGCTGGCACCTCTTATGTCTATGCCTGTGCAGAAGAACCAGTCTTTTGGGCAGTTCATTTTTACTCTTAGGTGACCTTCTAAATGAGTGGATAAGTTTCTAATGAAATGTTCCACCATATCAAAAAATGATCCTCCATCTCTAAGGGAGCAGAGGAACATTGAAGCCAATTTAGAATTGTCAGCTATTGGTACCCCAGTATAATTTCAGGGTGCTTGTTTCCCTGCTGCTGTCCTACATAAATGTATATACATAGGATATAAATGCTATGATATTGCATAAATGACTTCAAAAGTGTCTATATACTGCATTTGCATGATAGCTTGATGATGGATTCCCTATTGCCCACCATATACATTTGTCAAATGAGGACCAATCTTCTTCACATTACCAAATGTGAACGAGATTGGAAACTAATGGGTCCAGAACCCTGCACCTTCCTGACCTTTTCCAGACAGCTTTCCAGTTGAAAACAGAACCAGACAGAAGGACATAAACTCTGGATGGGTTCGATGGCAGACATTGTGGCTACTGGTTTAGGCTTTGTACGTAAAGGTTAGGTGGTCTTTTCTGAACATGGTTGAAATGGCCCCTTTAAATTTGATGTGTGTAGATCAACCGATTCCTGAAAGTTTTAAGTCTTAGTAGGACAGTGGTCTATTATAATTGGTCATTATTGCATTATGATAGCGGCTTTTGTTATATTCCTGGCCAAGCATCTATAAAAGCCATTCATTCTTCGTGCTTGGAAAGGGAGTGTCCAGAAACTGCCCATTTATAGGATTCTGAATTCCTTATAGGAAGTCTTGGAGGACTTGGATCATGTTGCCTTAGGCTATGTTCATTAATAGGCTTTAATTGCATTTCTTCAATGCATAGTAATGGTCTTATAAAATGACTGACCGTAAATGATTAAACCTTGATCTTGTAATCTAGTTAAATCTAAAAAATTAATGGCAGCATTGTGTCAAGCCTTGGCTCATACACTTCCAGATTTAGCAGTGCTTGGTCCTTGGCTAGTATGTGCCCCAGCTGTACCCCTGGAATCAATCTACAAAGCTCATTCTATGAACACATAACAGGCCCTGCAGACATTGGCCTGGTCTACAATCACAAAGCTTTCATTTATTTATAAGGCTGCTCCGTACAGCTGGAAGATACCATGGTCTTTTTCAATGTGTCTCAGGCTGTGGGGAAAAAATAGCAGAAATAAACACATACAGGGATTTGACGTTTGAATCTGAACCCGATTTCTAAAAAGTCATTCCTGTTTCTCAAATGGTTTCATGATCATTATATCTATTTCTAGGTAACACTCAATATGGCTGGATTACAGCTCTTGCTGGGGTGTCACTGAAATCTAACAGAATCTTGAAAGATGTGAGCTGTATTTCTGCTCAAGCTTGCATTCCTGAGCGATGGGGAAGCTGGGTGACAACCTCTATGGAACTTTTTATGGCAGAATAATTAGTTGTCGGCCAGATGCTGCAGAATTTTCACATTAGAGAGCTAAATAAGTGAATTTAAAATGTAGTTCCTACACCCACCTTTTCTTGTCATTGGAACTCGTAATTATTGACCTAACGCTCTGCTGTTCTGTTGACGGCCATCTTGTACCTGTGTCTAGTTGTATTCATTATCCCTAGTAGGAAAATAGCGTCTTATTCTAGCCGCTCAATATCCACTCTCAAACTAGACTGGCACATTCAGTTTTTTTAGTCAGGCACCATAGTGTGTTTAACCTAACAAAAGATTCATACTCGCCTGCTCCCTACTGCTGTGGTTCCATTCTGAGATTTTCCTGTCCCCAGTTTACCATCGACTGGAGTATATTTGGTCTCATGTGCACCATTGCAGTCAGTGACTGGCCTCATTGATGTTGTGTCTCCAAATTGCTCATCACTGCCGGATCTTGTGCTGCTAGGGGACACAACACCAATAAATCACATACCACAAATGCCACTTCGTACTAGAAGTCAGCAAAAAATGCTCAACAAAAGAGAATATAAAAATATACCACTTTTATTACCACAAAATAATTCATAAAAAAAATAATAAAGTCAAAAACATATAGTACAAAAAATGGAGAGTCATACAGTGTAAATGGGAGGCATGGGTGGTGGTGGTAATCCTGCCAAACTAGATGTAAAACATATCAGTGGGTACTATTAGTCTCCAAATCTGGAGCTCAAAGGCATTGGACTTATTGTCCTACATATATTAATGGTAAACAACACCAATAAGGCCAGTCATTGGCTGCAATGACCCCATGTATACCCTGGCTGGAAGTAAACCTGCTGAGAACTGGAAGATCATGGATCGGAGCTGGGGAGCAGGTGAATATGAATCTTCATTAACTCAAATGCAATACAAGGCTTAACTAAAAGAAACAAGCAAATCCTGCAAAACCCCTTTAATGTTAGCTAAACCTGCATGTGTATGGGGGTAAGTTATGGGAGAAGAGCGTTTCAGTTGTAGTACGTTGCTGTTGAATAAAACATTCAGTCCATTTAGAGTTCACTTACTGGATGAGTAACTTGGAATTGATCATTAATAAACTGTTTATTTTGCAGGGACTTTTATGAACTCCGGATCCAGCAAGTGAAAATCCTTTTTCCAATAGAACCTGTGAACCATGACTGAAGAAATGGAGCGTCCCAGGAGTGGGCTTAGCATGGCCAGCAGCATCACCACAACTGCCTCTGTCAGCCAGGGGTCAAGGGTGAGAGTAGTTTAAGAAAACATTGTAATTCAGCTTTTCCCAGGAGAACTGGATATGTTGGGGAATGAAACTGCGTGTTTGCACCCAGGTGATGGTCTTGTTATAGCTGGAGGCACAACCCAGTGCAGTAATTTAGTATACCATCCATAACTGCTCACGTGACTACACCAGTAGCCCACAGATCTCTGTTCTACATGCTTACAATGTCCTACCATCAGAAATAATCCATCAACCATCAAGAAGTAGTGACCAGTGACTGGCTTTCCTGTCAGCTCCTACTTGAAATTTCAGGCCCAGTTGTATGAGGGCCTATCGGAGGATAAACCGCTGGACCTACCTGAGCCTGCATTCCTAGATGAGCCTGTTTGGGTGGATCATTGTCCACTCAAGGTACTTGTTAGATTTCCGAATAGAAACCCAGAACATGCTTTGAAAAGCCTTCCTGTTGGGAACTGCAGTGACTCACACATTCCAGGATGTTTCCTTCCATCATTCATCAGGACACATGACAAATCTGACTTTTATTATCTGCAGCAATGAAAATGAAACCTAAATTTGCTGAAATGTTATCTTAACAATGCACTGATGAGCCTTTTATTTTTTTTTTTATTTCACTCAGCCATCAACCAGATCAGTAAAGAGAGTGCACACATTTGGAAAAAGAGAATATTCTATTAAGAGGGACCCCAACTCTCCTGTGGTGATTCGTGGCTGGCTCTATAAACAGGTTAGTGTCTGTACAAAGAGGAAGACAGTACAAAGACAGTAAATGAGGTATCTAGTCAGTTTAAAGGGATATTTTAAGGGCTCATGCACACGACCGTATGTATTTTGTGGTCCGCTAAAACGGATCTGCAAAAAATACGGATGATGTCCGTGTGCATTCTGTATTTTGCAGAATGGAACAGCTGGCCCCTAACAGAACAGTCCCATCCTTGTCCGTAATGCAGTTAATAATAGTACATGTTCTATTCTTTTGCAGAATGGACATACTGAAACGGAATGCACACATAGTAACTTCTGTTTTTTTTGCGGACCCGTTAAAAAGAATGATTCCGCTTACGGTCCACAAAACAATAGAACCAACACAGAAAGAAAATACGTTTGTGTGCATGAGCCCTAACCCAGAGGATAGGTCATCAGTATCTGTGGGGGTCCGACACCTGGGACCATCCGAGCTCCTGTGAGCGCCGCGGCCTTTTCTCAGCTCACCAACCACAGTGCTGTACATTGTATAGTGGCTGTGCTTGGTATGGCAGCTCCGCCTTATTTACTTCTATGGGACTGAGCTGCGCCTAAGCCATGTGACTGATAGACGTTGCCAGTGCAGCAGCAATTTAATTATAAATGCTGACTTAACACAGCAGGTCTCTACTGGCAAGTGTTAATTTGCTTCCAGTATTAAAGATACTTTTAAAGAATAGAAATAAAATTAAAGTTTTAAATGAATTAAAGGCAAATGGAAAAATGGCAATTAAAGAAGGGATATTCCGGTAACTTAATTTGAGGCTGCAAGCTGTGAGACAACCAGAAGCCATACCTATACATATAACCAGAGCCTCATTTTACCTTGTAATCCATTTGTCTAGCTCCTGTGTGAGCCTGCAACACACACGGAGTATCATGGTGTCTGATCTTCCCTCACAAAACTACAATCCCCACAATCCCTAGCTTTCCTGCTGCGAGTCTGTGCTTGTTCATGAGTGTTGATATTTACTGATTAGCTGCCTGATATTCTAGTGCGGTGATGCCCCCTCTACTCTACACACTGAACATGCTCGACCTAACAAAGGAGCAGAACTACAGGTCGATACCATGGAAATTTAAAGTTAAAACAGTGGGTAGCAGAGGAGGAAAACTACTTTTATAACTACTGAACGGTAAATATGTTAAACTGACATTATATTAGGTAATGACTGATGATGAATTAGTCTAAAACAGAAGTTATGTTTATGGTAATTGGAATACCCCTTTAGTGGTCATTGACCAGTAGAAATCAATGATGGACGTGACGTCACATGGCCTAGGCAAAGCTTCAAGAAGGCAGCGGTGCTACTGAGAGCGCTAGTGCCTTCTCAAATAGATGATCCAACACCCAGACCCCCACCGATCAGATAATGATTACCAATCCAGAGGATAGGTCAATCAGTTAAATAATCTCGGACAATCCATTTAAAGGCTCAGAATAATTTAGAAAATAAAAGAATTCGTACTCCCCTCTCCAATCCTGAGACTCTTGCCAGCAGTCCCTGCTTTCTGGTTCCTCTCGACACAGAAATGCAATTTGTTCAGCCAATCAGGGAGTTAGGTGGGTCACTGCTGTGGCCACAGTTCCTAAGTGGTCACAGCTCCATGATGAGAGGGGCCAGAAACTAGAGACCAACGAGGCACCTGAAAAACTTTGGATCAGGAGTAATGGGAGGTTGATAAGATGAGTATTACTACCTCTAATTGTTTAACCAATTTTAACCCTTTAAAAAAATGTGACCAGCAAGACAACCTAGGTACAGAAAACAGTAATTATGAAAGGTGTTGTGTCCCTCTAGTGGAATTTTAGAGAATTGCATTGTATTCAGTTGTAATTTTAAAGAATTTGTGGGAACTGTTTGCAGAATTATATGAATTACATTATAAGTTATTACAATGCTATAGAGGTATGAATTGCAATCTCTGTGAATGTCTCCATGTCCTTGATGTCTTGTAGGACAGTGCAGGCTTGCGTCTGTGGAAGAGGAGGTGGTTCGTGCTGTCAGACTTCTGCTTGTTTTATTATAGAGGTACCGATTTTATATTACAGATGCAGATGCTAATTCTAGATTTTTTTTTTTTTTATATTTTTTTTATCCTAAATTATTTTCTTTCCTATGTATTTTTGTGCAGACAGCAGAGAGGAGACTGTACTCGGCAGTATTTTATTACCAAGCTATGAAATCTTGCCTGCCAACCCAAGAGAAGTGAAAAACAGAAGATTCAGTTTTAAGGTTTGCTTTACATACTTATTATATACACATATTAGCTGAGATGACGGCTGTACGAACACATAGCACATAACGCAGCCATTCCATGCACATTGTAACCGTCAGTATTGTACTCCAACCTTTCAGGCAGAACATCCTGGCATGAGGACTTATTACTTTGGAGCCGACACTCAGGAAGACATGAATGCCTGGATCCGTGCCATGAATCAATCTGCCCTGGTCGTCGGTGACAACAAAAACAAGTATGAATATTGGGTGACTTAATATTATGTGTGTATGGAAGCCATCTGAAGTCTGAGGATTGAGCAGCTTCTGTAGTTTCACATTGGCTTGTAGACAGAATCTTAATGAAAGTACGAATAAGCGTGATGAGAGAAATAAGAAAGACAGGGAAAAAGAAAGGATATTGTTAGCGGAAGTGGATACTATCAATGTGTGTATTTTAATGGTTTGAAGGATTTCCTTTCATTATAATGTGAAACTATTAACTAAAATTGTACGGGGATTTTCATATGAGGATTACCAGAGAAATACTTGTGATATTTAGGCTTTCGATAGTGTTGAGCAAAGCATTAAGGTGGAATTTAATCTGAAGTGTAGGAAAACTTTGATTCGCAACAAATCTCAATTTCTTCCCGCTTCGTGGTAGCGAATCAAGTTTTCCTAAAATGCCGGCTGCATGTGTTACAAAGCAAAGCTGAGTGCCATGCAGCCAGCCAATCCACAGATAGCCATCCCCTGTAATGTCACAGCCCTATAAAACCCTAATCCTGCGTGGTCTCCGCAATTGTCCTGTGACCTGAACATAGGGAGAGACGTGGCAAGTGCTCATGCGCTAAGGACAGTGTAGCTGAAAATGATTAATAGAAGAATTCAACACCAATAAGATGGAAGTCTTTATTAGTCCAGTGCCCAGGGTGCCAACGAATACTATCCAGTCTGCACCCCTTAGGGGGGGCCAGGTCTTAATGATGACATCCTCATCTTTTACTGGCTTTACTTCTTCCAAATCATCCTGATGACAAATTCTCATCAATATTAGGTGATGTGGAAAAGGAGGAAAAGCAGATGGCAGAAGAAGGGCTCCCACCTGTACAGTGTGGTCTTCATTATTAAATGAAAGGGAGCTGTAGACTAATTGGCTGTGCAGCTCTTCACTGCAGCATCCCGTCCGCAGCACGGCCGCTCTGTGCGGCCGTATTCTAAGGCAGAGTGACCTGGGTATACCTGATTTATAGCAATTAGTGACAAATTAATTTGTAACTAATGAAATTTTTCAAAACTTCACTCATCTCTAGCTTTCAATAGATTCAGAATTCTGTAAAAAAAAAAAGTTTTAAAAAGTTATATTCACCTTGCCTATCCCCTGAGACATCCATTTCAGTGCTTCTTGGAGCTTTGAAAGCAGATCGGAGCCGACTATGCTCACCAGAGCTCAGAGGATAGGTGGTCATTATCAATTCCTGGAAAATAACCAGCAATCACCACCTTAGCTGTGATGGGAACATGTCAAACAGAATGCCATATCACAGCATCTTTGACTCGTGATATGCTGTGAGAGAGTTTACAATCATGCCTGAATTTTTCATTTTTCAGGTTCATGGAAGTGATTGTGTCATCATCTGATTTCTATTTTTGAAGTCGTAATAGAAATTTGCCTGTCCGCTATGGACAAAGGGGCAAATGCTTTTCTATTACTCTACTTTCCTATGTTGTTGTTGTTTGTTTTTTTTTTTTTGTTTTTTAAGATTAGACAAAGACAAAATTAGCTTTGGTTGTGGTGGTAATTTTGTAGACAAAATTCACATTGAGTTGTGGTGGCAATTTTGTGTTTAAATTTTCTACGTTCCTTTATTAAAATGTGATTTCTGGTTTAGTATTTACATTTTTTGTAATTGTTGAAAGAGAACATTCAAAATATACACTATGAGGTATAACCGGGGTCTCACAGCAAACTGATATGCAGGGACGACTCTTGGTATTTTACTTAATGTTCATTATTATGAGCCTAATTTTGTCACCCTTTTCTTTCAGGAGTAGCCATGGTCACAACCTCACCTCACAAGATGAGCTATATGCCAGCTATGAAGATTTCTCCCACTCTGAAATAAATACTGCTGGGGATGATGGAAAAAGTTCTGAATCTTTGGAGATTGCCCATCTGTCTGAAACCAGATCACAAGATGAGAGCTCCAGGGACAGTCTTCCAGACCAGGACAGAAATGGAGACTTGGAGAAAGATCGCTTGTTCAGTGGGCTGAGGGAGTCTTTAACAGATGCTATGCAACACTATACTTCTGTATCCCAGAATGGTTCTGTCCCACCACCCACACCAGAAAGCGGAGTAAAGCATTTGGAATTCACTTACAACAGACCTGAAGTGGAATCTAAGATGTCTGCAGAGGGGAAGGACTCCATTCCTGAGGATGAAGAGTGGGTGCCTTTTCATAAGTGTCTGTCAGTGTAAGCATCTGTTTTGGTATTACTTTAACTGTACAGTTCTTCTTGGCTGGTATTGCATATGTGTGATAAGTCTCTGCAAGTCACATCATTTGTTAGAACTTTGTATTTCTCATTAGTAATGCACAGTTATGCATTTGTTTTCACAGGCCTTACCAAGACAAGATGCCACCTAGTCCACCAAAGAGTTTTGAATGCCCGCTTGATGAATATTCCTCTGTTCTCTCCCGTTCTGCTCCTTCTTCTCCTGCTGTTGTCCCTACTCATGTATATAGAGCTGACCTCTTAGAGCACAACTGGAACTTCAAAGATGAGAAATTCAAGGCACAAGCTGAGCTTCTGGAAACACAAGATGGAAGAAAAATGTCCCCTCTTTCTTGCTCTCCATCTAGAACCACAACATCCTCCTCACCAGAAAGAGTAGAGTATGTTGTTCAGAGGATAATTAAGGCTTCAAGATCACAATCTCTACCACCCACACCTTCAGAGGTTTCTAGACACAGGATGATCAAGAAAAGCCCTCCTCCTAACTTGAAGTATGGAAGCCCTCTGCCATGTGAGAAACCTCTCCGTTATCCTGAGAGTTCTCAGGCAAATGTTGCGTTACCTGTTGGAAGTCCACCCAAGAGGGACCTGCCTCTTATACCAAGCCTCAGTCCAAAAGTACACACACAGCAGCATAAGACTGCATCCAATGAGGATGTGTTTGTGGCTGTGACTGGATCTCCATCTTTGGGAAGAATAACTGTTAGATCTAATACACCAATTGGGCGAGTAGATATCCTTCCTTCAGAAGACAGAGCTCCTAATTCTGCAACTATCAGACACAATGAAGAAAGACCAGGTGATTATTTTGTAACCAGCTCCAGAACCAGAAGTCATATAGCGAAGTCTGCATCAAGGCCTCAAACTCCATCTGATAGGTACGATGTTCTGCCATCTGATGACTCTTTCACTGCATCTTCAATGGCAAAGGGTCCTAATCGGTATCCTAGAAGATCGCAACCTTTGGGGGCAGAAGAAGAAAGGCTGGATGGTTCTGGTATTAATTTACCCCCTAGAGCCCATGGGTATCCCAACAACAGGATGCAAATCAGACCAAACACTTCATCAGAGAGAGTAATTATAGAAGATTATCCTGCAGAGTTGTCTCTGACTCCCTCACTACGACGACATAGGGGTCAAGGACCAAGGGTGGGTATCTTTTATGTATGCAGTTCACACTGTGTTTTGTACTTTGTGAATGATTTCGGTTAACGTATACAATTTATAATTGAATAGAAGTCATCCATTGCAGTGGATATAAGCACGCACTTGGATCTTAGGATCACCGCATACAAATAGCATTTGTTTCCTGTAGTAGTTCTGCAGAAAATTTAAACATTTTCATTACAACCGTTTTCCTGTTTTTGATAAGTTTTCCATCTCTTTCTGCCAATAGTATTCAGAGAGGTCATTCCTTCCCCCTGCAGTATGTTCTGGGCGAGGTCTTGGCAACACACCAAGGCACCTGTCAAAGATGGTGAGTGGATCATTGTTAATTTTATAATAATGAGTTTGTTTCTGCATGTTTCAAGAGAACAGAAGTAATATTAATCATTAGAGTATTAATTATAAATTATACTTGCAAAGGTTCATAAGCTTTATGTAGCTACAAAAAATCTCCACATTTTGGTACATCACTGGAAGCTTTTCAAATGGTGATGGCCTACATCTAAGATCAAGGAGAGACAGGTCAAATAGGGTTTGTTCAAACCGTTCTATTGATACTGGATCATTGTGGACAGTTTTCTGGCGTATATTCATTGTCAGTCTATCTCGGATGTTATCAAACTCTGAATGTTTGCAAGTTGCTTCTTTCAATTCTGCTTCCCAGAAAATATATGTTGTTCAACTTTTTTTGTTTAAACTTCAAGTGTCAAAGAGAAGGTTTTCTAGATGCCCATCTAAAAAATCTCATGTTTTAAACCTCTCATATTAGTCAAAAAGTAGTCCACAGGTAAACCATCACTTCTTTGCGTCTCTGTAAATATTGTATTCCCCATGAAATAACAATTCTGCTGCATATTTTCTTAGATCTGTGTGTTCCCTGTTATTCATCCTAAAAGTGTATGAATAAATTATCAAATCTGTGTTACCGGTTGGGGATGTGTCCCTGAACGCACATTCGGACGTTGTCTTATCAGTATTAGACTGTGCCAAGGGGAACAGTAACACAGAGTTGTTAGTTTATTCCTATTTCAGAGGAGAATGGCACAAGGCAGATATTTAAGATATGTTCCAGAACTGCATCGAGAAAACAGGTACTTACTAAAAAAAAAAAAAAAAAAGACATGTCAAGAGAGTGAACTATTTAATTTTCAAAGTCTTGATGCTCTCAAAAAGAGAAACAATATAAAATATTGTAATTTGATACCTTTTAATGGCTAACTAAAATAAATGATATCATAAGGCAAGCTTTTGGGACTCTGAGGCCCATTCTATAGGCCAGAAAAAAGCACTGCTTCTCTGTGAGGCGTCCCCTTGCTGTTGGGGAAGCAATTTTGACAGAAGTGATAATTTGCTGAATAGCTCTTTCTGTTTCATTAATGGTTTAGCAACATAATTGACTCCTTATGTTCTTAAATTAATGTTCTACTGGGATCAGGAGACAAAGTCCAAGATGGATTTTGACCAAGTGAGGTGAGGCCCCTGTACAAAAAGGCAGAAAAAGCCCTTCCTTAAAGTGTTCATACGGCAACTGAGGTTATAGTTACTCCCCAAAGCTATAGTGATGCGTAATTCCTTTCCATAAATAATGTACTGCTGCTTATACTGTCTTCGAAACTTCATTGCCAAGTCCTCAACCATACATTGGACTGGTATCTATTTATTTATTTTGAACTGTTCATTTATTTTAAACTGTTTTTGCACTACAGGGTTCGGTGAGCTATTCACAGCTGCCACCATTGCCTCCTGGCTCTAATCGTCCCCATCTTCCTGCTGGAAAGAGGATGTCACTGAGTGCTGTGGTGAGATTCCTATTCTGCATCTAATATCTGTCTGCCTATGTCCCTCGTGTCTCTTAACTGTTTTAGTTTTAGGTCACATATGCAGACGTACAGATATTACTGAAGGGTTTACAAACTTTCAAGCATCACTGTATCTATCTACACAGCCAAGTTGCATTATTAAGACCACCTGCTAATATTCAGAGCAACTTCCGTGTGCAGCATGGAAAGTGGCTAGAAGGACTGGGAGTGACTCAATAAGGTCCTGGTAGGTTGTCACATGTTAAGGAGCCATGCTGACTGCAGTGCATCCCACAGCTGCTGGAGGGTGTGCGGGTGAGGATCCATAGTGTATACGACAATTATGGTGGTCCCACAGATGCACAATTATGGACAGGGTAATACTTGGAAGTCTTGGTTATGCTCGTCCAATCAGTGTCGAATGTTTCTAGTGATGTGACATGTCGCATTGTCTTGCTGGATGATCCCATCCGCCCCATCAAAGACAATAAGCATGCAAATCGGTTGAAAGTGCCATCTACATGGATGAGTGGGCCCAGAGAATGCCATGAAAATATTCCCCAGACCATAATGCTGCCACCACCAGCTTGTGTTCTTCCAGCAATGGTTGGTTGGTCCTCTGATGTTTCTCTCCTGACATTCCAACGTCCATCCATTCGATGAACCAGAAAACCTTAATCATTAGAGAAGGTCTAATTCCAATACTTCCGCAAAAATTGATATTTTTTCAGTTGATGCATCTTAGTTAGAAGCAGATGGAAGATCACTGCAACTCTACTGAGCCCCATGTGCAGTAGGGTTTGTTGACCTTTTGTTTTAGACACACGTCTGGTAGCCCCCTGGTTCATTTTGATATTCAGCAGCTCCACTGTAGCATGTCAGTCCACCCTCACACACCTTCATAGCATGTTAACCTCTCATGTCAATGGCCTGTGGTGCCCCAGAGTTTCCACGTCATTTATTTATTATGGTGCCATTTGTCCACTCACGTTATACGTTCACCACAGCAGCCTGTGAGCAGTTAAAGAAATGCGCAGTTTCAGAAATGCCGTCACCCTTGGCTTGAAAGCCAATAATAATCCTTTTTTGCTACTCTGATAAAGCGTCCCTTGTACCAATGATAGCAACGAGAGATATGTGTGCAGACAGCTTATCACACACTATATATACCCACCACGCCAGCTCACGACCTGTGACTTCCTCCTGCTGATGTCGAGTAGGAAGTTATCATAATAATGTGACTCAACTGTTTGTCTCTCTCGATTTGTCAGTTTCCTGTCTATCTAGCAATCAGTCTGTTGCTCCTTTTATTCAAAATTGGGTCCTTATATTCTCTAGCCATCAGGAACCATGCAGTATCGTGACCGTGCCCCATATCCAGCTCGCATGGGAGAGAATAGTATTGATGTAAGTATTGTTGTCTTATGCATGAAAACTTCTTTGGGTGGTTCTATAGTATTAGATGATTATAAGGGCAGTCTTTTTAGTATGTAATGTCTAATTTATCAGTATACTAGCTTAGCATGGGTCTATTTAGTTTGTTTGTGTGCGTGGAATCCACAAAGCCACCATAACAGTGACATGCACAATGTGCTATAACAAGTGACATCCACTGTAGCCAATAACAGTAATGACAACAGTGCCATCCAAACCTAAATCTGTGCCCCCATATAGCAGCGACATCCACAGTGCCCCCATAACAGTGAAGAAAAGAGGCTGAGTTATGTCAGTGAGGCTCAGAATGAAGGACCTGAGAAATTCTGTTGGCTAATGAGTCTAAAATGTTTAGGAGCTCCTGATTTATCTATATGACAAATGTGGTGCAGATTTGTCGCGTATTGGATGTAACACTAAATAAGGCTGTATTCAGATGGTTTTAACACAGCTTTGTGCAGAAAGGAGTTCTATTTTATGCCAAGAATTGCATTGCATCGCATCTTGACAAGTCAGGAACATTTGGGAAAGGTACAACTGCTTTCTTCAGAGCTGCTTTATGGTCATCTAATGGTTGCTTCACCTGTTTCTACCCCACTCCTCTTCCATGTTACATAAGAGTTTAATTCATCACAAATAACAAAAAAAACTGTATAAAAACGGTATAAAGTAATGGGAACAGCTAACTGAAATATGACTTGTATAGGTCTGCTTAAAAACATCTTTATATCCTCAGTACCTTCTGTCACCGGACCAAAAAATGATAAAAAGAGCCAGCCTCTCAGAAAAGTGATATAGTAATGCTAATAGTTTTCTGCTTCCCCAATAATAAAGCAAGTACTAAACATGAGCAACATAGAACAATGAGTCATAATAACGAGTGGTGATTCTTCTTAGAGGTGACATATGGGAAGACAAAGATATTTGAATGCTTGTATCATTTTATATAACAAAAGGATACAAAAGAAAAAACCCTGATTAATTGAAAAGTTTTCGACTTCCATTTCAGGTTCTACTGACAAAGATGTGTGGTCAGGATAGACTACTTGCTGGCATTGAGGAGGAGTCTGCTCATCTTCGAGCTGAAAAGGTAGTTGTGTTTTTTTAATCTGTTTTTAGGTATGGCAAGGTATTTAAAGGGATTGGCCAGTGGGGTAGACATTTTTTTAGAAAAGGGATAGAATTATTTATTTAAAAAAAAAAAAAAAACCTAATATATACTTGCCCTCACCAATCTCCCCACCACTGCGCTCCAATACTTACTGGTTTCCCAATGATCTCCACTTTCTGGTCTGGGCTCAACAAAGGGCAGGAGATACCCATGTAGCCCATCTCTTGCTGAGGTGATTCGCTCCTGCGGGCAATTATTGTGTCCCTTTTCTATGTATCCCACTGGACAACCCTTTTAATGGGATTTTCATGATAAATGTCACTAGTACAAGGCTCCTCAATCCATTGCTCTGAGGAGTTTGCATGGATCTGCACTGGAGCATGCACACTCCATACAAAAACTATGGGAGTTTTGGAGATGGCTGTGTGCTATTGAAGCCAAGAAAGAGGTACTGAGAGATAATGGGGTGGATTGATGAAGCATACTAAAAGGAAAACTGTCTTTGTTGATGGCTACCAATCACAGCACAGCTTCTATATATCAGTAGTAGAATACAAAATGAAAGCTGTGCTGTGATTGGTTGCTATGTCATGCCATACAAGCCTTTTTGCATACACAGCTCATATATAAGTGCTTGGTTTGGGGGGAGTTTGTGTTCTGTTTTCCATTGTTTCTACGATACTGTTTCCAAAGGGGCTGCTGGCAATATTCTGTGGAGCAATTTTTCTCACTTCCAACGCTCATGTACTCACAAGAGGACATGTTTTATAGAGAACGCCAATAGTGATATCCGATTCAGAAATTCTAATGAACATATTTAGTATTTAACTAGAGGATTGGGCTTCCCGCTATCCAATATCTACATATCAGTATTGTATTTGCATAAAGCCCTCTTTCTGCAGTGGTGTCCGTAGCATAGTCATACACTGCATAGAGTAGTAGTGATTACCAGACCTCCACTATAGAACAGTACAGCTGCCCTGTATGTAGGAGATGTGGAGCTATACAAGTGATTGCTGCTTATATAGTATATAGATACGGATGTAGCTTTTCCCTGGCATTCCTATCTAGAAAAGGCTAAATGCACACATATTACATTTGTAATATATGTGTAGTATGTATGCCTGGAAAGCACCCGACGTACGTGCGAAGCATGTCTATATAGATCCACTTGCCTAATGGAGCACAAAAGGGTGCTTCTATCTGGTCTCTACACATAAATAATAAGTAAATATATAGATAGATAATGTGTATGTGTATATATGTATGTATATATAATATTATGAATTTTCAGTTGAAAATTGGTAGGCATAGCATTTATAAAAGTTATCCTTAAATAAATACCCATTTATATTTACCGGTATCTAGAGATGGTAAACTGATAAAAACACTAGGTAGGGGCTAGGGAGAGCAGTAAAAACATACTTTTTCTGGAGCTTTTATCATTTTATGCCAGATTCTGCTCCTGCAAGTGCACTACTTTCTACATTGAACTGTCTCATAGTCCCTCCCCTCAGCTCTGAGTGACAGCTGTTACATCCAACCAGACAACTCTAGCACAATAAAACTTCACATTCACTCTACTCCTAATAACAAGATCTCGACAAAAGTGGACTCTCCCCAGCCTATGCCTAGTACTGTTGGCAGTTTAGCATGCTCAGAACTGCTGACGAATTTCCTTTAATACCCAATTTACATCTTGCCATTTCTCAAGCTGCCCATCCAAATGTACATTATGTACATGACGTATAATACTCCTATTCACACATTAATTGGTGTTTCTGCATTAGGAAAAGTTGGAGGATGCTCTACAGTTAACTCATCAACACCTTGATGAGTTCCAGGGACAGGAACAAGTGATTGAGAACATCTGGTACCAGCAGAGGCTCCTGCAGGATGACCTGGTGTATGTGCGGGCCAGGCTGTGTGATCTCTCGTTGGTGAGTCTTCACTCATGACAAGGACATTCTCACCTATGGAATTCCTGTATTGGCATATACAGAATGGAAAAACAGTGTACAGTTGTTAAATTTCCTAAGAACTAACGAACGTAGAAATAAAACACTGCAAAATATGTAATTAAAGAGGTTGTGTGAGACCTGTAAAAAAATGTCTGCACAACAAAAACAGGCACTATATATATACACTCACCGGCCACTTTATTAGGTACACCATGCTAGTAACAGGTTGGACCCCCTTTTGCCTTCAGAACTGCCTCAATTCTTCGTGGCATAGATTCAACAAGGTGCTGGAAGCATTCCTCAGAGATTTTGGTCCATATTGACATGATGGCATCACACAGTTGCCGCAGATTTGTCGGCTGCACATCCATGATGCGAATCTCCCGTTCCACCACATCCCAAAGATGCTCTATTGGATTGAGATCTGGTGACTGTGGAGGCCATTTGAGTACAGTGAACTCATTGTCATGTTCAAGAAACCAGTCTGAGATGATTCCAGCTTTATGACATGGCGCATTATCCTGCTGAAAGTAGCCATCAGATGTTGGGTACATTGTGGTCATAAAGGGATGGACATGGTCAGCAACAATACTCAGGTAGGCTGTGGCGTTGCAACGATGCTCAATTGGTACCAAGGGGCCCAAAGAGTGCCAAGAAAATATTCCCCACACCATGACACCACCACCACCAGCTTGAACCGTTGATACAAGGCAGGATGGATCCATGCTTTCATGTTGTTGACGCCAAATTCTGACCCTACCATCCGAATGTCGCAGCAGAAATCGAGACTCATCAGACCAGGCAACGTTTTTCCAATCTTCTACTGTCCAATTTCGATGAGCTTGTGCAAATTGTAGCCTCAGTTTCCTGTTCTTAGCTGAAAGGAGTGGCACCCGGTGTGGTCTTCTGCTGCTGTAGCCCATCTGCCTCAAAGTTCGACGTACTGTGCGTTCAGAGATGCTCTTCTGCCTACCTTGGTTGTAACGGGTGGCAATTTGAGTCACTGTTGCCTTTCTATCAGCTCGAACCAGTCTGCCCATTCTCCTCTGACCTCTGGCATCAACAAGGCATTTCCGCCCACAGAACTGCCGCTCACTGGATGTTTTTTCTTTTTCGGACCATTCTCTGTAAACCCTAGAGATGGTTGTGCGTGAAAATCCCAGTAGATCAGCAGTTTCTGAAATACTCAGACCAGCCCTTCTGGCACCAACAACCATGCCACGTTCAAAGGCACTCGAATCACCTTTCTTCCCCATACTGATGCTCGGTTTGAACTGCAGGAAATTGTCTTGACCATGTCTACATGCCTAAATGCACTGAGTTGCCGCCATGTGATTGGCTGATTAGAAATTAAGTGTTAACGAGCAGTTGGACAGGTGTACCTAATAAAGTGGCCGGTGAGTGTGTATATATATATATATATATATATATATATATATATATATATATATATACAGTACAGACCAAAAGTTTGGACACACCTTCTCATTCAAAGAGTTTTCTGTATTTTCATGACTATGAAAATTGTAGAATCACACTGAAGGCATCAAAACTATGAATTAACGAATTATTATTTATGAATTATGAATTATATACTTAACAAAAAAGTGTGAAACAACTGAAAATGTCTTATATTCTAGGTTCTTCAAAGTAGCCACCTTTTGCTTTGATTACTGCTTTGCACACTCTTGGCATTCTCTTGATGAGCTTCAGGAGGTAGTCACCTGAAATGGTATTCCAACAGTCTTGAAGGAGTTCCCAGAGATGCTTAGCACTTGTTGGCCCTTTTGCCTTCACTCTGCGGTCCAGCTCACCCCAAACTATCTCGATTGGGTTCAGGTCTGGTGACTGTGGAGGCCAGGTCATCTGGCGTAGCACCCCATCACTCCCCTTCTTGGTCAAATAGCCCTTACACAGCCTGGAGGTGTGTTTGGGGTCATTGTCCTGTTGATAAATAAATGATGGTCCAACAAAACGCAAACCGGATGGAATAGCATGCCGCTGCAAGATGCTGTGGTAGCCATGCTGGTTCAGTATGCCTTCAATTTTGAATAAATCCCCAACAGTGTCACCAGCAAAGCACCCCCACACCATCACACCTCCTCCTCCATGCTTCACGGTGGGAACCAGGCATGTAGAGTCCATCCGTTCACCTTTTCTGCGTCGCACAAAGACACGGTGGTTGGAACCAAAGATCTCAAATTTGGACTCCTCACACCAAAGCACAGATTTCCACTGGTCTAATGTCCATTCCTTGTGTTCTTTAGCCCAAACAAGTCTCTTCTGCTTGTTGCCTGTCCTTAGCAGTGGTTTCCTAGCAGCTATTTTACCATGAAGGCCTGCTGCACACAGTCTTATCTTAACAGTTGTTGTAGAGATGTGTCTGCTGCTAGAACTCTGTGTGGCATTGACCTGGTCTCTAATCTGAGCTGCTGTTAACCTGCGATTTCTGAGGCTGGTGACTCGGATGAACTTATCCTCCGCAGCAGAGGTGACTCTTGGTCTTCTTTTCCTGGGGTGGTCCTCATGTGAGCCAGTTTCTTTGTAGCGCTTGATGGTTTTTGCGACTGCACTTGGGGACACTTTCAAAGTTTTCCCAATTTTTTGGACTGACTGACCTTCATTTCTTAAAGTAATGATGGCCACTCGTTTTTCTTTACTTAGCTGCTTTTTTCTTGCCATAATACAAATTCTAACAGTCTATTCAGTAGGACTATCAGCTGTGCATCCACCTGACTTCTTCCCAACACAACTCATGGTCCCAACCCCATTTATAAGGCAAGAAATCCCACTTCTTAAACCTGACAGGGCACACCTGTGAAGTGAAAACCATTTCAGGTGCCTACTTCTTGAAGCTCATCAAGAGAATGCCAAGAGTGTGCAAAGCAGTAATCAAAGCAAAAGGTGGCTACTTTGAAGAACCTAGAATATAAGACATATTTTCAGTTGTTTCACACTTTTTTGTTAAGTATATAATTCCACATGTGTTAATTCATAGTTTTGATGCCTTCAGTGTGAGGCTAAAATTTTCATAGTCATGAAAATACAGAAAATACAGTCCAAACTTTTGGTCTGTACTGTGTGTGTGTGTGTGTGTATGTGTGTATATATATATATATATATATATATATATATATATATATAATGTGTTCTCTATCATCATGACCACTGCTTGCCAATCAATGGCCTCAGAGATGACAGCGAATGAACAGCTCAGTGGTCACATGCTGTTCATGCATCCATCACTGCTGAGGCCACTGATTGGCCTGCTTGCTCATGACGGTGTATATGAAACCTCATCTCTTTCTGTCCATCTTGGACTGGATCTGCAGCTGAAATGGTGGGACCGAATGTTAATATTTTGTTTTAAAAACTGTCCAGACACTCCATTTTTATATATCTTGGACAACCCCTTAAAGGAAGTTTTCACACACAGTTTCTTCATAAGGCCTTATTCACACAGTCAGTGTTTCATCAGCGGTTTCCATCAGTGATTGTGAGCCAAAACCAGAAGGGGAGGCTACACAGATATGAGGCATAATTTAAAGATCTGCACCTGTTCTGGTTTTAACACTTCTGGTTTTGGCTCACAATCACTGATGGAAATTACTGACAAAACACTGATGTTTGGCTGTGGTCACCACACCAAGGATGTTGGAATTCTGTCCCAACCACTGCCCCTAAAAATCGATAAACGGCATGGTTTTAAAACCTACCTAGAATGCTGACATTACTAAGAAAAGTCATGAAGCAATAGCATTGTTTGTGTTTTGCATTTTCTTAATCAGGACAGAGACCGCGCATGGGAAGAATACAGAATTCTGGAAAATGAGCTGCATGTTGTAAGGGAGACATTAGAACGTGTCAGTCAAATTGGACACCCCCAGGTAAATAAGCGCACAATATTCAGCCGGACTCCCGAGTGCTGCCACTTATACCTCCTCTGTTAGTTAAGGTCCTTTTACACGGAAAGATAAATCGTATTAGCGATCGTAGATGAACGATCGAACGATGCAATGTAAATACCGTTTACACTGAAAGAGAAGTCGTTCACAATCTTCGTACTTTCGGTCGTTTTATAATCGTTATTACGATCGTTCCTTGTTCCTTGCTCCTTGCCATAAGCATTACCATTACCATCTGCCAACGACTAAACGATTTTCGTTTAAACTGGAAGATTTTCGAACGATGAACGATTAATTTATTGGCAGGACAAAAGATGCGATCAACGAGAAGCGAACGAAATCTCGTTCGTCGTTAAATCGTTACCCGTGTTTATACACAACAATAATCGTGCAAATCCGAACGTTTGAACGATTATTTGAACAATAATCGGCTCGTGTAAAAGGGCCTTAAGTGTATATATATTCAAGTCTGTACCAGGTGTTTGGTGTGTTAGGCTACTTTCACATTAGCGTTATGGAATTCCGGTATTGAGTTCCGTCATAGGGGCTCAATACCGGAATAAAACGCTTCCGTTTTGTCCCCATTCATTGTCAATGGGGACAAAACTGAACTGAAGACAACGGAATGCTCCTGAAAGCATTCCGTTCAGTCTTCAGACCGGAGAGCAAACCGCAACATGTTGCGGTTTGCTCTCCGTACTAGTTATCCGCACCTAAACGGATCCGGAATGACCCCCAATGCAAGTCAATGGGGACGGATCCGTTAGGTGTGGACACACTTGTAAACGGATCCGTCCTCCATTGACTTTCAATAGAGGTTTTTCCGGATCCGTTTAAACGCTAATACAACCGGATCCGGAATTACGGATCCACAAGGTTGTATTACTCAGTACGGATCCGGCGGGTGAAGGGACCCGCCGGATCCGTACTAACGCTAGTGTGAAAGAGGCCTTAATTGGATTTCTTATCTCCTTAGGACCAGGCAGCAGCCCAGAGAGATCTTTGGATGATCAATGACATCATATCTGGCCTCAGATTTAACAAGGCCAACTTTCACGTCATTCCTGATCCTGCAAGACACCCTGGTATTTAAACATTTAAACCTACTTTTTTCCCATTCTGTGAGCCGCCCCCACCTCTGATATATTTTCCTGATTTCTTCACTGAGTTATAATAATTTATAATTGTATCTATGAATGCAGCGATGATGATGCCTCCCTCGCCTGCCAGTGAGACACCTGTAAACCTCCAGAGGAGTTTTCTTTACCATCAGTCTGGATTGAATCCATTTATCCAAGACAAAAGTCCTATTGTAAGTTAACCTACCGTACATTTCTGTCTCAGTCCATAGATGTGGGGCGTTCCTACTCTTGCATTGCTTAAAGCGTATATGCATACATATCGTTGGACCTCATCTCACCTGCCCTTCCTTTATAAGGCATACCTATATTTTTGCCTTTTTAATTGGGTAGTATACACAGCCTTGTGCCCTGCTTACATAGAGGAACTCTGCTGCTTAAAACCCTTGCCCATGGCACCCACCAGGGGAGCTGACTGCATAAAGATTTTACTTCTTCTATTGTATTCAATGCAAACCGTATAAATCCATGTGCAGTTTGCCCCCCACCCTAGTGGTAAGCACATTATTCAGCGTTTTGCTATAGTATTTTATGGTATATCTGTATTCTCCATTGTGCTTCTACTACTATCAGTATGATGCCAGGGAGGCTTTTGTAATATAATCCTCACCTATTCCTTACCATTTACAAAGACAACTGATACTGCACTAGTAACTGAGAATAAATGCTGTTAATAAGAAATGAATTAAATATTTGCTTTGTGGTAATCCTGTTCCTTTAAATATCTTTGGACTAAGAGGATCAGCCCTTGGGAAGGTCAAACCTTTTTATTGTTTAAAGGGAACCTACCATGAACATGGAGTCTGAGCTGCAGCCAGCGGGTTATAGAGCAGGAGGAGCTGAGCAGATTAAGATATAGTTTTATGGGAAAAGATTCAGCAATATTTGTAATTCTTACATTTAAATTCCTGCTTATTCTGGGCTTTGAAGTCAAGGAGGCGGCTCTATCAATGTTTGACAGCTATTTCTGTATGCACAGTTATAGAGGGAAGGCTGTCAATCACTGATAGAACCACCTCCTTGAACGAGAGTTTAAATGTATGCATTACAAACATTTCCATAAAACTATATATCAAGCTGCTCAGCTCCTCCTGCTCTAGTCTTATCCAGTATTACATTTAAGTGTATATCATAGATATGAAACTTACGTTATTTAAATCCTAGCTATGAAAATTACACCTATTTCTATTTTTAAAGGAGTCTGAAGCCATTCCTCCCAGACCTCCTCTTCCCAGAGATCAACCAACATCCAATAATGAGCTTGAAGGGCTAACTAGAGGGGTGGTCGGTGAACAGGTTAGTGTAAACGGAATAAAAAATGATCTGTCTAATCTTAATCATCTACAGTTCTAATCACCCATAAAAATAAATCTATCATTTTTAAGCGATTTGCTTTCCAGAAAATGTTCTGCCAAATCTTAGTACAATGGTGGAGATGTATTAAAGGTGGTGCAAAGAACAAGTGGAGTAGCTGCCAACGTGTCATTTTTCAGAGGCGTGTTAGGACCTATTAGTTATTATAGGCAACAACACCACTTTTCCTTTGCACAGGTTTTTATTTTGGATCACTCCATTTGCATTTAACATAAGGTTTGTGAAACTCAATATTGTCAACTTTTTCTAGAACGAGCAAGACAGAGTATCTGAGGAGCCTGGAAGTACAGCAGCCTCACAGTCACAGAGTACCTCCAGTGGTAAGTTACTTCTTATCAATGAGGAACCATAGGAAATGGAATTGACAGACAGATATAGGGACTATAAATATGCAGATGTCAAGGTGTCTTATAGCCAACGCTTATACATCATATTATACTTATATGTAATACATCTCATACTTCCTTGTATTTCAGATGCTGCTTTGCCTATCAAGGATGTGGTAGATATTCGACCAGTCCATTCTTCATGCCCAGTACCCATACCTTCAGGTCACAAGATGACCCTAGAGCCAAAGGTATGCATTGATGTCTGTGCATATATTTGTCCTTACTACTACTCAGGTCTGAAAACTTGACCCTTTTTTCTCTTATTTTTTTAGGCATCACCACCCAATGTCCCAGAGATGGGTACAGTTCGAAAGCAAAGAATGAGTGCTGAGGAACAGATGGAGAGAATGCGAAGGCATCAGGAGGCTCAGATTCATGAGAAACCTAAGCCTGGTGTTACTGCACAACGTCAGAACTCCCAGAGGTCTACAACAGGTCCAATAGGGGGCAGGGTGAGTATTTCATAATTGAGTTTGAGTAGTCCATATGTACAATAAATGCATCTTGTTTTGGGAATAAGTAAGATAATGTGCACACAAGCAATTCTTAGCTTTAAAGCGGTTATCCATCCTTTTAAAATTGATGGCCTATCATTAGGACATACATAACTGCTAGATGCCACCACTGCTGATACTGAGAGAAGGCAGAATAAATTTGTAGATCTCTACTAATGTCTATTTACCATCATCCTGCAGCTGAGATCCTCTTCCTCGGATTCTTCAACAAGCTCTCAGCCTGTGGATAAAACTCCTACGGAACAGAGGAAAGCAAAACTGGTGAGGGTCACTGCTTCTTTTTACCCTAGCAACACATCTGCACCACTTCATGGAAAGACTGGAAGTGTCAATTCAAGAAAGTCCTCACCGGACTCAATGCCCGAGGACCCTACCTACAGTGTTGTTATGGAGCCACAGACTGAAAATGTTACCTCAGTAACAAGCCTTGAGATCTCTCCATTGGTAAAGGTGACTCCTCCACTAAGAACGAGCAGTAAAATTGTCACTGCTGCCTGCATGCAACTGAAAAAAGATATGCACAATGGCAGCTACAATAAGCAGGGGGTAAGCTTCAAACAAAGTATTGTTTGCATGCTAGATCATTGCTTCTTTGCTGCATTGCATGGTCATCCCCTGGGTTGTTTTGAGGGCTAGCCTAAAGGGTGATTTGTATTGTAAGGGCTTTAGGCTGGCATGAGACTGTGTATTATGTGTTTGGTAGAAGTTAGCCATGTGGATGTAGTAAGTTTGGCGTTGTTGAGTATTTGGGAAATAGGTGCATGCAGTCTTGCTCCATGAAATGGCATCTTTCTGACTGAGTGGTGTGTTAGCATATGTGTGAATATTAAATCACTTCTCTTATTTCAGCTAAGATCAGGTGAAGAAACTAGCACAACTATGAAAATTTTGCCTGAAGAAGTGGAAGGGATGCCAAAATCGGGGGACAGACTGAAAACCACCAGGTACTTTCACGTCTACTGGTATGAAGATCATATTAAAGCTAGATACTACATAACTGTGATTTTTGTTACTGGTATGATTTTTAGAGTCTACATATGTCCTGTACTTTGCTTTCCTGTAAAATTTTTATTTTTATTTTTTTTGTCTTTTTAGTCCTGATGAACGCTACACCATCTCAATGGAAGGAGAGCGGGAAAGGATTGTCAACCTGTCCTATACGCTTGCATCAGAGGCCTCCCAACTTGGCAAAATAATTACAGGTGACTGAATGTCTTTATTACATTGTCTTCCTTTGTTCAGTTGCAAAAAATGGGGCAACAGTAAGAAATGCCACCACCTGATCCAGTGCCGGCACTGTCTTTGCTTACTTGACTGTGGTGATCATAACTCGTTAACATGTGACTGTTGAGTTACACCACCAAGCCCTGTGATTGCCTGCAGCGGTCACATGTGACGTCATGATATCCTTGCTTTTATTGCTGGTAAACTATATTTTTAGAATTTTCACTTTAAAGGGGTTATCCCATGAGTAATGTAAAAATTTAAAATCAGACATCATATAACAAACTTAGAACCAACCCTGTACCTCACATGGATCCAGGGATTTGCCCATTCATTATGCATTGGTTGGTTATTGGGTTTTTTTTGTTAGCTTTTTTTTTAAATGATATAAGATGTTGGTGTTTTCTAATGCATAACAATAAACATAAAGTTTTATGATTACACATTGAAGTATAGTTTGGTTCAGTGAGTTTACCATATTCTCTGTCAGTGAATTTAAAGTAGGTGCATTCCCTTTTACGGTCTTTATATCTTAAGTGATGTATTTTATGACTAGACACAACTTTACTGTTAATACTATTTTATTTGTATTTATATCGGAGTAAATACTGTAGCTATTACTTCAGTATTGTATTTTTTAAAAGTTTAGTTAAAAAAATAATTGTCCATACACCACGAATGATCAGGGAAATCTACGTTTTGAGCAGATTTACTCACGTTTGACATGTACTAGAATGTTGTTTTATGTCTGATTACATTAAAGGACTGTAGCTTTTGTATTTATAATATAATTATTTATAAATGAACTTAACACAGATTGACTGGAAATAATAACCCCTGGTCAGAAAAGAATTAAGATGATTGGCATTCAGACTGACTCCTTTGTACTTTCTCTACAGCGAAAGCTTTAGCTGATGACTGTGATACAAGCAGTGATGTCTCTACATCAGATGAAGTGTATCCATGGGACTTTCTGAGAGATTCCCACAGTAGCAAGCAGCGTGAAGTCAGAGACCATTGCCAGACCACATCAACCAGTTCACATCAAAATGAAAAAAACTACACAAAGAATAATGAGCCCCGCCAGCATTGTTCTGAAGAAGCCTCTAGTCCTGACAGGACCAAAGACCAGGTGATCAATCGGCATTCAGACAATCAACTACACTATGAGAACTGGACAGCACAGAAGCAAGGAGACAGCAGAGAACATGGCCCAGTCACAAAACAAGACAGCCCTGCTCTACCGAAGTGTAACGGACAGGTGGCAAGTTATGACTTCCTTATAGAGGACTTGCATTATAACCAACTGAGTATGAGCAAAGTCACTGATTTCTGCAAGGAAGAAAGGGAACCTATCCGGATCACACTCCTTCAGTCCAGCTTCTAGAATCATCAGAGAACTTTGGACCGGTGTGATTTTGTTAAATGGACATTGAGAAGATGAGACTGATCTTGAGAGAGAAAGGAAGTCTTGTATCATGGTGGCACATATTATGTAGAATTATGGAAAATGAGAAGGAAGGGTTTGGAGCAAGGTGTAAATGAAAGATGAGATGTAAAGAAGAGAGTGTAAATAGGTGTACATAGACAGTGTAAAGAAGGTGAGAATATACAAATGTGGATAAAGATGTCCCTGGAGAAAGTGCCATGAAAGAGAGGAATGTGCCATAGAAACATGGAAAGTTGGTGGCTCCCAATCATGCAGAAGCACTTGTAAAGTGTTAGACGAATCCTATATTATACTTGTTAGGGGTTGCGCAGATGGTCATTTGGGCTGTTATTAACACTCCTCTAAGCACAGTTGCACTAGATAAGAGAATTTAATTTCTGCATATATAGAAGGCTAAGCTGTGAAATATGTAGACTGGATAATTTGAAGGGCTTTTCACTATTATGTGTGGAAATAGTTGCAGTTCCTTAAGACAGCCATAGTCACTTAAGGTAACAATATACTGTATCAAAAATGCTTAAACACTCTGTTATATAGAGTAGTAAGGACATGAAGGATCATATTATTTTTTTGCTGGTTAATTTAAGTTTTATCTGCCAATCATTCCTGGAGGTCATTGCATCAACATGGGCAACGTTGTATGCCTGGTATCTATCTGCCACCCAAGACAAAGGAGGAGATGCCTAAAGGTTTTCCTGATCCTTCTAGAAAGACCAACCAAGCCAATGATATAGCCAGCTTATTTTATCTTTTTAAACCCTGTATATTTTTGTTTTCTAAAAAGAAAAGGTGCCCCGAGTGGTCTGTTCATTTTCCCTTTTTTAATATATTGTAGTGTTGACATTTTTTCTTTTTTTTTTTTTTTTTTTTTTATCCTTCTGCTGTTTTGTGAAGAAACTGTGTAATGTTAACATGCAAGAATACTATACGTGGAGAGTGCCCTTTTCATCCTTTTTGGTTATAAACCTTTTTTTTTTTACTTTTTTTTAATTTGCCGTAAAAGCCAAATACTGTACTAGACCAATCTACTGCCTTATTAATAGTATTGTTAATAATGTCTTTGTGTTAACCATTCCTTCACCATTCTCCTTATATGCGTATTACCAGTTTTATTCCTTTTTTTAATAGTAACTGCTGAGATCTGCTATTTTTTTAACCTTTATATAAAGGAGAAAAATCAGACATACAAAGGAATGTGTTTATAAGCTTTATACTGTTTTGTAATATTTATGCAAAACTGTAATATGCAAATAAAGCAACAAAGTATGTGGTCATTTATTATGGTTTTTATTTGAGAATACATTGTTATGCTCAAACAGCAATCGGCCTTTACAAAACCACCTTCCAGGTCTCCACTTGTGCCACCACAACATCTCTGACCCCTCAAGGCAGGGACTCTACAAGACACTTTAAAGTGTCTTGTGGTATCTGTCACTAAGTTGATAGGTTCCCATAGATCAGATTTGTTTTCAGCAGATCCCAGATATGCTCAATTGGATTAAGATCTGAACTTGGAGTTCTTTATCATGTTCCTCACCATTCCTGAACAATTTATACTCTTTATATGAAGCGGTGTAGTTATTCTGTAACAATGTTTCATTAGGTAGTATGTGCCAAAGCAACATCCATGCTCTAATTAGCTTGAAAATTGGTACATCGTACTCTGAGGTCTCTTAGGACTTTAACACAATGCAAGCAATAACTATTAAGGTCAAAGCGACCCTGACATATGAACACATGGTTGACTGTGTTAACAAAGAGCTTGTTTAAAACACTGTGCCATTGTCAAGGTTGGGGTACACAGATAAGGGGGATGTGATCCCTGAGCTCTCCCCAACCCCTGTCCCTGCCTAATTGCCTCCGTGTCCTAGGCGACACGGCGACAACCACGAGGACTGCAATTACACTAACTAGGTGCAGGGAAAAGGGACAACAAACAGAGACGAACAAAACACTGAAGAATAGTCAACTAGCCGCGTCAGAAAACCAGAGATAACGTAAGTACAAAATCGGAAGACGGTAGAGTAGTCAGATACGAGCCAAGGGTCAAATATAAGCAGACAGGATACACACGATACAAACGCACAAGCAGGAATAGCAAGGATTTGCAAAAACCGGCAAAGACCAGAGAAGAAGGCAGGTATTTATGCAGGAAGATATCCCACCCCCAGGTTCTGAATGGACCAGATTCTGAGAAGCCACTCAGCCCAGCACCTGAGTATTAACCCTATGTAGACAAACAAGGACATGAAGATGGGCGTTGGCTCCAAAACAACTCCACAGTGTGAAAATGGTTAAAGGCAAGGCGTAGGCACTAAACAGAAACACCCAAAAACTCAGAATACCAAGCAAAAATAGAAAAACCTATGTTCTCCGGTGACCAGACCTGACAGCCATCATATGTGTAATGCTTTTTCTTATTAGAAAGCTTCCAAAAATTGTCCCTTATTAGAGGCAGATGGTGTTTAAACACACAGTGTTATGGGAAAAACATTGGCTTGTTAGGAACAAGCATTCAAAAATTATGGCTTAATGGGGGCAGATCCCTTCCCCTGTTTATACGCACCCAAGTGTTAGTGTGTCAGAAGAACACCTTCCCTCCCTGAGGTGACACTGGAGGCTGGACAAGGCAGTGTAGATACAGCAAACTCGGCCAGTTCCAGTCACTGTTCCAATCTGCCTACCCAAAAGTCCATTGAGTCAGGGAACAGGGTATGCATCAGAGAAACGCCACAGTCAAGGTACTATTGAACCTGGTTTTTCAGGCGGTATGTCTATGCTTACTTGCGCAAAACTGGTGTGACGCGTGGTAGTGGAGACGACTTTTCCACTGACCAAGTAAAAATCATGGAGACATGCACCACATTGGTCTATGAAGCGAGCCAAAAAAAAAGCACTGAAATCTAGAAGTCTGAAAAACCACTGACACAGATGGCATCCGTTTTCTGTCAGCGTTTCATGGCCCATTGGTAGCAGATGCTCTAGAAATTAGTTTTCAGCTGAGCAGCGTCCATGGAATACGGATAACGTAAAGACTAAACATGACTTGCACACAGACATCTAAAAGGATGAAACACGGATATAAATTTATCATGTGTGCCATAGAGGTAGCATGTGTTACTTCCCCCAAATGCAGTGAGCTGCTATGTTCCTGCCATTGTTGGTGACCCCCTTGCCCAGTTGGAGTAGGCAGGGAAACAGCCAGCAAGATGTTTGCTGCTTGATGCACTTTAGTAACTGATCTGCAGTGTGGCTACTTTTGTCTAGGCTCATTAGCTCTAACACAGCATGGTACTGCTTCACTTTACACATATGATAGGAGGGAGGGGAATGGGAGTGATGCTCTGCCCTGATTCTGTTAGGGACAGGAGGATGTCCATTTGGTGGAGCACGCACCTTCAGTTCCCTAAAGGCTCCAGAATCCACTAAGTGGTATGGCAGCAACTGCAGGGAAGGTGTTAAGCATGCACACAAGCCAATTGCTGTTAACAAATAGGTTTATCACCGCCACAGATTCTGTTATGGATGTCTCCTGATGGAGCAAAGAAGAAGGAGGAATATGAGCAGGAGAAGAATCAGCTGATGATGACAAGAACAGGGAAAAGGACAGACTCGTTCTGATTTGGAATGCTGGCTAGTTCTGTTTTGCCGCAGGATCCAGTGATGCTGCCTCATGTCCTGCAATAGAGTACCTGGTAGATACTTGCACAGATCTAGTGGCACCTGAGCTTGGCTTAAGTCATGCATGTTTTGAGCCTGCACTCGCTGTATCTTCTGCATCACCAGTTACTAAACTGACCATAATAGGAGATCTAGCCTTAACAGTTTTCTGGGAGGTTTGGGCCTTTCATTGTCTCTACATTTTTTTTTTTGCCATCGCGACCACCACCCTACTCCTCTGATGTAATTTCCTCCTTAGTTCCGCAATCTGGGTCCCAGGTCCTGTCTAATACACAATTATTGTCAGAGTTCTCACCCTCCCTGCCACTTATATCAGACTGTGATATATTTTTGTGGCATCCTTGACCACCCTCCTAATTCTCTGCTCATTATTTATCTCAAATGCCACTACTACCCCTACCAACACAGCTATGCATGAGCTTCCCCACCACCCCCAGAACCTTTTTCTCATGGCAATTCAAATCCACAAGTCAACAAGGGAGACTATCTTGAATATCTAACTTAGCACATGAGGTTTTGTTAATTCTTAGGAAAAAAATGAAGGCGCCCCACTAGGACTGGGGCTACAAGGAGGAAACGCAAGAGATATGTTTTGACCCTGGTTGCAAGGTACGGTGTCAGACTCAGGTGTGACCTCAATATCATCCTGCTGAGAGGAGGAGTGAGCCATCTGGTCCACAATGTCATCTTCTTTATCCTTAATAATAATGTGGCCTACTACTACTGGCCGGGTGGCTGGTGCCACTGCTGCTGTTTGCACTACTACCCACATTCTGATTCCTGCATGTTTCATTTTGAACTCTTCCGTTTACCGTACATTTTATTATGTCACCAGAATGTTTGCATCCAAATACTACACACAGGGCTGCTTTTTGGAAAATGCAGTGAGGCTTCTGTGGTGCCTGGGAAAGTTGGCAAGTATGGCAAAAATCTGTCTTTTGAGAGGAGATGGATTATTAGCTCACTGAGGGATCGAGTTGCATACTATCTATAAAAGTCTGTGAAGAGGAGAGTAGGAGGAGGTAGCAGCAGCTGTAGACAGACAGGCACATCTATGTATGCTGCGGCTCTACTTGTTTTTTTTTTTTTTTTTAAATTTTCTCTCACCTCATTGTTGGATTCACAGCTACGCTGCTCATCACTACTTTAGGGTATGGCTACCTGACAAGGGTACAACTAGTAGTGTCACGCAATGTTTTTTGTAATGATAGTCTATTGTGTGAGACTGTGACACGACAGTTGTACAAAAATCTAACTTGGATGGATTTTTGTGCTACTGTCGTGTCGCAGTATGTCACAGTGCGACATCATAGACTATCATTACAAAAAATGTTGTGCGACACATGCCATCGTCTAGCCCTAGCTTTATAACGTCCTCCATGCTGCTGCTTCTGAGGGCATGCTACCAAAAGATGGGGAACAATATCTTCTCTTCTCTGTGCTTTCTATGCACAGTAAGAGAAAATGGAGAGAAGATAGCGCCTCATGTGTGGTATTGCTGACACAATCTAATGATCAAAATGATTGTAGTTCGCTTACCAGAATTTGTTGTGATGAAATCACAACAACTTTATAGGTTCAGCTGGTATAGATCACGACCAGCATACGGGAGTACTTGGCTGGAGCCTGGGTTCCTGCCTGCACCGCTGGGTAAGGTGCTGGAGTGAAGTGAGATGTGCAGAAAAAAAGCGGATGAACCTCTTATCTGGGCGCTGCCAAGGGATGGCGTCAAGCGTGGTCAGTAGTTCCAATAGGAGGAGATAAGGAGTCCTGTAACATAGAAAAGTAGCTAATCCCAAACAATGTTACACAATGTTGATAATTTACACTTTGTAAACATTGCAACTTTGTAACATTCCCTATTACCATAACCAGCAGCAGTCTCGCTGATTAGGCATCTTCTGTTGTAAGCAGATAGGGGAGATGCGCTCAAAAGTGTATAGTTATCCACTGACTGCACGTCAGAACAAGAAAGATTGCACTGCTGCTCTGAACAAGTATTGAGCAGGGAGGACCAGTGTGCAGAGCACACCCCTCTTTTGAGCATGCCAAAAACACTTAACATTTAAATGTTCCAAATGTATTGTTGTTGTATGTGTATTATTGTCCTGAGGAAGGGGGCGTTTTGCCCCTGAAATGCGTAGACAAAAAAAAACACTTTTGGAACTACTGACTATGCTTGATGTCATCCCTTGGCAGCACCCAGATAAAAGGTTCATCCGATTTTTTTTTCTGAACTTCGCTGTGCTTTCAATGAGTGATATCATAGCAGATAGACACTGCTCATTCTGAAACCGAGCTCAGAGAAAACACAGCAGTGTTTATAGCTTTTTTGGTTTGTATTAACATCTTTAAAAAGAGTAATTTATGATGGTGCGAGGAGCTATGAACAAGCTGGTTGTTGTTAGGTGCGGTGCTGGAGCTGTGGCAGAGAAAGAAGAAATGCATCATGGGTTTGTTTGGATATTACAACAGAAATTGCTACATACAGGATGGAAACAAACCAGAGTGATTTGTCTATGTGGTGAAAATGGGTCAGGTCAGCAACTACATCAACATATCTGTTAAAAACCATAGTAATACCAGAAAACCCAGTTAAAGCAGAACTGAATTTTAAAGCTTCTCACAAATTAACTTCTGCGTTTGCTGGGGACTGTGTGAGGATCCATTCCAGCCTCCCCCAGTCCTCTGGTTACATTGACTTTTAGCTACCTCGGTGTGCTGCTCCTGCATCCAGCAGTTCTCCTCAAGCCTGGTGTCCTAATACAGGCAGTATGCCAGTACTATACTGGTCTAGACTTCCTTGCCATACTTCTAGGCCAATCACCAGTGAGCCCTATCCTCAGCAAACATGGTGTATAAAAGACAGTTTATGCTCACAGTACCAGATCTAGGACTCGCGTTCTCATGAAGATGGAGAAACAATTGCCAATCACATAAGACAGTTTATGGGGGAGAGGGAGATTTTGAGGGAAAAGATCTAGAACACAAGGACACTTATTTATTACAGCACGGGTGGGGCAAGGACTATGTAAACTGATGCAGTTAGTCCAGTGAAGGGTGCTGAGCTGACTAATAAGCACAACCAACTCATACAGAGGAACTCGGGCACTTCACAAATGAATTCTGTTATGACTGGTGTAAAAAAAAAAAGCACTTTGCATGTGATTTACAGATTTGTCCAGGTTCACCTAAAGTGCGAAGAAGTTGGTTAAAAAGATATTGACCATTTAAAACTCAGGTAATCTCCAACATAGTACTTGCATTATTTTACAGTGGTATGATAGCCACTAATAGTTTTGGATATTTCAGTGTTCAGCTCTGTTTGTACTAACCAAGTCCACAGCCCCAACTGATGGCATCTTATTGCACCTAATGACGTTGCCTTTGGAGCACTTTATAAAGCATAGCAGAGCACCAAACAACCTCAAGAGGGCAGCAACGTTCAGTATGAGCCGCTGACAGAGTACAGCACTTTTCACCAGTCCAAGATTCGTATAAATTGATCTAGATAATCTATGTTTAAATTCCTACCATCCAGCTTTAATAACGGCTGATTAACCCTGCGACAGCGCCGACAATCCACTGCTTCACAGTGTGGGTTCAGCTAGGAAATCGCATGAAAAATAGCACCAAAAATCGCCATATGAACAGGCCCCTACACTTCACAATGACTGAGAAGTTTATGATGACCTGAGGGCAGGTAAGCTTCTGGAAATTCCAGCTATGTCCTATAACAATAGTCTGTTGGGAAATATGGAGCATGGTGGTGAACAACCCTAGATTGTTTCGTGTTCAGAAATGATATAAGCTATAAGTAGCAGTAAGGCTACAAAATGATTGTGGATCTTCATGAATATCGTACAATAAATTCTATTCCTATTAAAAGGAACTCATCAGCGTTTAAAAAGGTCTCATTTGTGGCCAGAAAATTATAGAGCATGAGCAGCTGAGCACATTGTTGTATGTATTTGTGGCGAGAAATTCTGTATAACTTGTTTTTTTTTTTTTTTTTCATATAAACTTCTGCGCATCCTGGTCTTAAGAGTCCAGTGGGCGGTTCTACTCAGTGATTGACCATAGAGATTGCCATTAATCACTGAGTAGGACTGCGCACCAGACTCCTAAGCCCAAAATGAACTGAGGTCTACTTGAATAAACTACTAGTTATACTGAATCTTTTCCCATAAACTGTATATCAATCTGCTCAGCTCCTCCTGCTCCTTATCATGTCATCTTCATCAATACCAGAATAGTATTACCATTCCTACACCCTGCTACTGTCTCTGATGGGCTAACCATAACGTCATCTGTGTATTTATTCCAGGTCCTCCTACATTGTGCATTAATTGTTCTGCTCTGTAACAGCTATTTGTTGTATTACATGTTATATGCCTAGTTCACCAGCAGGTGGCAGCATATATGGCAGAGAGATCTTTAGATTGACTGGAAATTACCATTTAATTCTTCCCCTTTTGGGCAGAAGTGGTCCAGTCCCGTTTATTACAAAGGAGAGGCTGCAGGAAGTTTTCAATCAGTCTGAGTGCAGTCTAGAGTTGGAAGGAGAGGAGAATCACCCTTACTCCTTACAGATTAACCAATAGAGTGTTGTGAGGGGGTCAACAGGCAAAGGTACCAGAACAGCCCTAAAGTCCAGCAACCATACTAAAGCCACGTTTAGCACAGCAGGATTTGCCTAACCCAGACGAGCGATGGTATCGAGGTAGGAGCACCGTGAAACACACAGAAAACTGTTGGGGTGGCACCACATCATTTAACAATTCCTATAAAACTGGGACATGATCGGCCCTGGGGGGTGGCACGTTGCTCATATTCCATGTGACTGGTTCCCTTTAATGAGATTAAACAAGAGATCTGAGACAATTGCATTGTGTATCAGAAATGTATCAACCAATTATTTTTATCAACATAGACAAAACGATTATCATTAACAAATGAAAAAATCATCGGCTTGTTAGGTATAATAATTATGCACAGATCCCCATTGACTACAGAATAATGGAATCCAGTAGGGAAACAGCAGCTTTTCGGTGAAATGCCAGCTTTTGGCCGGACAAAAAGTTTGTGCATGCATGAATTTTTGTGCATTCGAATCATGCAAGATCCCATTATAGTCAATAGGGTTCAGCAGTGTACAGCATCATCTGGCTAGGCCAGATCCAGTCAACTCCGACCGGCTGCTCTTCTGCCAAATTTGTAAACGCATATGTGAACGTATCAATAGTGCCTAACAATTATTATTTGAATTCCATTATGAGCATGATTCTTTGTACTTCCACATAGTAAGGTATAGCAGTGTCTGCATCGTGATCAGAGCATGCACCACATCTACATGTGACTTGATGAAAGTAGATTTTGGTCCCAGCATTATGCTGGGGCCCCAGGGGGTGGTAACACGTGGTGCACTCCCATGGGAAATAGGTCTAGAGAGTCATGATTTCTCTCTCTCTTTCTCTCTGAAGGCTGGTACTTTGGCCAAGGGGCTGGTGGCCCAGGATCTTGGGCTGAGTATCCCTGTCTCAGTGTCTTCTTCTGGCCACTCATACAGCCTTTCTTCTACTAAACACTGGTCTGCAGACAACTAGGGAATCTAACTGCTCTGCTTATATACAGTTTCTAGCTGAACTAGAACCTTCTAGTGGGAGGTATGGCGTGGAGAAGCACATGCTAAACAGAAATAATGTTGTGGTTTCAGTCTGTCATAGACAGTACAGAGTTTCAATAAAAGTATATGGGAAGGACTAAGTAGTTTTTCCAGGCATAAACAAGTCTTCAGATATGAACAACAGAGCTAAACTAGACAGTCAGAAAGTTAATGTGTCTTTTTTCCCTCCAAAACTTTGCATATTCCCTTATGGTAACTGTGGAAGATTTCTAACTTCACAGTGCATAGATAGAAAGTCCCAAAGTCTCTCAGTATTAGCTGGCTGTGCATTAAGCCTTTCCACAGTATAGTGCAAATACAGTGCAAATGAACAGGATATATCACAATAAACATATAAAATGCAGTTCAACAATATAAAACAGTATAAATCATAGTACTAGTTAACCCTTCTAAGTGCACTAAAGAAGTGAGTTGATGGCTTTGCATAGTAGCAATAGGGGCAAATGACCACAAATGGCTGTAGTCCAAAGTACCCTTGCTCCAGGGCACAAAACAGGTGACATGTGAATCAGCATTTGTCAATACTTTCTCTTGCTTTAAAGACAAGCATGTGCCCAAAAAAATTAAACAGCATGGAATTTACAGTGCCAAGGTGCCAGCTCTGAACTGTTCTAAACAGTTCATCCACAATTCCTTCATGGTTGTTAGTCTGGTAACATTGGGCCTATACCACAGCCATAGAGAATAGCTGCATGTCCCTTTTAGGCTATGGCCACATAGAATTAAGATGATAATGCTGCTCAATCACAACTAATGACAGTCAATGTGGTCATGTAAAAATCCAGCAGGTTGCATCACTTATGTGAGAGGAAGCTGTAATTTCACTGCACTGCTACTAAAGTCTACATGGTGTGCAGGTGAAGAATGATGAGGGCACAGAGCTTGCACAAGCACCGCGGCCCCTTCAAACAGCTGATTGGTGGGGGTGCCGGTTGTCAGACCCTGACATATCTGAGGATAGATTGACTGTACAGTATAGGTGTACAGAACATCATCACTCAGCCAATCGCTGTCCTTAGCGTTAGGCTGTTGAGGGCAGCGATTGGCTGCAGCAGTCACATGTTATATGCTGGCATTGAAAACAAGCAATGGCAAGACGACCAACGCTGCCAAGAACAGCGCTGGAGAAAGGAGTGCATATATTTTATAACTTGGAAAACCTCTTTAATTAGCCTCTCTTTGTTCCTAAAGTCTTCTTCACCCTTGGGTGCTGCCGCAAAACTTTCAGTCGCAGATATTTGTGCAGCCAGCCTTTTGCATTTGAAGCATGCCACAACCCACTGGAGGAAATTACTTCTTTAGGTGAAACTTAGGTGCCAATTCAGAGCAGTGTTTTCTGACATTTACCTGTTAGATCTTTATGCCATCTGTGACCATATTAATATATAATTAATTGAGCTTTAGTGTTGTCTGGTATGAGCTACAAACTGTGTCTGCAGTTCAGTACTTCCTTTCCTGATATCAGCATAAAACTACACATCCCATCATGCCCTAGAAGCTGGAGCATGCCCAGTTTCTTTCCTGTTGGTTTCTACACAGGTCAGCTGATAGCAGCGTGACTACAACTCTGCTGAAACAAGACTTTAGTGCATTTCATCTGTTACAGGCAAAGCACCATGGCTTCTAGTGGACCAGAACCAAGCATGCGCTATCACAACAAAGTGGTCATTGTCACTGGGGGTACAAAAGGCATCGGAGAGGCAACTGTCAGAGTGTTTGGTAAGAATTTACTGGTTGTTTATGCAAAAAATGCCAAGATTGGGGCAGATTTACTAATCCTAATTTATCACAGTGGCTGATGCTGGATGATATATCTGACGCTCCTTTAGACTGTCTAGAGCAGTGATTTTCAACCAGTGTGCCTCCAGCTGTTGCAAAACTACAACTCCCATCATGCCCAGGCAGCCTACAGCTATCAGCCTACAGAAGGGCATGGTGGGAGTTGTAGTTTTGCAACAGCTGGAGGCACACTGGTTGAAAATCACTGGTCTAGAGTAAGTTTATATTATTGGTTAAATTTATTAGGGAATCATGCTCCAAAATGTTGGTGCATTTTTTGTTACAGGCTGTTGCAACTTAACCTACGCCTCTTTCTGGCAGATCACGTCACTTGTAAGATGAATTGAAATAAGTGTCTAAAACAATAAATGTGGAACAATGCATGTACGCTAGTTTTTTGGTGCATATTAAGCCAGAAATATGGCTGAGTATCAGAGTTCACACTATTTGTTCAGGATTTTTCAATACCAATAAAAGTTCCTTGAATTCTAAACACACTTTGTTGTATAACATTTAAAGAGAGGCTATCAGCAGTTTTGACCATGCTAAACTGCTGACAGCACAAGGTAGGGGCTGTGGAGAGCACTGTAAACTCCTTTTGTGGAGCTTTTCTTATCAGGAGTAGTGAGAATATGAAGTTTCTAGATTCTGCTCTTACAAGTGTCTGATTAGAAAAGCTCCATAAAAGATATATCTTTATTGCCCTTCCCTGCATCTACATAGTGCTGTCAGCAGTTTAGTATGGTCAGTTCTGACAGACAACCTCAGAGAAGCCTCCCCGACATCCTAAGAAAAATTCCTCTTTGCGAACACTGAGTGGGAGCAGGGATAAGCGGCCACCAAGCTAGTGCTGCTTATCTCAGGGAAAAGGATAGAAGTGTTGGAAACACAAAACGCTATAGTTATGTCCATTTTTCAGTTTGGCAATAAGGACCTATGGGTGAATAATGCTCTCAGCAAGGTACCATGTAATATTCTAACCCAATAGCCTCATTGGTACAATGTGCGCTAAACTAATCCTAAACTCAATTGTATACATACACTCTGGTGCTAATAGCCATGTTGAAAAAGGGCAAGGCCACATACTAAATATATAGTAAATATAAGTGCCAAGGCCTCATTCTAACCCCTATAAAACTGATCCCAAACTGGGATCTGGAGCAGTCCGATCATCCAGGAGTGTGAACCATCCAGGATCTAGATGCAGTCCCTTATCTGGATCTGGAGCAGTGCTTTACCATCCAGGAGTGTGAACAAGCAGGCAAACGTCCTATGGGAAATGAAGAGGCAGTAAGGGCATTTTTAAAAGAAGATAGATAAAAAAGCAACATTTATTGGGCCTCAAGCCTATTCAATACAAAAAACGTCTTTTAACATAATGGGTATATGTTAGAAAAAGTTAATGAGCATTAAAATAAATAGATAATTACATAGCAAAAAATATTTTATTAAACAAAAATAATGCAATCAATTCAATATGGCCGGATGTTTTCAACTGGTGTCCTAAAAGAAAAAAAAGAGAGAAAAATTAGAAAAAAATACTAAAAAATTACACTGAAAAATGACATGAATAAGGAAAGAAGAGGGATAGGCCAAGCCAATTCTTGAAAATCCCTTGGAGAATCTTGAATTCTAAATTCAAACCTATGGGGTGTAGAGTATTAAGTTTGTGAATCCAGAGAAGTCTGCGCTTTTTAAGGTGTGGGGCTTGATGGCAAGGCTGTGGTTATGGACCAGCTGATCCACAGCTCCGACCTCATCATTAGTTCAATTAGGATTAATTAGCTGGTAAAGCTGCAAGCTCCTCAACATCCCTCTTAACTAATTCATACAAGATATCAATTTGCTGATGAGGAGACAGGAGGAGAGAAATCACTAGAATTACGGAGATCAAAATCAGTCAAAATACACTCTTATCAACTCTTGGCATATCTTTAGTAGACTTTGAATTAAGTCAGACTTTTACTGTTAATTTACAGTAAAACTGAAAAAGGTCTAGTTGGCTAAGTCAAAATGATACTCCTTTACTCAGCAAATAATCTGCTCATCAGTGAGTGAACATGATGAGATTTTACCACAGTCTGCAGTTATTTTTTCTTCTGTGGTTTCTGCATTAGAGTCTTGTGAGACTTCTGGTTCTTGTGGATTCTTTATCTCCTCTGACCTCCTCTTCTGGTGGATTTCCATCTATTTATGAAAGAGGAATTAGAAAAGCAGTGGGTGAATCACGAGTTGTTTTAAAATTGTCCTTAGTTTTCCTATCACATCTATGAGGCATAGAAATAAGGGTTTGATGCCAAGCATACACCTTGCCAGAAGGTGCCATTTATGGCTCTTAGGAGGTCATTTATTAAGGCCGGCATTTTAGATGCCTGTCTTAATATCCCCTATAGCTGGAGGTGGATCCGCCAGAATTATGAAGAGGCGCTGGCATCAATATCCTCTAGAATCCTGTCCATATCTCCTTTACAGCACCAATATAGCTTTTTACCATGCTGCATATGTGTTACATTTAATAGTAAAAGTAAAGGGAGTCTGTCTGTTTTTATTTTTATGCAAGTGAGGTTTTCAGTGCACCACGGGCTGGGCGGCTCCATTCAGTGCACCTGGTTTCACTGCATCATCGCTACTGGCTCTGAAATTTCAGGGACTGTCAATCAAACAACAAAGGGGATGTACTGGGAGCCATTACTGGAGGAACGATGGTGCACCAAATGGAACAACTCCACCCATAGGGCACTGAAAACCTTACGAGCACACAAATAGACACTAATTGACAGCTTTCTCCCTATTACTGTGCATAGGAAAGCTGTCAATCAAAGGCTGGGTATGGGGCAGCCAGCATTTCATGAATATTTTAGGCTCCTGTCCCACAGCACTACAGTATAGCCCCTTAAAGGCCACCATAAAAAAAGATAGAGGGCCATTAAGGGGTTAATATATACATAGCTAATAAGGGAAAATGAAGTGAGAAAATGTGATGGTTGCTGATCCTCCATGGGCACAAGCTTACAGAGTGGTGTTGTACATAACACCAGCACTGGATGCTACTGCAGCTACTAATTATCTAATATATCCCTGAAGGGACTGACACAGAACATACAACCTTTTAGACACAGATTTTTACCTTTTACCTAGTTTTACCGTAGACTTCAAAGTGCACTTTTTTGGGTTGTCAATGATTGACAGATCACTTGCTGTTTAGCATTTAAAGGCGCACTTACTACCTACCTTTTATTAGAAAAGACTCCCTAATCACCCAAACATGGGAGAGACAGGGGCGTAGCTAAAGGCTCATGGACCCTAGTGCAAGAGTTCAGTGTGGCAAAAAGGCAAAAATTGAAACGGCAACACCCCCCTCCCTCATGCCGAATTCATGACCTAACCCCTTCCGTCCAGCCTGAGGTGTAACTTGACCAGCATGCACTTTCTATAATACCGGTGTCTTTGTATGTGGCACAAGGGTCTTTGGGCCCAGTAGCGACTGCTACCTCTAGCTACACCCCTGGGTAGAGATGATGTGATCTGGGAAGTTTACTAGTTTTTACTAGCTGTCTCCCAGTCCTTTATGTTTTAGAGTGTCACTGATCCCAGCGTTCTTCTCTTTCCTTTCAGGCCTGTTTTTCCCACTTTCTCACACATCTCTGTGGTATGCTGTCCAGCTTCCTTCACCTTCATGGCCACTGATGTGCTGAAATATGTCCCCCACAGGCTCCTCCTCCTTTGGGTGATCAGAGCATCAATAAAGCCACATGTCAATACAATACCAATGCCTTGATTGATTTCAACATTGCACATCTACTTTTACTGTTGCCATTGTGTACATGCCTTTAAAATACTTTAAGTGATTAGGAGACATTTTTCTATTGACAGCTATTCCATAGCAGCCATTATCTGCTCTGACAACCTCTCTGTCACTCTTATACCGAGAAGCACAGAACGTCAGTGGCCTCTATAGCGTGCCATGTATTTAGTAGTACAACCATGTTGACACTATGGACATCTCCTTGTCCTTGGACAGCAATACTAGACACAAGAAGAACACTGTTTCTGCAAAAGCAGACTCTTTTTTAAAAGGACACTACCATGAAAATGTTTTTCCCATACAGTACAGACCAAAAGTTTGGACACACCTTCTCATTCAAATAGTTTTCTGTATTTTCATGACTATGAAAATTGTAGATTCACACTGAAGGCATCAAAACTATGAATTAACACATGTGGAATTATATACTTAACAAAAAAGTGTGAAACAACTGAAAATATGTCTTATATTCTAGGTTCTTCAAAGTAGCCACCTTTTGCTTTGATTACTGCTTTGCACACTCTTGGCATTCTCTTGATGAGCTTCAAGAGGTAGTCACCTGAAATGGTTTTCACTTCACAGGTGTGCCCTGTCAGGTTTAATAAGTGGGATTTCTTGCCTTATAAATGGGGTTGGGACCATGCGTTGTGTTGGGCAGAAGTCAGGTGGATAGTCCTACTGAATAGACTGTTAGAATTTGTATTATGGCAAGAAAAAAGCAGCTAAGTAAAGAAAAACGAGTGGCCATCATTACTTTAAGAAATGAAGGTCAGTCAGTCCGAAAAATTGGGAAAACTTTGAAAGTGTAGTCACAAAAACCATCAAGCGCTACAAAGAAACTGGATCACATGAGGACCACCCCAGGAAAGGACGACCAAGAGTCACCTCTGCTGCGGAGGATAAGTTCATCCGAGTCACCAGCCTCAGAAATCGCAGGTTAACAGCAGCTGAGATTAGAGACCAGGTCAATGCCACACAGAGTTCTAGCAGCAGACACATCTCTACAACAACTGTTAAGAGGAGACTGTGTGCAGCAGGCCTTCATGGTAAAATAGCTGCTAGGAAACCCCTGCTAAGGACAGGCAACAAGCAGAAGAGACTTGTTTGGGCTAAAGAACACAAGGAATGGACATTAGACCAGTGGAAATCTGTGCTTTGGTCTGATGAGTCCAAATTTGAGATCTTTGGTTCCAACCACCGTGTCTTTGTGCGACGCAGAAAAGGTGAACGGATGGACTCTACATGCCTGGTTCCCACCGTGAAGCATGGAGGAGGAGGTGTGATGGTGTGGGGGTGCTTTGCTGGTGACACTGTTGGGGATTTATTCAAAATTGAATGCATACTGAACCAGCATGGCTACCACAGCATCTTGCAGCGGCATGCTATTCCATCCGGTTTGCATTTAGTTGGACCATCATTTATTTATCAACAGGACAATGACCCCAAACACACCTCCAGGCTGTGTAAGGGCTATTTGACCAAGAAGGAGAGTGGTGGGGTGCTACGCCAGATGACCTGGCCTCCACAGTCACCAGACCTGAACCCAATCGAGATGGTTTGGGGTGAGCTGGACCACAGAGTGAAGGCAAAATGGCCAACAATTGCTAAGCATCTCTGGGAACTCCTTCAAGACTGTTGGAATACCATTTCAGGTGACTACCTCTTGAAGCTCATCAAGAGAATGCCAAGAGTGTGCAAAGCAGTAATCACCAAGAGTGTGCAAAGCAGTAATCAAAGCAAAAGGTGGCTACTTTGAAGAACCTAGAATATAAGACATATTTTCAGTTGTTTCACACTTTTTTGTTAAGTATATAATTCCACATGTGTTAATTCATAGTTTTGATGCCTTCAGTGTGAATCTACAATTTTCATAGTCATGAAAATAGAAAACTCTTTGAATGAGAAGGTGTTTCCAAACTTTTGGTCTGTACTATATATAAACCGCCTATATCTGTATATTCTATGTAATTTTTTTTTTTTTACAAAAAACAGGAGGATGGTTTTCTGGTTATCATCTTTCGGAGGCATCTCATGTATTCTACATCCTGTCGTGGACCTTAAAGGGGTTATCCCATCTTGTACCACCGCTCCCTGCCTTCCCCCACTGCGCTAATAGAAACGCATGCGCGGCCCTGATCCCATTTATTTCTATGCTGCCGCCAAAAATAGCCGAGCTGGCTCGGCTATTACCGTCAGCTCAATAGAAATGAATGGGAGCCGGGCCGCGCATACGCGGTTCGCTCCCATTAGTTTCTATTAGCGCAGCGGGGGAATGCGGGGGGGGGCTGCGCCTGGCGGTGGACGGACCTCGGGAAACCCGGGGTCCTCCAGGCTCAGGGCTCCCCCACTTCGTTCTCAATATAGGTGCGGGTCCCAGCGGTGGGACCCGCACCTATAAGAAAATGAGGGCATATCCTAGCGATATGCCCCCATTGTCAAAGATGGGATAACCCCTTTAACTTCCTACTTTATTTGGATTATTTATACTTTTAGCATAAAGAAGTCTCAATTGACTTTCTCAGTCAGACCATTCACCATTCACAGCCAGAGAGGGAAGTGAGATAAGTGACTCACTTAGAACATCACACATTACACCAGGGTTACCAACCGTGCAAAAATTTCTGGACAGTCCGTAAAAATATGCAACTTTTTTCCTGTGTCCGTGAATTTTTTTGAGGCTGCTGGTACTTGACTAGAATCTTTTGGTGGTAATCATCATTTTACAGCTCACAGTAAATGCTGGCAATGAGTTCTTATCAGTATTACTTATTATTAGAGATGAGCGAACGTGCTCGTTACGAGCACTGTAGCGCTCGGCTCCCCTGCGAACAAATGCCCGCAGGCATTGCGGATCCGTCTTCAGCTGCATGTAAGTCAATGGGGACGGATCTGTTTGGTATGACACTCATACCAAACGGATCCGTCCCCACTGACTTTCAGTCGGGTGAGGAGGATGGATTCGTTTGGTATGAGTGTCATACCAAACGATCCGTCCCCATTGCCTTACATGCAGCTGAGGACGGATCCGCAATGCCTGCGGGCATTGCGCAGGGGAGCCGAGCACTACAGTGCTCGTAACGAGCACGTTCGCTCATCTCTACTTATAATCTTTATAATTCATTATTTTTTTCCAATATGTCCATAAAAAATGTCTGTGATTTTGGGATAAGTTGTCTGGAAAAAAAGAAAAATTCTGGTTGGCAACCCTGCATTACAATGATACAATGCTCTTCTGTGGGCATCTTCTTCAAGAGAAGAAAAGAGCTGTCATGGTGTTATCCCAATTTACTAATTTACTATTATACTAGCAGATAGCACCTTCCCTTTGCAACAGAAAACTGACAATGGGATCCCTAACTATATAGAGTTAAAATGTATTTATAGATCTCACTAACATCTCAAAAGTAATGACCCTGCAAACAGCAGAATATAAGAAATTGGGGTGAGGGAATACATTTTTGGCGTAATTAGCGTTAATATTTGTCAGATGAATTTTTAATTATTAATCAGAAGTAATCTGTTTTTACTAACATTTCTTTTTTTCTTTTTTTATATGGACCGACAGTGAACAATGGAGCTTCTGTGGTGTTCTGTTCAAAAGGTACAGTACATTAGGGCATATTTACTAGTCCTGTCTAATATTTAGACATGTCTACAGGGTCCTTTACATGGGCCGAGAATCCAAAAGACAATTGCTAAAAATGATCATTTACCGGCAGCAGATGGGGCTGTGTAAATATGATCTCCTGCCATCAAATAGTCAGTATGGGGAAGAGTGATGGCAATAGCGATCACTGCTCTCCATACTGTGGGGGAGATTGCAGCATGTAATAGCAGCAGTCTCCTCAACCAGCGAGCAGCAGATTGTTGGGAAGGATTGCTTCCTTTGCGACAATCTGCTGTATTATCTGTATATCATCCCGTGTAAGGTGATGGGTCTTGTCATGGGGAAATGCAAAAACATTTTCTTCTTTTATTAAAAAAAGGGGATTTTATTGTGCAAAAGTAGCAAAATGTAAAAAAACACCTGTGCCAGCATTGCAGTTTTTTTCCCATCCCTATCTCGGAAAGAGTTAATAAAAGTTAATCAGTGAGCTGTGAGTACCTCAAAATAAAGCCATTAAAAACTACACCTTGTCTCGCAAAAAAAAAAAACAAGCCATCATATGACTACATTAACAGAAAAATAAAAAAGTTATATCTCTTGGAAAGAAAAAATGAAAAGAAAAAAATCACTTGGTCATTAAGGGCCAAAACAGGCTGGTCACTAAGGGATTAAACAATGATTAAATCGAGCAAAAGTAGTCAATTATCGAGTTATGTAAAAGCATTCAACGCCAAACGACAATTGTTTAGTTTGTCATTCTGGCGATCGCTGATGTAGACACCAAATCATCGCTCATCATCTAGAATTCCACAAGCGGAAACCAGTATCATTTACAGCACAGATGATTCCACAGCAGAATCATTACACCTCTCCTGTCATGTTACTTAAATATTACTTTAGTATAAATCTATTCCCAAATACCTTTCATTAGTTATAATAGTTCATTTTGTCTGGGGAGCAATCATTAGGAGAAACAAAATGGCCACCGTCTTATTAGTACACACAAAACCTGTCCTAATCACACAGCAGGACAAGTTACTTCACAACACTGAGGTAAAGAACTGCCTCATCCTCCTCTCTGCTCTACGTGTCAGGGATTATCATCCTGAACGCAGATGATAAAATCTTCAGCTGAATCTCTGTAGGAATGGAGTTCATGAGGAGACATGAAGTACAGAGAGGATGGACAAGACAATGTGGTAATGGAGACTACGTACAAGTGCTGCTGCTCATTATCTACATCTCCACTATCCTCTCTGTACATCATGTCTCCTCATGAACTCCATTCCTACAGAGATTCATCTGAAGATCATATTAAACTGTATTCCGGATCATAATCCCTGACAAGTAAGAGAGGAAGATGAGGCAGCTCTTTAACTTGTCCTTCTGTGTATGGGCTCATGCACACGACCGATTCCGGTCTGTTGCCGTATTGCTGACCGTATACGCCGGGTCCGCAATACACGGGCACCGGCTGTGTGCAGCCCGCATCACGGATCGCGGACCCATTCACTTCAATGGTTCCGCAATCACAGAGATGCGGAGCAGAGGCACGGATTGGAACACCACGGAAGCTCTATGGTGTGCTTCAATGGTGTTTCTGGCCGTGCCTCCGCACTGCAAAAAAGTAGCGCATGCCCTCCTTTTTTGCGGTGCGGACCGCCGGATGCAGATCACAGACCCCTTTCAAGTGAGTGAGTCCGCGATCCGAATGCGGCGGCCCCACAGTCAGTGCCCATGCATTGTGGACTGAAAATTATGGTCCACAGCACGGGCACTGAACGCACACATTTGTGTGCATGAGCTCTAATTAGGACAGGTTTTGTGTGGACTAGTAGGATGACGGCCATTTTATTTTTCCTAATAATTGCTACCCGGACAAAATGAGTCATTAGAACTAATGAAAGGTATTTGGTAATATATTTATCATGAAGTAATATTTAAGTATTTTTATTTTCTTAATTCCCGGAGAACCCCTTTAATTACATCTCAACTGAAAAATGAAGATTGCATACCAGAGGGAAGGCGGTCTTTGGTGGTAAAGAAGGTGGAACTAAGGGTCTTGATACACCTTTTTAGCACACTCTTCACACCTTCAAGGATATAACACAATCCCTTTTTTCCAAACACCACCTACACGGTTATCATTTACTGCTCCCTAACAAACGATCTATTACACGATCACACTCACAAATTCTTCCGCCATACTCTGCGCATCTAAAGGGTTGTCATTCGAACATGGATAACTTGTATAACGACTGGTTCAGCATTCAATCAAATCAATGATCTACTCATGTAAAGAGGTATTAACCCGTTCTCTGTGGATGGTGCAGCAATCACAGTGTGAAGTCGCTGCAAGACTATTCTGTTTAACCATTTTCACATATTCATTATATTTCCAATTTGAGTGCACTTTTGACTGTGACTGTATCAGAAAGCCTAAAAATGCAAAAAAAAAAAAAACACGTATGTTTGATTCCAGGTGAAATGCCTTTTCAAACGCCCTATTAGGAGTCAATAGAGGGCATCTCTTGTTCTGGAGGACCCAGAATGCCCGTGACGACTAATCACGCTCTTCTGCCGGCAAACAATGACTATGCATGGGGATGAGTAATGGCATTAGCGATCGCACCTCCCCATATTGTGGAGGAGATCGCTGCATGTAAATGCAGAGGTCTCCTTCACTGACAAGCAGGCGATTGTTAGAAATTAACGCTTCCTTCTCGACAATCTTAAGGTACATCCGCCAGTCTAATTCAGCCCTCACATTACAGTTCATTGCTGGGGGTTGTATCAGTGGGACACCTGTGATAAGTACATATATGACATCAGTATTTCCTTTAGAAACTCTCTATATGTCACCATATGGCAGTGCTATGAAATAAGATTGTGTTAAATAGTATAACATTTGTGTGTTAATTGGTTTTGAGTGAATCCAAGTCAAACAAATTGACTTTGATCTGAATTTCAGGGAAAATTCAGTTTGCCGCAAAGCCAAATTTCCTTGCGCTTGGTAATGAATCAATTTTCCCTGAAAAGACGGTAAAAACAAAAAAAAATACATACTCACTTCATCCGTGTCAGTGCAAAGTGGCAGTCGCAGCCATCTTGATTAAAGATACTGCGCAAATTCTTGTTACCGCGTATGGCCAGTGTGGTGATGTCATGACGTGTGAGATTTAGCGCCGTGTATCTATCAAGATGGCTACGACGACCTCTAGGATAAGGAGAGTATTTTTTATTTTTACTATGATTAACCCCTGAAAGGCCTTAATGGTAGCCTGATTATCACTGATCACGACATCTGAGGGGTTCAATGATGGGGGTGCCACAATCGCCATTCCCCGTCTTAGCGCCCAATACATACAAAGAAATGTGTTCAGTGACAAATCGAATTTCTTTGTGAAATGCGGTGAAGCAGCCGAACTGAATTTTTCATAACTTAGCTCATCTCTAGTGTTAATATTTGCAGAAGAGATGGTCAGTGACCTTGAAGCCGAGCTGAAATCCTCACAGAGAGGAACTGCTTTCTATGTCTCCTGTGACGTAACAAGAGAGGAAGAGATCAAGGTAATGGTTTTACTAATTACAGCCTTTGTTAATTAAGCACTTGCTTACCGCCACATGACTTTATATGTCAGGGCAGTTAAGTGAAACCCACTGCATGGCGCCCTGTTGAGTTGCAGATCGCTGTGTTAGCCCTGTCATTAGACAGCTGTGCTCCATGAGATCACGGGACAACTGGAAATAAAAGCAGGGGCACACTCAGCTAAGATCTTTGATGATGACTCTGGATAGGTCATCAGTATCTGATCGGTGGAAGTCCGAAACCCAGGACCCCCACTGATCAGCTGATTGGGAAGGCACCGAAGTTCCTGTGAGGGCTGCGGCCTTCACCATGCTAACCACACACAGTGCCGTACATTTTATACCCCCTGTCCTTGGTATCGCTCTCAGCCCCATTCATTTCTATGGGGCTGAGCTGTTCCTAGGCCACGTGACCGATGACCGTGTCATCACTTGGCCTAGGGAAAGCTGTGAGAAGGCTGCCGCACTACTGTGAGCACTGCTGCCTTCTCAATCAGCTGATTGATGGGGGACCTGGGTGTTGGACCCCCAATGATCAGATACTGATGACCTATCCAGAAGATTTAAAGGGGTATTCCGGTTCATTGGATTGGGTCTGCTTGGAAAGCATTGTGCAGGTTTTTATAAATGTCCACAGACATACACACTTTAATAATCATTTTCTTGCACTGCTCTCTAGTAATATCTACTTACTTCTTAGGCCTCATGCAGACATCCGTGGAGCACGGTCCGTGAAAACCCAGACTGTGTTCCTGCTGATGAGTGCACGAGCGCATGGCGTCATTGGTTGCTATGACGCTGTGCGCTTCATGCCGCCGCCACTGTATACTGTATTACTATACAGCAGCGGCAGCACAAAGTGCACGGCGTCATAGCAACCAATGACACCCTGTGCTCCTGTACTGAGCAGGAGGACAGTCCAGGTTTTCACGGACCGTGCTCCACGGATGTCTGCATGAGGCCTTAGTCTCCCTCTGCCTTGTTTACACGCCTGCATCCCTTGGTTACGACCTGTCTGCTCTCTCTTGCCGCTGCTCAGTTTCTCTGCTCTGTGTCCAGCTCTGTGAATGAGCGTTCTCTTGCACCTGGGACTAGCTCTGGTCGGGGCTTTTCAGCTCTGAACCTCCTGTCTGCTGATTCTACAGGGCATGTAAAGGAGCTGTGCTCTACATCACCTGAAGCTGGTTTCTGAATAATCCTGACATGTAGCAGTAAGCCTAGGTTTTGTTTTAGCTTTTTCGGTTTCTTTTTTCAGCTTGTCTGTGTATATCTTGCTCAGTGTCACTTGGTGTTTCCCTATCTCTCACTATTTTCCATATCTCTCTCTGTATGTACAGTACAGACCAAAAGTTTGGACACACCTTCTCATTCAAAGAGTTTTCTGTATTTTCATGACTATGAAAATTGTAGATTCACACTAAAGGCATCAAAACTATGAATTAACACATGCAGAATTATATACTTAACAAAAAAGTGTGAAATAACTGAAAATATGTCTTATATTGTAGGTTCTTCAAAGTAACCACCTTTTGCTTTGATTACTGCTTTGCACACTCTTGGCATTCTCTTGATGAGCTTCAAGAGGTAGTCACCTGAAATGGTATTCCAACAGTCTTGAAGGAGTTCCCAGAGATGCTTAGCACTTGTTGGCCCTTTTGCCTTCACTCTGCGGTCCAGCTCACCCCAAACTATCTCGATTGGGTTCAGGTCTGGTGACTGTGGAGGCCAGGTCATCTGGCGTAGCACCCCATCACTCTCCTTCTTGGTCAAATAGCCCTTACACAGCCTGGAGGTGTGTTTGGGGTCATTGTCCTGTTGATAAATAAATGATGGTCCAACTAAATGCAAACTGGATGGAATAGCATGCCGCTGCAAGATGCTGTGGTAGCCATGCTGGTTCAGTATGCCTTCAATTTTGAATAAATCCCCAACAGTGTCACCAGCAAAGCACCCCCACACCATCACACCTCCTCCTCCATGCTTCACAGTGGGAACCAGGCATGTAGAGTCCATCCGTTCACCTTTTCTGCGTCGCACAAAGACACGGTGGTTGGAACCAAAGATCTCACATTTGGACTCATCAGACCAAAGCACAGATTTCCACTGGTCTAATGTCCATTCCTTGTGTTCTTTAGCCCAAACAAGTCTCTTCTGCTTGTTGCCTGTCCTTAGCAGTGGTTTCCTAGCAGCTATTTTACCATGAAGGCCTGCTGCACACAGTCTTATCTTAACAGTTGTTGTAGAGATGTGTCTGCTGCTAGAACAATGTGTGGCATTGACCTGGTCTCTAATCTGAGCTGCTGTTAACCTGCGATTTCTGAGGCTGGTGACTCGGATGAACTTATCCTCCGCAGCAGAGGTGACTCTTGATCTTTCTTTCCTGGGGCGGTCCTCATGTGAACCAGTTTCTTTGTAGCACTTGATGGTTTTTGCGACTGCACTTGGGGACACTTTCAAAGTTTTCCCAATTTTTTGGACTGACTGACCTTCATTTCTTAAAGTAATGATGGCCACTCGTTTTTCTTTACTTGGCTGCTTTTTTCTTGCCATAATACAAATTCTAACAGTCTATTCAGTAGGACTATCAGCTGTGTATCCACCTGACTTCTGCCCAACACAACTCATGGTCCCAACCCCATTTATAAGGCAAGAAATCCCACTTATTAAACCTGTGAAGTGAAAACCATTTCAGGTGACTACCTCTTGAAGCTCATCAAGAGTGTGCAAAGCAGTAATCAAAGCAAAAGGTGGCTACTTTGAAGAACCCTAGAATATAAGACATATTTTCTGTTGTTTCACACTTTTTTGTTAAGTATATAATTCCACATGTGTTAATTCATAGTTTTGATGCCTTCAGTGTGAATCTACAATTTTCATAGTCATGAAAATACAGAAAACTCTCTGAATGAGAAGGTGTGTCCAAACTTTTGGTCTGTACTGTATCTATTGTTCTTTCTCACAAACATCACATGACAGAGGATGGGCTCTCCACTGTGTGTTTCAAGAAAGAGAAGCAGACCTGGAAGAAGTGGGGTGCATAATTAAAAAAAAACAGTCACTTGAAGCTGATATGTATCAGGTTCGTATAAAGCTGTTATACAATGTCATAAACAACCCCCCCATGAGCCGGTCCCCTCATATGGAATATACTTACCCCGCTCCCCGCGCTGCTGTTGGCCCTGCACTGCCGCTTCTCCTTGTACACGGATGAAAACATCCGTTGTCAGGGGAGGGTGAGCAGCCAATAGCAGGCGGGGACGAGCCTCCCTATCGTGGGTGACGCTAGGGAGGCTCGTCCCTGCCTGCCATTGGCTGTTCTCCCCTGACACCGGATGTTTTCATCTGTGTACAGGGAGAAGCAGCAGCGGTGCGGGGACCAGGACCGGCGCCGGGAGCGGGATAAGTATATTCCGTGTGAGGGGCCCTGCACATAGGGAGGGCTGTTTATGACATTGGATAACCTCTTTAAGTGCACCACATACACACCCATGCTACAGGAATTAAAAAAAAGTTACATAACTGGAATACCCCTTTAAGTCTCGGAAAACCCCTTTAATTCTATAACCTGTTTGATTGACAGGTTGTGAAAGTGGAGCAACCAATTTAAAATAATACAGAACTAGTGTTGAGCGAACTTCTGTTTTCAAGTTCGGCGTACAAGGTTAGGGTTATATAAGAATTCCATTATGGACTCTGCTAACACGGACTATAACTTATGGTCCATGGTAGCGGAATCCATAACGGAATTGTTAGATAACCCAAACCTTGTACACCGAACACTACACAGAACCTAAAAAGTATTTTTTTTTCCTCGGAAGTAGAAACATAAAACAAGTGATCATGGTAGCAGACATTTTTTGCACTTTCAGTGTTTGATTAATGGGACCACCATTAATCAAAAGAAGTTGCTGCGGTGCTCTTGTTTGCACTATGGGGGTTATTTACTATCAGAAATACGCCTATATGTGTAACAGAAGAATGACAAAATGCCAAAAGATGCAGGTTCCTATTTTTTATGTGCTTATATAATACTTTCATATGGAGGACATTATAAAACATTAACTGCTTAGCTTCATTTAAAACAGAGGCTGATTGACGTGACTGTGAAAACCTACGGAAAAATAGACTGTCTAATCAACAACGCTGGGTGGCGTAAGTACCTCATGTAATGTTTTATAGTGGTGACCAGAAGATGGAGGTGCAATACTTATACTGTAGGCGAAATGTGCACTAAAGCTATGTGCAAATCACATTTCTTCATAGATACCAATGTATTATATCATGGGAGCTCCTTAGGCCTCAGGGTCTGTTCAGGAAAAAACTGATGGTTTTGCACACAAGTTCAGTCAGTTTTGTCCAGGGGTGGATTGGCCATAGACCTTACAGGGAAATTTCCCGGTGGGCCGATGCCCAGGGGGCCGCCTGAGCCCTCCTCACGGCTGGTCAGTGGTAGTTTTGGGGGATGTATTCTGTGATGGACTGTGGTATTTGGCTCTGTTGGGGCGGTATAATGTGACACAATATGGTATTGCTGGACCTGTCTTCCATCAATTTGGACCCAACTACAAAATGGGGCCACTTTTCATATTTTTTCCAGGGCCACTTTAAGTTCCCAGTCCGTCCTTGGTTTTGTCTGTGATTGCGTTCAGTGTTTCAGTTTTTTCCACCTGGGTGCAATCAGTTTTTGATGCGTTTTTCACTGAAGAATAACAATCTACATCTCCTAGCAACCTGGATGCAATCCGTTTTTTCACTGAAGCCCCATTCACTTCTATGGAACCAGAGCTGCATGAAAAACACACAATATAAAACTTTTTTCCTGAACGTAGAAATGATGCGTGAAAAACAGAAATGTGTCAGGATTCAGTCAGTTTGCTTCATGCGTCGCACCCTGACAGAAAACTCGCTTGCGTGAAAGAGGCCTTAAAGTCGTTGCCTAATTAAAGAGGTTATCCTGGCTTTTTCTATTAATGACCTATCCCCAGAATAGGTCAGTAATATCAGATCAGCAGGGGTCCGACACCCAGCACCTCCGATGATCAGCTGTTTGAGGAGATGGCACACGCAGAGTGCACATGCGGTCTCTCTTCCTGTCCACTGCTGCTGTCCCATAGACATACAGCGGAGAGTAGGAAGAGAGAAGGCATGTCCTATTTCTGGACGGACGCTATTCACTGGCCGTTAAAAAAATGGCCATGTGAATAGTGCCATAGGCTTTCATTGGTGCTAAAAATGGCCGTGTGACGGCTGCTACTTAGACAGCCGTCACACAGCCATTTTTCACTGTCGTGTGCATGAGCCCTAAGGGTTCATGCACACAAATGTGTATGGCATGTGCCTGTGCTGCGGACCGCAAATTGTCGTCCACAACGCACACAGGCACCCGCCGTGTGGCTGCTGTTTGCAGATGCGGACCCATTAACTTGAATGGGTCCGCGATCCACAAGACTCAGTCCGCACCGCAAAAAATAGAACATGTTCGTTTTTTTTTTTTTGCGGTGCGTAGGCATGTCTATCACAGAACTGACAGATAACACCGTCAGAAGGGTTTGATGATCATTAGTGGAAAAGAGCCCAAAAACGTATCACCGAGAAACCACTAAAATATAACTTTTATTTACCATTATTAAAAATATTATATGTAGATAAAAACGTACATGTCAAAGGTATATAGACCAAAATAGGAGGTGAGAGAATATAAGAGAGAGGCAAAAGGCATACAAAGATGGGCCCTCTAGATTTGTTAGTCCAGGGTGGACTTATGTTTAGCCCAGAAGAGTCTCAGGACACTAATGGTTGTTGTACTGGGTATGGGGGCAGGAAAGGGAAAATCTATCCCTATTTCTGTCCCTCCTTATCTAGTGTCCCTGCTTATTATACGGAATGGCCGCCCCAATAGGGGCGATCCCGTGTCAGGAACCTCCTGGTTGACCTGATCAGTCCCTGACACAGGAGAGATGTCCCCAAGCCACCCACCGGGATAGAAGAAAAAGCCGTCAAAGAGAGGTCACAGTCCAAATTACAATTATATTAGTTAATAAATCATACAAAGTAAAAAGGTCAGGTAGATAGAATGCCCATAGGGGCACAAAATTGTATGCCAATGACAAAACCTCCTACAGAGAAACAAAGGTGAAGACACTAACAACACAGACAAAACAAATGTTGATGGAGGCTGAATGGCCCCACAATCACTCATCCCTAGTTCCACATATAAATATACTTAGGGAACATAGTGTGATATCCCACATATGTATATCAAACTACAATTGGGGAGGTATGATAGCCTTCCTCTGAGGAATGAAAAAGGGGAGGTAAAGTACTGTAAACACATTAATAATGCAAATGTTCCTATAGTGAGTACACAGGCCAAGGATATAAAAATGGTCACGTGCACAGGTCTGATGACCTTCAACGATGAACAGGGATCCTAGTCAATTAGTCCCAACGCGTTTACCTGTTCTTACCACAGTTCATCAGGGGACCATACAAAGTAGGAACAAACCCCTTTAAAAAACACTTAAACAGCGGTGTCCACTTGAGATTGTGTGGACTATAACAAACCAAACCCAATAATAGGGTCAAAAATGTATCCACAATGAGTAATGAGTGTGTGTTAGTTTCAAAACAATCTGGCACCTATTGGCTCACATAGGTACACCTATCCATATGTATACCTCATATGTCTAGATCAGATGAATGTCCAGAGGGATAGTACAGTGATCCCTTGAGATACAATGGCCTCAGGATGCAATATTTTCAACATACAATGGTCTTTTCTGACCCATCGTAAGTTGAAACTAGACTCAACATACAATGTCTCAGAGTCAGATCCAACCAATCAAGGCCACTTCTTTTGTAAAATAACTGTATTAGTTGCTAGTTAGCAGCTATTCCTGACTGTTATCTGCTTATTTTGCTTAAATCTTCATCTTCTCTCATCTTGGATGACATCTTGGAGCTTTGGAACCGATTACTCAACTTACAATGGTTTCAACATACAATGGTCATCATGGAACCAATTAATATCTTGTATTAGTATCTTGAGGGACCACTGTATATCGAGATATACATATCTGTATCAAAGTAGATGATAATAGATGATATAGGTAATATGCAGCCAGCATGTAATGAGCAATATATATGCTGAAGATGTTAAAAAGATGTCCCCATAAGGGATACTTGCGCCATGTCGGTCAGTGAATGCAGGAAGCCCTCAGCGAGAAGATGGTTCAAGTCAGGTGTACCGTGGTTGACAGGGCCTCTGCATGATGAAGCGCCAGTGATGAAGGACAGGATCATGCATAGGCATGGACTGACATACCTCGGTCCCTCAGAAGCGCTCTGTAGTGCTTCCATGGGCTTTCACTCCATGCCTCTGCTCCGCAGACCCATTCAAGTGATATGGAGCACACACATCCAGTGCCTGTATATCTTGGACCCACAATACAGCCAAGGGACGCACGCGTTTTAAGACTAATTTATTTGCACATGAAAAAAGTTGCATCTTTGCAGAGAAAAGTCGCGTGTCTCCAGGAATGTGTGAAAAAGTCGCACTTCACTACTGAAAACAGATAAAGAACAGTACACCAGCCAGAGGTGGACAGGCCATAGACCTTACAGGGAAATTTCCCGTGGGCTGATGCCCAGAGGGCCGCCTGAACCTACCTCACGACCTGCCAGTAGAAGTTTTTGGGGTTGTATTTTGTGCTGCTGGCAATATTTTGTGATGGACTGTGGTATTTGGCTCTGTTGGGGTGGTATAATGTGCCAATTGCTGGCCAATTTGGACCAGACTACAAAACGGGGCCACTTTTAGTATTTTTTCCAGGGCCACTTTAAGTTCCCAGTCCATCCCTGAAGCCATCCGTGGAGTAGAAATTAGACTGTTTTTGTGACAAATTCAGGCACAAAAAAGCACACCTACGTAAATTGGTTGGAAAAAAGTTGCAAAACTTCTAAAAGTAAAAAAAAATCAAAATAGTTGAACGAGGCACAAAAGCCTCAAAAACAGGCTTATTTTCAGTAGTTAATGCGACTAAAAAATAAGACAGCCTAAAACAGCATTTTTTTAGACTAAAAACAGGTGCAAACACTATAGTAAGTGTGCCCCAATCTGCATTCTAGTTGATCCCACTTGTGCTCCTGAGGAGAGGTCATCAATATTTGGAGCCTGGAAAAACCCCTTTAATCCAACATCTTGGTCATCTGTGTGCAGAAGTTTCTTTCTGTCTTCTTATAGAAATATTAGACTAGTCTATATGAGGACCACTATGAATGACTGCACCAAACTGTTGTCTTCTCTAACATTGATTTTCTTGACCCTATGCAATTCTAGATCCTCCAGAACAAATCATAGACAACACAAGTGCCCAGGAGTTCCAGGACCTTTTAAAACTGAATCTCATTGGCTACTTTCTGACTGCAAAGGTAATTACTAAACACATAATGAATGCAAGGTGTAAACTAGATGTTTTGAATCTCATGGCTTTGCATATTTTGTTATTTAATGTGGTTGTCAGGATGTGATGCACAATGCACGGGCAACATCTGTCCGGATTCCTCAGATGGATCCAAACCCATTCAACTTGAATGGGTCCATGATCTGTCCGCACTGCAAAAAAATACAACATGTTCTATTTTTTTGCAGTGTGGAGGCACGGACAGAAAACCCATGGACAGATTCCTTGCCTCCATTCCGCACCGGACCTTCTGGATTGCGGAATTATTCAAGTGAATGGGTCAGCATCCGTTATGCGGGGTGCACACGGCTGATGCCTGCATATTGGGGAACCACTGTTTGAGGCTGCAATATGGGCACGGCCAGGCAAGGGCCTTGTCCATGAGCCCTAAAACAAATGGACATAGCTATTTTAGGGGCAGCACTTTTTTTTCCCCAGGGTTTTCATCACCGCAAACTCTATTTTTTAAAAAAATTTCCATTGAATTTCCATTGATGTGGCCTTATGTTTTTTTTTTTTCGGAATATGTTGCATTTTTTAATGAAACTATTTGGGTGTTGTATAGCTGTTTTCTTGTAGGTGAAAAAAACTGCAATTCTACCACTGTGTTTTGAGATTCATTTTTACAGCATTCACCATGCAGCATAAATAACATGTTAACTTTATTCTGCTGGTCAGTACGATTACAGCAATTCCAAATTTTTATCGTTTTTTAAAGGGTTTCTACAGTTTTTAAAAACTGATGATCTATCCTCTGGATAGATCATCAGCATCTGATCGGCGGGGGTCTGACACCCGGGGCCCCCGCCGATCAGCTGTTTGAGAAGACAGCGGCGCTGCAGGAGCGCCGCGGCCTTCTCTGTGTTTACCGCAGGCCCAGTGACGTCACAACTACTATCACTGGCCTGGGCGCGGCTAAGCTCCTTTCATGTGAACAGAGCTTAGTCCCGCCCAGGCCAGTGATACTAGTCGTGACGTCACTGGGCCTGCGGTAAACACAGAGAAGGCCGCGGCGCTCCTGCAGCGCCGATGCCTTCTCAAACAGCTGATCGGGGGGGGGCCCGGGTGTCGGACCCCTGCCGATCAGATGCTGATGATCTATCTAGAGGATAGATCATCAGTTTTAAACAACTGCAGAACCCCTTTAATGTTTTACCACATTTGCATAATACAAACACTTAAACATGTCTCTGCATTTCAGGACCAAAAACATTTTTATTTATTTGTTGATGAAGCTTTATGCTTGTTTTTTTGCAGGACAAGTTGTAGTTTTTATTGGTACCATGCTACCATTTGGGGTACATATGACTTTTTATTCCATTTTTGGGAGGTGGATGACCAAGAAAAACCCTGCAATAATGGCATTCCAGTTTCTTTTCTTTTTCATCACATTATTCACCAGATGAGATTACACATTAGTTTTATAGTACAGGTTGTTAAGGCTGTTTGTAACAGAGCACACCCAGGGACAGGTACTGGAAATGACCTGTGTAGTGGACGGAGCTGGTTACTGCAGCACTGTTCCCTCTGAAGTGAAGAGCAACAGTACTGCACTAACCAACTTTGTCCACTGTTAAATAATTTTTGATATAATATAAATTTGTATTTGATATAAAGGATTTATTACACTATACACTGACACCATCTGTAGGAATACACATGGATGATGGGAGGTCTGTACAAGAACGTCAAGACCTATATTTGAGGTTTCCATATATGACAATGTAGAACTACATACGTTAGCAGTTCACGTGTGTTTCTATGGTATAAATGACAGGGACAGGCAAGGAGGTCGTCTTCTACTCTCACTCTGTTCAGAGTTGCTGCTGAAGAAGATGGAAGACATGGAACCTGAGAAGGAAGCTTCTACCCTTCAACAATGATACTATGGACTTTCATATTCACACATGAACAATAGACTAAGACTTTTAGGCCCCATTCACACAACCGTATGTACATTTCCGCATCTTATCCGCATTTTTGCGGATAAGATGCGGAACCATACGGACCCATTCATTTTTCCATAGGAGAAAAAATCCCGCATCCCGTATCTCACGGAAATTCCCCCACAAAAAAAATTAAACATGTCCGTAGCCCCATTAAAAAATCACGTCCGTAGCCCCATTAAAGTCAATGGGTCCGCAAAATTGCGGAACACTACGGAAGACTTTGCGTATGTCTTCCGTTCCGTTTTTATACGGATCACGGAATACATACGGTCGTGTGAATGGGGCCTTATTCTTGTAACTAATCAACTTCTATGAAGACCAAAAATAAATCGCATTATTCATTTTTTTTAATATAACTTTTGTTGAATCCTGGTGAATGAGTCTTCCGGGTGTTCCTTACTCCAAATAACGCATACACTATATTTGGAGAGGAGAACCAGTTGTGATATTTTTCACGCATATTTATTTATTACATCCACCACACCATTGATAGAGCTATGTCGTTCCATTGTTGACTTGTGGCACAGGAGCTACTGCAGAACAGCTGATTGGTGGGACTCAATAGTAAATATTATGGAATAACACTTTAAAGGGAGTCTGTCTTGGATTACTGGGAAATGAAACATGACTTAAGATTCAATGTTTTGCACCAAAATTGCACCACAATCCTGGGGTAAATTCTGTCACAAACTAAGCCAACCAATAGCTAGTATGACCACCCTTTTTGCCATTTATTTGTTATTAATCCTTATTAATTTTTCTTTTTGTGTTATTTTTCCTGTATATATCAGTATGCTTTACCTCATCTCCGGAAAACTCAAGGGAACATTATCAACATATCAAGTCTTGTTGGAATAATTGGTCAAAAACATGCAATACCTTACGTGGCCACAAAGGTACGTGGCCACTTTTACCGTTTTATATCTATATTATCCTTATTATGGTAAATTTTTAAATACAGCAAGAAACCCATTTCAAGGATTTTTTTTGCTTTCAAAATGCACTTAATTTTGTTCACAGTATGCTTTTTCTCGTTGCTCTGTCTACCGTGCCTTAAAGTAGTTTGCCAGGATTTGACAATTGATGGCCTATCCCTAGGATAAGTTATTAATATCATATCAGAGAGGATCTGCCTAATGCCACTCTGGCCAATAAGCTGCTCAGGAGTAGCTCCATGTAGTGGACAGATCTGGTAACTGCAGCGCTGTAGTAACCAGCTCTATCCAATAAATAATGGACAGAGCTGTGTAGTGGCTGACTCCTGGCAGCCCTACCGATCAGCTGTTATAAGAGACTGTGTGGCGCTCCAGTGAGCGCTGCACTCTCTTTATTGTTCCCCTGCATGCCATCAACATTGCAGCAGTGGTGCAGTTTAATGAGACGGAGCCGCTGTAATTACACTGATCCGTCCATTTCACTTACAGGTAAACAGTAAAGAGAATGCAGAGCTCACACAAGCGCCGCAGTCTCTTCAAAAAGATGATCGGCGCAATTCTGGGTTTCGGGCCCCCGCTGATCTAATATTGATGACCCATCCTGAGGATAGGTCATCAATATGAGAAAACTGGACAACCTTCTATAATGCAGTTGGAAAGTCTTCAGACAATTTCACTTTTTTCACATGTTGTTATGTTGCATCCTTGCACTAAAAAAAAAAATTAAAAAAATGTTTTTTTCCCCATCATTCTGTATTTAAAGGGAACCTGTCATCAACATTATGCTGCCCATACTGACAGCAGAATAAAGTAGAGACAGGTGAGTTGATTTTAGCAGTCTGTCATTTATAAGTTAAAAGTAAGTGGTTGACGAGAACTAACATCACAATCATTGCAGACTAGGCCAGTGAAAGAGTCCCGGCCACCTGAGAAGAGTCATGGTTATTCATGAATTCCTGCTCTCCCTGCCCACCTGCTGATGACTGACAGTCTTCTACCTAGTTTTCTCCCTTTCTCTCTAGGAGAGAACTGCCAATCATCAGCAGATGGGCGGGGAGTGCAGGAGATTATGAATAACCATGACTCTTCTCAGGTAGATTTGACTCTTTTCCAGGCCTGTGCTGCAATGATAAAGATGCTGGTTCTCAGCAACAACTTACTTTTAGCTCATGAGTGACACACCGCTGAAATCAGCATTTCTGTCACTAATTTATGCTGCCCTCAATTAGGTCATCATAAAGTTGATGACAGGTTCCCTTTAATACCCCATACTGAGACAGTGATAACAGAATGTTCAAAATCTGTGCTAATTTATTAAAAAGGAAAAACTAAAATCTTGCATTGCATTAACAAGTATTCAGACCCTTTACTGAAAACTTAGTTGGAGCACCTTTGGCATCCTCCAGTCTTTTTGGGTATGATGCCACAAGATTTACACACCTGGATTTGGGGACAACCTTCCATTCTTCTCTGTAGATCATCTCAAGCTCTGTCAGGTTGGATGAGGATCATCTGTGGACAGGTCATTTTCAGGTCTCTCCAGAGATGTTCTATTGAGTTCAAGTTAGGGCTGTGGCTGGGCCACTCAAGGATATTCACAGTGGTGTCCCCTAAGCTGCTCCTGTGTTGTCTTGGATTTGTGCTTAGGGTCATTGTCTTGTTGGACGGTAAACCTTCAACCCAGTCTGAGGTCCAGAGCACTTTGGATCAGTTTGTATTAAACAGGACCTTTCACCACTCCTGACATGTCTGTTTTAATAGCAACATGCATTCCCCATGTAATAACAATTCTGGAGCATCTATTCTTATGGCTCTATGTTGTGCCATTCCTTTATTATTTCTACTAGAAGTTATGAATGAATTGCTAGCAGTCTGCAGTAAGGGTACAGAGGTGTATTAACCAGTTGGGGGGGTGTACCTGCACAGACTCACTCTATCCAATCAGTGCTGCCATTTTTAGACTGTGCAGGTACACACCCCCAACTGGTTACCTCCCCTCTGTACCCTTACTGCAGACTGCTAGCAATTCATTCATAACTTCTAATACAAATAATAAAGGAATGGCACAACATAGAGCCATAAGAATAGATGCTCCAGAAGTGTTATTACATGGGGAATGCATGAAGCTATTAAACAGGCATCTCAGAAGAGGTGAAATGGTCCTCTTTAAGAATATCTCTGTACTTTGCTCCACTCAGCTTTCCCTCAACTCTGACCAGTCTCCCTGTCCCAGCCTCTGAAAAGCACCTCTTAAGCAAGTTACTGTCACCAACATGCTTTAATTTAGGGATAGTATTGGTTATTTGCCCGATTATAGCAAAGTGAAGGGTTTTAAAAACAAAAATGGTCATTTACTTCTGCCCAAACTGCTAAAATAGTGCATTTTTCCTTTTAATTCTTCACCATTCCTTCTCAGCCACTGTAAGGGTCCCCAACTGTATCTTTGTTCACAGTGGTTAAGTGGTGATATCATTCTCGATTACATATCACCACAATGGCCTGCAGGTTCGCTCACAATGTTGGCCATTACATTAGCTTGTAAACAGATATGGAGGGGACCCCAAACAGGATCAGAGAAGGAATTGTGAAAAATATTGATACTATATTGAGAATTCTATAATTTTATTATTTCATTCAGTTTTATTTTTTATTTTCTAACTTGTGGAAAACCCCTTTTAGACTCTGTTTACATCATTTACTCCATTTAATGCATGCGCCAGGACGTATTTGTTAAAAAGATGCCCTGACAGGTTCCATACTGTACACTTAACATATACTTTTTTTATTTTACTGGATACTGTTACATTGAAATGTGTAGTTTTCTGTACTATTCCATAGTGAGCTCTTTATTTTTGTTATACTACCGTTTACTGGCCTCCGTTAGGGTAATGCACATTGGGAACGTGTAAATCAGGAATTTTCCTGGCTTACTCAGACATCACAAATATAATATAAGCATAGCCTGACTCAGTTACTTTTTGCTGATACATTGTGTGGTATTTAAAGAGGGCCTTCCATATAAGGTTTATAAGGTTTCCTTAGCACATGTATTTTTCACCTGTCTGTGTTTTTGCTGTGTTTTTTTTTTAGCATTTTTAACTGTATATTTAGAAGAGGGTTTTTTTCATTCATTTTCCTTAAAAAATGCTAAACACACACAAACACAATGCAAAAATACCATGTAGAAAAAAAACCTTTGTCTGTTGTGAATGTCATCATTTAGTCTAACCTTTAACATAACATTTGGCTGCATAAAAAAATGAAGAAAGAACATAGTGAAAAATGCTGCTAAAGAAAGACATTAAAAATGCTGAAAAAAAATGTGTAAAACCAGCCTTTATTTACTGCAGTCTACAGGGACAGAAAAAAAGACAACTGGCATTTGATGTTGGCTTTGAAAAAATGATTTTTCTGTTCACACATTTATTTGACTTTTTTATGTCACAATAGTGTTACAATCACAGAAAAAACGTGGTCTAAAATGGCAGAAAATTGCTCAGACACCATATGCTGTTGCACATATCAAACCGGAGGAGCAATTTCTGCACATGTGATCCGTTGTTGACAGCAATCCCCAGCAACAATGCATACAATAGAGGATGCCTGCAGCGGACCACATGTATCACAAAACCATCCTACACAAGGTAACAAATTGTGCGGATGTGGCAAACAATATAATCAAACAATCACTAGTAAAGGTGCACTGCAGCGGTAATGCAATTGATAATATATGGCTAAACACTCACACTGATGTTAAAATGAGACTTTCGCCAATATATTCTTATTTCAAGAACATACTGGAGCCCGAGCACCGCGTCAAGAGTGGCATGGGACCTAACACTAACCTACCTAGCCGTATGGGCAATTGCGGAAGGAGCATATAGGCCGACACACAGCCACTAACTCCTAGTTACCTCCAGCGTGAGATGACACATGCAATGGGAGGAGGGTGTGATTGATTGTGTGTCACAGTAGTGTTGTAAAACATTTGATACATTCCCATCTTATTTTAATTATCCAGGGAGCAGTGACTGCGATGACCAAGGCAATGGCTGTGGATGAAAGCCAGTATAATGTGCGAGTAAACAGGTAAGGTCTCAATAAGTCTGCATATTTTTTTCATCACAACCTGATTCTTTTAAAACTTTGGTGTGAATCTAAGGGTAGGTTCACCCTGAGTTTTTTGGCATATTTTCCTGCTGGTTTTTCATCCAAAGCCATAAGTGGAGTCTAAAGGAAATTAAAATATAAAGGAAGGATTTAGACTTCTACTTCCTGCTAGAACCACAAATCTGCCTCGAATCCTCCTTCAAAAAACTTCATGTGAACCTGCCCTCAGGATGTACAGTGGGGGGAAAAGTATTTAATCAGCCACCAATTGTGCAAGTTCTCCCACTTAAAAAGATGAGAGAGGCCTGTAATTGACATCATAGGTAGACCTCAACTATGAGAGACAAAATGAGAAAACAAATCCAGAAAATCACATTGTCTGATTTTTAAAGAATTTATTTGCAAATTATGGTGGAAAATAAGTATTTGGTCACCTACAAACAAGCAAGATTTCTGGCTCTCACAGACCTGTAACTTCTTCTTTAAGAGGCTCCCTCCTCTGTCCTCCACTCATTACCTGTAGTAATGGCACCTATTTGAACTTGTTATCAGTATAAAAGACACCTGTCCACTAGAGAAATCTATTCGTTGATTCGTATCGAATCTTGGAAATTTTCAGCTGCGAAGCGAATCCGAATATTAGGTGATTTGCTCCGTTAAGATTCTAAAATGTTCCTAAGGCTTTCTACGCATTTGCTACGTACTTGTCCGATAAATTGTACGCTAATGCTACGTATAAGTTACTCTATGCGGTGTTGCGTACGAATTCAAGTAATTAGCAAACTTTTACTGTTAGTTCGTTATTCGTGTGCAAAAGCCCGGGAAGAAATCGGTCACCTCACCTAGTGGGCAGGGCTTGCTCTGATTAGCTCATGCTCGGTAAGCCAGTGACGCATCACTTCTGCTGCGACTGCTGAGACGAGCAGAAGCACTGTATGTGAAGTTCTGAGACACTGAGACCTGTGTTGTTGAAATTGGGGTGTAATTGTTCAGGAAATCCATATTACACATCAGGGATACTGCAAGGCAAGTGCAGGGCCAGTGCAGGGCTAGTAATTAATCAGGCAGGGAGAGAGATAGGGAGAGAGACAGGCACAAAGACATAGACCAGCTGCAGGGCCACAGAGTGAAGTGAAAAATGTCTGGAATGGATAAGCAAAAGAGGTCCAGTTCCAGCCAGACCTCGAGCTCTAAAAAAAGGAGAAGGTGGCACAGGGCAGCAGTGCCAAAGGACCTGTAGCCGGAGCTTCTACTTGTAGTATTCGCAATACTTGGCCGTTGTTCCACCGGGCTAACCCACCAAGGCGCAAAATTGTAGTGGAGGAGAAAGCGGATGACATAGTGGATGGCACGCTCATCTCAGTGTCAGCCGGATGATCTCCTGTCATCTGCTGATACAGTATCCATATGTAGCCAGGGGTCAGACTCTCCAGCAAAGCCCGTCATTTTCGTACGCAATTTATACGCTGATGCGTACGTGTTCAAAGAAGTTGCGTACCTTTTAAAACTGAACGTTCGTTATTAGTGCGCGAATATTCGCTAAACGCTACATAATAACGTATATTTTGTACGCAGATTCAATGAATATATTCGTCGAATATATGAATCTTATGAAAAGTTCGGCGAATGTTTGGCGAATAAAATTTTGAATGATTCGCTCATCTCTAATGTCCACAACCTCAAACAGTCACACTCCAAACTCCACTATGGTGAAGACTAAAGAGCTGTCGAAGGACACCAGAAACAAAATTGTAGACCTGCACCAGGCTGGGAAGACTGAATCTGCAAAAGGCAAGCAGCTTGGTGTGAAGAAATCAACTGTGGGAGCAATAATTAGAAAATGGAAGACCTACAAGACCACTGATAATCTCCCTCGATCGGGGCTCCACGCAAGAACTGTGAGCAAAAATCCTAGAACCACACTGGGGACCTAGTGAATGACCTGCAGAAAGCTGGGACCAACTTAACAAAGGCTACCGTCAGTAACACGCTATGCTGCCAGGGACTCAGATCCTGCAGTGCCAGACGTGTCCCCCTGCTTAAGCCAGTACATATCCGGGCCCGTCTGAAGTTTGCTAGAGAGCATTTGGATGTTCCAGAAGAGTATTGGGATAATGTCATATGGTCAGATGAAACCAAAGTAGAACTGTTTGGTAGAAACACAACTCGTGTTTGAAGGAGAGTGAATGCTGAGTTGCATCCAAAGAATACCATACCTACTGTGAAGCATAGGGCTGTTTCTCTGCAAAGGGACCAGGACGAATGATCCGTGTACATGAAAGAATGAATGGGGCCATGTATCGTGAGATTTTGAGTGCAAAACTCTATCAGCAAGGGCATTGAAGATGAAATGTGGCTGGGTCTTTCAACATGACAATGATCCCAAGCACACCGCCAGGGCAACGAAGGAGTGGCTTCATAAGAAGCATTTAAAGGTCCTGGAGTGGCCTAGCCAGTTTCCAGATCTCAACCCCATAGAAAGCCTTTGGAGGGAGTTGAAAGTCTGTGTTGCCCAGTGACAGCCCCAAAACATCACTGCTTTAGAGGAGATCTGCATGGAGGAATGGGCCAACATACCAGCAACAGTGTGTGCCAACCTTGTGAAGACTTACAGAAAACATTTGACCTCTGTCATTGCCAACAAAGGATATATAACAAAGTATTGAGATAAACTTTTGTTATTCACCAAATACTTATTTTCCACCATAATTTGCAAATAAATTCTTTAAAAATCAGACAATGTGATTTTCTGGATTTGTTTTCTCATTTTGTCTCTCATAGTTGAGGTCTACCTATGATGTCAATTACAGGCCTCTCTCATCTTTTTAAGTGGGAGAACTTGCACAATTGGTGGCTGACTAAATACTTTTTTTTTTCACTTTTTTAGTGAAAAAAAATTATGTCACTAGAAATTACCGTGAATTTGCAGTGTTGCTTCTGACAACATTGTTTAACAGGTGAAACAACTATAGTATGTTTTAGACATGTAAAAACCAAGGCGACAGAAACCACACTGTTCCAAAGGAGTTTCGTTTCTTGCGTTTTCATTTTTCCTCCCTGCCTTCTCGGAGCCATAACTTTTTTATTTTTCCGTTCACATACTGTAGGTGTAGGAAGGATTGTCTTTTGTGGGACAAGGTGTACTTTCTAATAGCACTACTCAAGTTTATTTGTCACATACCAGGCAATACATAGTATAACGTGCAGTGGAATGCTTAAAAGACATTCAATTACAATAAAAAAAAATTAGAGTAACATAACATTAAAAACATTGATAGTGCAATAAAATGTATTATGATTGTTTACCTACAGGACGCACATTCATTTATTTATCTGTCCCTCTATGATGCCCTGATTCAGCATCCGAATGGCCTGCATGAAGAAACTCTTCCCCATTCTTCCCCATGCGGTAACGTTTCCTAGACCGCAGGAGAGAAAACAAACCATTATTTGGGTGTTTGTGGTCTTTCACCACCTTCATGGCCATGGTCAAGCACCTCTCATTATAAACGAGCTGCAAATCAGGAAGGTCACCACCCTATGAAGGGCCCTCCTGTCCTGTTTCTTACTACTACCGAACCAGGCTGTAATGTTTTCTGTCAGCATACTCTCGATGAGGGTTAGTCTGAAATCCCTTAGGCATCTGAGATGATAAAGATCCTGACAAACCTTCTTTACAAAGAAGTTGATATGACTAGCCGAAGATAATTCTTGTGTAATATGTACCCCCAGGTATTTAAAACTGGCCACACGCTCCACTATATCCCCATTAATCCTGACAGGGTGATAGATCCTCTTCTGCTTCTTGCTGAAATCCACCACCACCTCATCTGTTTAGCTGACATTCAGACTGAGATGGTTATTTCGGCACTGAGTTACCAAGAGATTGATCTCCTCCAGGTTGGCCGTCTTGTTGTTATTGGCAATCAGACCTACCACAACAGTGTCATCAGCAAACTTAATAATTGTGGAGGAACTGGAAATGGCCACACGACCATAAGTATATAATGAGTAGAGCAATGGACTTAGGACACAGCTTTGAAGGCCGCCAACATTCAAGATGAGGGGGATGAAACATGTTTGCCCACACATACTCTTTTAGATCTATCTGACAGAAAGTTAGTGATCCACTGACATAGTGATAGGCTTAGACCTAGATTGCCCATCTTAGTAGCCAGTATAAAGGGGATTATGGTGTTGAAAGCAGACCTATAGTCCACAAACAGCATTCCAACATAATTTCCTATCTTGGTGTCCAGATGAGACAGTGCTGTGTGCAGTAGATAATGTCATGACTAGAGTTGAGCGAACGTGCTCGTAACGAGCACTGTACTGCTCGGATCCCCTGCGCTCGCATGGCCGCAGGCATCCTGATCCGTCCTCACCTGACTGTAAGTCAATGGGGGCGGATCCGTTTGGTATGACACACTCGTGTGTCATACCAAACGGATCCGTCTCCACTGACTTGCAGTCGGGTGAGGAGGACGCATCCGGATGGCTGCGGCCATGCGAGCGCAGGGGATCCGAGCAGTACAGTGCTCGTTACGAGCACGTTCGCTCAACTCTAGTCATGACATTATCTAAATTGAATTAAATATTTTTTATATTTTAATAGATTAGGAATTTTGGGAGGTGGCGATGCTCATGATCTTTTTTTTTTTCTGGGGAAAGGGGAGTGATTTAAATTTTTATAACTTTTTTTAAAACTTTTTTTTTTTTTAGACCCCGAATAACAATATAATAAGGGTAGTTTCACACAGTGGCCGTGATTTATATATTATATATTATAAACTATGTTACTATCACACATTCATTCCAGAATGCTGATTTAACCCCTTAAGGCCGAAGCTACTTTTACACTTAATGCCGAAGCCACATTTTTTAAATCTGCCATATGTCACTTTATCAATTCATAACTTTGGGATTCTTTCACCGATTCGACTGATTCCAAGATTGTTTTTTCGTGACACATTGTACTTCATGACAGTGGTAAATTTGAGTCAATATAAATCACCTTTATTTATAAAAAAATCCTAAATTTACAGAAAATTTGGAAAAATTTGTAATTTTCAAACTTTGAATTTCTCTGCTATTAAAGGGGTTGTCCGAGTTATGACAAAAAATATATAGCACTGTAAATCTGATGGGCAGCAATATATAACTCAGTTCATCAAGTTTTAGGCAAAAAAAATCCATATTTCCTAATTTCCCTGGTTCTCTTCTGGCCTTTGTTTACATGCAATAACAACAATCTCAGCCCCTCCCCCTTCTCCCCCCCTCTCTGCAAAGGCAGTGAATACAAGTGCTGAGTGACGTGTCTGCCTGCTGGGATACTCAGCAGCATGTTGTTTGTGTAGGACTACAAGTCCCAGCTGTACAATGACACTGCTAATACACACAGGAATTTCTCCCTACCTGTTCTTGTACAATTCCTCTATAGCTCCTTGCCCAGCATTTGTCTCCTCTCACTGCTGCAGCTACTATTTGTTGTACAGCCTTGAGCCCTCAGTGTGTTCTGGCTGAAGGGGTTAATGTTTTATCTGAAGGAAACCAGGGAGAGCAGATAGCAGGAGCCCGGCAAAGAAAGGGGGCGTGGCCAGTGACGTCTCGTGTACAGACTGTTATCTGAACTCTGAGGCTTGTGAACGAAACATCACAGACCAGGGAGATAAGGTGACATCACAGGTCATGTGACCCTCAGTCAACTCTGAGAAACCAGCAGCTTTAGAAACACAAAGTATATGGCAAAGTTGTTATACCTGACAAGTTAGAAACATATAAAGAACAAAAAAATAACTCGGACAACCCCTTTAAGGCAGATAGTGATCCCTCACAAAATAGTTATTACTTTACATGTCCCATATGTCTACTTTATGTTGCCATCATTTTGTAGATATAATTTTATTTTTTGGGGATGTTAGAAGGCTTAGAATTTTAGAAGCAATTCTTTAAATTTTTTAGAAATTTTCCAAAACCATTTTGTTAAGCACCAGTTCAGTTCTGAAGTCACTTTGTGGGGCTTACATAATAGAAACAACCATAAATCACCCCATTTTAGAAACTATACCCCTCAAGGTTTTCAAAACTAATTTTACAAACTGTGTTAACCCTTTATGTATTCCAGAAGAATTAAAGGAAAATGGAGATGACATTTCAAAATTTCACTTTTTTTGCAAATTTTCCATTTTAATCCATTTTTTCCTGTAACACATCAAGGGTTAATAGCAAAAAAAACCCTCAAAAACTATTACCCTGATTCTGCGATTTACAGAAACACCCCGCATGTGATTGTAAACTACTGTATGGGCGCATGGCCAAGCACAGAAGGAAAGGTGCGCCAGATGGTTTTTGGAGGGCGAATTTTGCTGGACTGGTTTTGAGATACCATGTCCCATTTGAAGACCCCCCCGATGCACACCTACAGTAGAAACAACCAAAAAGTGCCCATATTTTGGAAACTAAGGGATAAGGTGACAGTGTTATTGATACTATTTTGGGGTACATATGATTTTTGATCACTTTATATTACACTTTTTGTTAGGCAAGGTAAACAAAAATGGCTGTTCTGGCTCAGTTTTTTTTTTTTTTTTACTGTGTTCACCTGAGGGGTTAACTAATGTGATATTTTTGTAGAGCAGGTTGTTACGAACGTGGCAATACCTAACATGTATAGTTTTTTTTATTTATTTAAGTTTTACACAATAATATCATTTTTTAAACAAAAAAAATCATGTTTTAGTGTCTCCATTGTGAGAGCTGTAGTTTTTTTATATTTTGGGAAATTGTCTCAGGTAGGGGCTCATTTTTTGCGGGAAGAGGTGACGGTTAGATTGGTACTATTTTGAGCGGTATATGCCTTTTTGATCGCTTGGTATTACACTTTTTGTGATGTAAAGTGACAAAAAATGGCTTTTTTGACCCTGTTTTTATTTTTTATTTTTACTGTGTTCACCTGAGGGGTTAACTTATGTGATATTTTTGTAGAGCAGGTTGTTACGGACGTGGCGATACCTAACATGTATAGTTTTTTTTTTTATTTATTTAAGTTTTACACAATAATTTCATTTTTGAAACCAAAAAAAATCATGTTTTAGTGTCTCCATTGTGAGAGCTGTAGTATTTTTTATTTTTTGGTCAATTGTCTCAGGTAGGGGCTCATTTTTTGCGGGAAGAGGTGACGGTTAGATTGGTACTATTTTGAGGGGCATACGCCTTTTTGATCGCTTGCTATTACACTTTTTGTGATGTAAAGTGACAAAAATAGCTTTTTAGACCCTGTTTTTATTTTTATTTTTTTACGGTGTTCACCTGAGGGGTCGGGACATGTGATATTTTTGTAGAGCAGGTTGTTACGAACATGGCGATACCTAACATGCTTGGGGTATTTTTTATCTTTTTTTACTAATTTCAAATTCGAGTTTTGGGGGGAAAATGGGATTTTTTTTAAACTTTTTTAAAAAAAATTTTTACACTTTTTTTTTTACACTTTCTTAGACTCAGACCCACTTGGTTCTTGAAGATCCAGTGGTTCTGAAAGCGTCCAGTTGCCATGGTAACCTCCCTCTCTTCTGGCCACACCATTGGCGCTGCCAGCGCACCGCAGCGCCCAATGGGAGAGGGAGGGAGCTCCCTCCCTGTTAACCACTTCTATACAGCGGTCCCTACGGACCTGGCACCGATGTCAGCAGTTTCAAGCAGAGTATCAGCTGTATGCTGATACTCTGCTTGAAAACCGCTCGCCATCCTGAAAAATCATTGCGGGCGACACAGTTTATTTCAGTTACGATCGCTGTGATTGGCTAGTCTGATCGCTAGCCCGGGACCGCCCCCATTGGTCCCGGGCTGGTTAGCTGAGACCCCTGGCTGTAAGTAACAGCCGGGGTCTCAGCACTGTCACCATGTCATCAGACATGGTGACAGTTTAATGCCATGACGGCTTATCCCGTCATGGGGCGGCAAGCGGCTCCTGCCCATGACGGGATAAGCCGTCATTGGGCGTTAAGGGGTTAAAAAATCTGCACACTGGGGTTTTTGCGACTTTTTGCATTCTTGCACCACTCACTCTAGTTTTGAAATATGGGTGGGAAAGTGCGTGTAATTAGCTATGTTAAAGGGGTTGTCCGGGTTCAGAGTTGAACCCGGACATACCCTTATATTCACCCAGGCAGCCCGCCTGAACAGGGCATCGGAGCATCTCATGCTCCGATGCCCTCCCTTGCCCTGCGCTGGATCGCGCAGGGCAGGGGCTCTTTTATTTACATAACACACTGCCGGGCAGAGCCCGGTACATCACCGGAATTGGGTTAAATGCCTTTGCCCTGCACTAATTAGTTCAGGCGGGCTGCCTGGGTGAATTTAAAGGTATGTCTGGGTTCAGCTCTGAACCCGGACAACCCCTTTAACAAGTTTCACTCCAGATTTATCACTGAGACTCTTTATTCAAAAATTTGCAAAAAAAAGCTTCAATCTTACTCCAGTAGGAGGGTGAAGTAGGAAAACTGGAGGAGCTTTTCTAGACAAACAATATGCTACATTTGATAAATGAGGGATAAAGTACACCAATGCAGACTCAATTAAAACTGACTTCAAATATTACCCTCATGATAAATTCCCCCCTAAGGGTTCTTGAACAGGAGCGTTTCCCCTGTGAGAATAACGCTCCGTGTGAGAGAGGGATTGTGCGTTCTGGACTACAGAAGCGCATGGTATTATCATGATTGATAATGATGTGTGCCTCTGTCTGACATTTCTGTAACAGAATCATACTGACAGCTTTATCATGATAATGCTATGCGCTTCTATAGTCCAGACCGCACGATCCCTCTTTCACACAGATCGTGATTCCCGCAAGTGTGAAAGAGCCCTAAGTATTTTTTGTAAAAATGCAGTGTTTTTTTAATCAATGTTCTTAATTGTGTTTTTTTTTGCAGTGAAAAACGCTGTGTCCAGATGTTACACATTGAGCAATAGTAAAATATGTAACACGCTTAAAACATAACATATTTTTGTGTGGTGGTTTTATGATAGCTTCCCGGCGTTCTTTTTGGCCTTGGCCTCTTTTTTTTCTTTTTCTTTTCTTTTTAATCACAGCGTGCTATGGGTGTGGCATTTTTTCAGATGTTTTAGCATTAGGGTACGGCCACACGATCAGGTTTCTGCATGCAGTTTTGGAAGCCAAAACCAAGAGTGAGTCCAAAAAGGGGGAGAAGTCATATCTGTCTTTTATACTTTCTCTTCGTTTATGATCCACTCCTGATTTTGGCTGACAGAACTGCATGCAGAAACCTGACTGTCGCAGTACCCTTAGGCAGCCATCAATAGGCATGGTGTATGGTGGTTCTCACCTCACTATGACGCAGTGGCTCAACCCAAATCCTGCTTGGAGCTCTATAGGATAGCAGGAGAGTCTTTCTCTTCTCCCAGGGACCGACTTTGGAAACTCCTGTCCAGCTCAGTACACACTCACCCCAGGAAGGAGTTAAAGAAGAACTATGCATGATATAATCTGTAGTGAATGCCATCTTCTTATCAGTGACTGTTTCTGTGAGTAAAAACCTCTCTTCTTATTGTAGCTGGGTCATGTGACCAACTCCCTGACCTCCAACTGACCCAGGACAGAAAGCCAGTAACTGCTCTATTCATTCCTATGGGAGCCTCATTTTCAGTCTCATAGGAATACATAGAGAATTAGACTTCCTGTCCACACATAAGTCTATGTGTGAGTTGGTGGGTCTAATTGCTGGTCACATGACACAGATAAGAAACTTCAGGATGATATAAGTCAAAAATTCAGACACTGGTAAGAAAATGACATTCACTACAGATTATATCATGTACATTTCTAGCAGGACATGGAATAACATTTTTGTCGGGAGTTCTTCTTTAACTGACCAACAGATGTATTTGGGAAACAGTGAACAATGGTAAAAAACATAAAGATAATGCAATAAAAGGAACAAAGCACAGTTTGCAATTCTGGTGAAGGGGGCAGCTATCTATAACGGTAAACAGTGATGATGGTCACACACACTCTCCTTTGGAAGATAAAGACAGCATGCAGTTCCTAGCTATCTACTCCTAGCACTAAGCTTACCATAGCAACTAACCCAGTCTGAACGTTGAGGCTCGGTTGCAGAAAACATTGGTGAGCTAATGTTGGTGCACTGATGATTGTCCTGAGATGGGAACCAGCTGGGGGCTGCAGCATTCAAAAGCTTAGATGCAGATGGAGTTGGGGGCAAGATCCTACTGGGATGCAGGCTTGGCTGTAGTGGTACAAGTCGTAGTTTTATTCTGGCCGCCTCTCGGCATGTTTGCTGTGCTGCGGCCGGAACTCCGGCCCGCCCCATTATAGTGAATGGGGCCGGAGCGGAGTTCCGGCCAAACGTGTGCACTAGTGGCAGCAGGGAGGCTGTTCACCCGCTGGAACAGCCTGCCAGAGAACCATGCCACTAGTGTGAAACTAGCCTAATGCAGAAGCTGAGTTTTCTCTTCTCACACTGGAAACAGATGAGCTGTCTGGGCTGTGCTGAAGGGTTAATGCAGCAGCTGAGCTTTCTCTTCTCACACTGGAAATACAGGAGCTGTCTGGGCTGTGCTGAAGGGTTAATGCAGCAGCTGAGCTTTCTCTTCTCACACTGGAAATACAGGAGCTGTCTGGGCTGTGCTGAAGGGTTAATGCAGCAGCTGAGCTTTCTCTTCTCACACTGGAAATACAGGAGCTGTCTGGGCTGTGCTGAAGGGTTAAGGCTACTTTCACATCTGCACTTTCCCATTTCGCTTTCGTTTTGTCCCCATTCATTGTCAATGGGGACAAAACTGAACTGAATGAAATGGAATGCTCCAGAATGCATTTCGTTACATTTGGCTGCGTCCCCATTGCAGACAGAATAACGCTGCAAGCAGTGTTTTTCTGTCCGTGATGTGGTGTGTAGCAAGATGGATCCGCCATGACTCATAATATAAGTCAATGGGGATGGATCAGTTTTCTCTGACATGAAAGAAAAAGGATTCGTCCCCCATTGACTTACAATGGTTTTAGAGACATGGAGATCTCTCCATCTCCTGCCCATTCTGCTGTCTCTAAGATGGCTGCTCTTCCCCTTCCTTCTTTAGCCTTTTCCCTGGTCCCCCTGCTGTTGGTTGCAGGGAGGAGCAAGTGCTCATGGGATTTGTAATCCACTTCACCTCAGAAGAATCAACTAATGCCTGCTGCTGTGAGTCCCTGTTTATATCTGGCAACAGCAACATCCACCAGACCCACTGCTTTCTCTGCAGGGGTAACACAAGAAAACAAAGACATGGAAAGAAAAAAAAAACAGTAGAAAAGCAAGTATTGCATGACTAAAAAACATCACCCCCCAAAACACTTGTAAAAATGCTAGGATTTTCTGGCATTTTTACAAGCCAAAAAGATGCTAGAAAAAACACAGGGAGGAATTTATCAAAACTGGTGTAAAGGAAAACTGGCTTAGTTGCCCATAGCAATCAATAAGATTCCAACTTTTATTTTTCAGAGCTCCATTGTTAAAGAGAACCTGTCACCAAAATGCAATCTAACAGCACTATATTATGGAGCAGGAGAAGCCAATCATGCACACCAACGTATTTTCTTTCCGTGTCCGTTCCTTTTTTTTTGCGGACCGTATCCATAACCATTCATTCAAATGGGTCCACAAAAAAAAAAACAGAAGTTACTTTTTGTGCATTCCGTTTCCGTATGTCCGTTCTACAAATGAATAGAACATTTATGGACAAGTATAGTACTGTTCTATTAGGGGCCAGCTGTTCGTTCCACAAAATACATACGGTCATGTGCATGAGCCCATAGGGCGCATTCAGACAACCGTAGTGTTTTGCGGATCCACGAAACACGGATACCGGCCGTTGTGTGTTTGGTAATTTATGGACCGCCCATGGCCGCAACCATAATTGAAAATGCCTACTCTTGTCTGTGATTGCGGACAAGAATAGGACATGCTCTATCATTTATACAGAGCCGTTGAACGGAACCACGGATGAGGACAGATGGTGAACGGATGCCACTGTATGGCATCAGTCTGAAGCATCCATTTAACATATACTTTTTTTGTATACATTAAAAGGATGGGAAAAAATGTGACGTGAACCCAGCCTTATTTGTACATTTCCGTGAATACATGTTTGGACTCCGTTTCATCTGTTTTCTGTTCCTTTCCGGCTTCTGTGGCCAGAAAGGATAGCGCGATCTACCACACTATTCTGTGCAGCAAAAGTGCTGGAAAGGAATGAAAAGAGTCCAGGCTTAGTCCAAAGATGTACCCTTTGAACTCCGTTTAACCCATTTAAATCAAGTACCCATTGTGGTATACGTCTAAATACCATTTTCAGATATTCATATACCAAAGACGGAAAGACCTCTGGAGGGCTAAAACGCAGTGTGAATGCAGCCTAATATACTCCTGCTGTCTGAGCAGTACAATATTCTGATCGGCAAGGTAGCAGAAAGTACAGCGTGAGCCATAAATAGCAGGCCCCTTTTTCCCTTGTGAGGGTTGTACAGGATTGGAGCTCATGCACACGACCGTATGTATTTTGCAGTCCGCAAAACAAGGATCCACAAAAAATATGGATGATGTCCGTGTGCATTCCGTATTTTATGGAGCAGTACAGCTGGCGAATAGTCCTATCCTTGTTTGTAATGCGGACAATAATAGGACATGTTCTATTTTTTTGCGGAACGGACATACAGACATAAGGAAACGGAATGCACACTTTTTCGTTTTTTGCGACCCCATTGAAGTGAATGGTTCTGCATATGGTGCGCAAAAAAAAAATGAATGGACATGGAAACAAAATACGTTCGTGTGCATGAGCCCTAATGCTTATTGAGCCTCATTCAATACCATTTTACAGTAAAACTGTCTTTGTTGCCCATAGCAACCAATCAGAGCTCAGCTTTCATTTTACGACAGCAATGTAAGAAACATATACTGCCCATTGTATCCTTCTCTATCAGTGGCGTGATACACTTTGTGGAGGGCCACAGTGTTATGTGTGTCCACCATGGCGTATTCAATTCAAGAAAGAATTATGATAGTGGAGGTCTGTACGCACAGGCTCATTCACAGACATCTAGGATATGATTATGAAAGCTTATTTTTGCAGGACAAGTTATATTTTTTATGCCACTGTTTAATTTACCATAGCTTGTATTGGAACATGGGAAAAAGTTCTTTGTGGGATGAAACTGGAAGAAACACAATTCCGACGTGGTTCCATGGTTTTGTTTTGACAATTTTCATTATGCTCTAAAAATGACATGAGGGAGGGCAGTATGGTTACAGCAATACCAAATTTTTTTAGAATTTTTATTAAGTTCTACTACTTTAAAAATATTCTGACACCCACATTTTTTTTATATTTCCATCTACAGAGCTATGTGAGGGCTAGTTTTTAGTGAGACGATATGTCGTTTTTATTGATACCATTTAGGGGTACACACTACTTTTTGTTTAATTTTTAAGTTAATTGGGAACAGGGGTGATTTGAATTTACAATGTTTTTTTTTTATTGCAAGAAAACCCCAAACATTTTCATTTTTATTTTTTAGTGTAATTTTGCAGCCTGGGATTTTTACAGGCTTCCCGTCAAGCCCTGCTGCAGACTTGGCCTAACAGGCAGCTTAGGCCCCTTTCACACGAGCGGGAGACTCGCATGTCTCCCGCAACGGATCTACAGGGCTGGACTCCGCACTGACAGGGATCGCATAGCATTATATGCGATCCCTGTCCGTGCCGAGTCCAGCCCTGTAGATGCGTTGCGGGAGACATGCGAGTCTCCCGCTCGTGTGAAAGGGGCCTTAGGCTTAGTTTACATCTCCGGCATGACTAAGTCAGGCCGGCTGTCAGCTGGGCAAAAAACTTTGCATAGAGCTCCAGTAGCCTGATTCTCTGGTGAGTCAGGGTTCTGGATTTCCAATGCTACTGTGAACATAGCCTTACTATGACAGGTCTCTGAGCCTTCACAAGGCCCTAGACCATCATTGTAACTGATCAGAGTTCTGTGATTGTGCCACAGGGGCTTCCAATGGAGGACAGGGGAGCCTCCTCTTTCTGTTTTAATTGCTCAGATGCCGCAGTTGGAATTGAGAAGTCCAATGACCGGGATCGGAGTTATTTCAGGATCTTGGTCTTTGTGTTCAGGTATCAGCCATGTTACATAGCTGGCACCTGGCGCCTATGGATCTCATGAGCCTGCTCTGTACATATATCCCACAACACTTTTCATTAAGGGGTTAAAGGAGGGGAATAAATAGAAGCATGCGGTGGATTGTCATTAGCTGCTGGATATATGATTGTAGACAGACATTTGGACCTGTTGCAATGCGTCATGTGCAAAGAAGCTGGTTCCACTGGGCCGGATGTGTTAATCCACAGAACAATAGGTACTGGCACACAGACAAAATTCAACCAACAGCCATTTCATGATCCAAATATCGGCATTTGGTGTACTGTGGGTGTTTGGATCCAATATTCTTTGATGGAGGTGTGAACACAGCTGTTTACATGGACATCTTCCAGCACAGTTCACTGATCACGAGTATCCCACTTTTGGGCACACTATTGGCACAGTTTTTTGTTTCCTTTGTATTGCGGTTTTTCGGTATTGGCACACACCCTACCTTGATTTCGCTTTTAGTGAGGTGTTGCGCTCTTGCGCTTCTTACCAGTACCACGATATATCTGCTTTGTTCCGCGATCAGTCTGTGTCTCGATTGGCACACATGGGACTATAATTATATTATTGGGATAAACTGCAATACAAAGGAAACAAAAAACTGTGCCAATAATGTGCTCAAAGGTGGGATACAGTGGGAAAATAATGATAACATTCCCTGAACGGAAATAGATGAACATTACATCAAAAACTGCACCATATGAACAGCACCATAGTTCCAAAATTGCAAGAGCGCCGCAATTGGAACAATAAGAGGGACCGTAACAACATTTAAGGAGTACTGTATACATTCTTAATATTTATATGAATTGTGTTTTTATTATTTTTATTGTATGTATTTAAATGTGATTAAATACCATATTAACTATTTGAGAGCCGGCGACGTGATATATCATTGATTATTGTAGCTAGTCTGGTTATAGCAGATAACGTGCTCCATTCAGGTGAGCGCTCCATTTAATATGTATGTAGTTTAATCTTCTGTAATAGGTAAGTACATCATTCTTCCACTACCCATAATCCTGTGCAAACCACAGGAGGGAAAAGGTTCTATATTTGTGTCCCATCCCATATAACGTATTAGATGGTTATTGAGGTAACATATGAAGCTGTTGTGATAATTCTGTACATTCCATAAAATCCCATTATCTACCTACAGCATATCTCCTGGAAACATATGGACACCACTGTGGGAGGAGCTATCCAGTCATTCTACTGACCCAGAGGCCATGATCCTGGGAGGGAAGGAGGCCCAGGTAAGAATGCTGCTGACAGAACATGGTGGGGAGGGGGAGGAATCTAGTTTTTTTAAAATCTATCTATCTATCTATCTATCTATCTATCTATCTATCTATCTATCTATCTATCTATCCATCCATCAATTTTGTAGTTTCATAGAGACCGTTTAAGTGTAAAAGGGGTACACATTGCAGACTGTTATAAAATAGTCTACAGTCTGCTGACTGGCTTACAATTAAAATCACCTTGCAGAATTTAATGAAAACCTGTCCCCATGAAAATCTAGTGCAATCTGCAGGCAGCATACTATAGAGGAGGAGGAGCTGAGCAGATTGCATATAGCTTTGGGGGGCTGGGGATGGAAGTCAATATAATTTGTATTTATTCATTTAAATCTCTGCTCTTTTTGAGCTTAGGAGTCATATGGGTGGTCCTATCAGTGATATACAGCTAACTCTGCATGACTAAGTGCATCGAGCTGAAGGGGAGGTGGAGGGTATGAAAGTCCTTGTTATGTTGCTCCCTAGGCCATGCAGTGACACAAAGGGCGTGCCTTTTCTTCTCTTTGGGGAACACCCTAGTTTTTGGACTCCTTCCTGATGTTAGGTCGGGTGATCCTGGTGCAGAGGAGTTTTGAGGTGCAAGGCAGGTTCCTGAGTGATGTGACAGAAATGCGGGTGTTGGTGCACATAATGATGAGGAGTGAATTTTCGACTGTACTTTACTGAGGCAGTCCAATAGATGGTTCACATAAGCACTGATCACATTAAATGCAGTCTTTATAGTTGGCATATACAATTCCCAGGGCAGTATATGGGAAGCTAGTCTCTCTCTCTTTTCAATTAGGCTGCACAATATCACATTTCTGTCTGTCTGTCTATCTATCTATCTATCTATCTATCTATCTATCTTTGGTAGAATACAGTCTCTGAACAGAGGGTCCTTCTGTCCTTATAATAGGATGGTGAACTGAAGCTTATTGCTCCCACCACATGCAGAGAAGTCTGTAACCTCAATGTAGGTGGAGTATCTTTCTCCTGCAAATGCTCTGCAATCCTCCTTGCATGGCCGCTGAACTTTCTGCTGCATTCAATAACTCTTTCCCTCAAGGGCTATCACATATGCTGTCACTTGGATGCATATGTAATCCACAGGGGAAGGACGCTTCCCTGTTAAAGGGGGTTTTCAGACTTTTTTATACTGATGATCTGTCCTCAGCTATTTGAGGAGGCTGTGGCATTGTCACAGCTTACCAAGCACAGTGCCGTACATTGTATAGCGGCTCTGCTTGGTTTTGCAGCTACTCGAATGGCACTGAGCTGTGCCTAGGCTCTGTGACCAAAAAACGTGACTTCACTGGCCTAGGGTAAGCCTCAAACAGCTGGTCAGTGTAGAAAAAAAAGTCAGAAAACCCCTTTAAAGGGGTTCTCTACATTTTTTCTTACTGATGATCTATCTTTAAGATAGGTCATCAGCATCCGATCGGTAGGAGTCCGACACCGCCGATAAGCTGTTTGAGAAGGCGGTGGCGTGAGCAGTAGTGCCATGGCATTCTCACTGCTTCCTGCAGGCCAGTGACATCACAACTATGTCACACAGCCAGGAAACAGCTTACCCCCATTCACTTCACTACTACTGCGAGCGCTGCTGCCTTCTCAAACAGCTGATCAGCAGGGGTCACAGGTGTCGGACCCCCGCTGATCAGAAGCTGATGATCTATCCAAAGGATAGATCATCAGTAAGAACTAGGTAGAGAACCCCTTTAAGCTGTGGTCTTTGCTGCACACACATCCACAGCTCACACCAGACTGATTCACTTTCTCCCAGAAAGAGAGGGGTGGTGCCAGCAGCCTTTCAGTTGGGACACTGCATAACGAAACAGGGAGGGTTTTCAGTCACTGATAGGACCACCATACTGAATCTTTTCTCATAAAACTATATATCCATCTGCTGAGCTCCTCCTGCTCTATACCATGCTGCCTATAGATTGTGCTGCACTTTGTGGGGACAGGTTTCCTTGAAAGGGAACTTGACATCACATCTTTGCATATGCAACAAATGACCTGCGGCCGCTCACAGTACACTTATTTGAACTCTGTTTTGTAAGCCGTTTTTTGTGAAAAAAAAATCAAAAACAAAACACTTTGTAATTGTACCTGATGTCCTCTAAGTGAAGTTGCTGGAGTCGCCGAGGCACGTAGCTGTAGAAGCCAAGACACAGAGTTATTGCTGCAAGCCTGCCCACCTCGCTTTCACTGACTTCCTCCTAGCTGACTGATGTAAGCGCCAGGATGTCCCAAATTTCCCGTGGTACAGAAGACAGTTTCACCCCGATCCTGACATGTCCAGTGAGCGGAGGTGTATGCGCAGAGAGTAGGTAAAATATCCTCAGCAGGGACAGAATGCTGCTGCGTCTGTCCAATGGGGTCTTTGGGCACATGCGCCATGAGCTAATGAAGCCGAGGTATATACATCTCTTCTCACTGCGCAGGTCAGGATTTGGCCAGAACTGCTGTAGATTTCTGCTTTTAGCTCATAGCGGCCGTAGATTTCTGTTTAGGTGCATGGACTGCAGGAGGATCCTGTGCCTGTACTTTGTCATAAATTAGACAAGTCCTCAGGCAGTCCATAGACCAGCGTAAAATGACCGTCTGGGACAAATTTTCCTCCCAGTGTTCATGGATGTAATTTATCACTCCACTGCACACCAGAATTCTGTCTTCAAAAAGTTGCAAGTTGCTTTTGCAACTTTTGAGGTTACTTGCACAAAGGTTTTGCAACCTTTTGTATTTTAACACTACCATAGCTAACCAGCTCACTTTTCCACCAGGTGGAAAAGTGAGCTGGTTAGCTATGGTAGTTTCACTCTAGATTTATGACTGGGACTTTTTTGAAAAATTGCAAAAAAAAAAAAAAAGTCCCAAAGCCACTCCCGTAGGGAGGTGGTGCAGAAAACTGGATTAACATTTCTAGACAGTGTTAGGCTACTTTCACACTAGCGTTATGGAATTCCGGTATTGAGTTCCGTCATAGGGGCTCAATACCGGAATAAAACGCTTCAGTTTTGTCCCCATTCATTGTCAATGGGGACAAAACTGAACTGAAGACAACGGAATGCTCCTGAAAGCATTCCGTTCAGTCTTCAGACCGGAGAGCAAACCGCAACATGTTGCGGTTTGCTCTCCGTACTAGTTATCCGCACCTAAACGGATCCGGAATGACCCCCAATGCAAGTCAATGGGGACGGATCCGTTTGGTGTGGACACACTTGTAAACGGATCCGTCCTCCATTGACTTTCAATAGAGGTTATTCCGGATCCGTTTAAAAGCTAATACAACCGGATCCGGAATTACGGATCCACAAGGTTGTATTACTCAGTACGGATCCGGCGGGTCCCTTCACCCGCCGGATCCGTACTAACGCTAGTGTGAAAGTAGCCTTAGGTGTAAAGATGTGCCACATTTAACAAGACTGGAGAAAAACCTACTTCAGATATTCCCTCAGTGTTAGGCTCCATTCACACATCCTGTTTTTCTTTCCTGATTCGATCCTGATTTTTTCAGGACCCATTGAAATGAATGGATCCAGATCAGGATCAGGATCAAATCAGGAAAGAAAAACAGGACGTGTGAATGGAGCCTTACCAGTGAAACATTGTCAGCAAATTCATCCAGTTCTCAAATACATTGTGGTGTAGACTCAGCTCGTCCTTGTATTTACTCTTTACCACTCCCTTTTCTCATGTGTTCCTTTTAGCTCCTGGGTCGAATGGGGACAGCTGAGGAGTGTGCCAAGGCTGCGCTGTTCCTGGCAGCTGAAGGTACATTCTGCACAGGTATAGACATTCTCCTAACAGGTGGCGCTGAGCTGAATTATGGCAATAAGAATCAGCAGAAGACACGGAGCAGCATTTACCACTGACTGATCAGAGACTGCAATGTAAATTCATTCATTTAGAACTTACTGGATAAAGCTTCTCTTTTGTAAAGTGTCCATATAAGTTCCCCATGAGATGTGCTGGAGATATATGTCCATGTGATGTTGGAGCAATACCTGCAATATGTTTGTTGCAATCTCCCCAAAATGTTGATTTTAATGCTAGGTCCACCACCGCTGTAAAACTATAACTCTCAGCGTGCAAGGATACAATGACAAAAGCCAAAGGAGGCTCAAGATAAACTGACTGTTTCCATGTTCCTGCTGGGTGATGTGCACACAATGGCTACTACCAAATATTGTCACGTCTTTTTTAGGCAATGGAAAATGATACAATGTCAACCATGAGTAGGGTGTCTAGACATATGTCAGCTACTACCTGTAGCATGACCATTGAAAAGCAGAGATTACTCCTGACTATGGAAGACTCTAAGTATGTTGGGCAACATTTTAGCTGTCAAGGTGCATGCCCTTTTATAAGTCTGAAATGCCTCAATCTACATGTGGCGGGAGGGGTACATGTCACCTAGGTAGCCCATGTTTCATGGTCCTGTCTCTCTTCCCTACATCCTGTATGAATCTGTACACAATACCCCATGGATCCAACCCATCAGGTACTGGAGACTGGTTAGAGCAGGGATGACCAACCTGCAGCTCTCCAGCTGTTGCAAAACTACAACTCCCAGCATGCCCGGACTGCCTTCAGCTATCAGCCTACAGCAGGGCATGGTGGGAATTGTAGTTTTACAACAGCTGGAGAGCCGCAGGTTGGCCATACCTGGGTTAGAGGGCCATGCTACCCTTCTCTTATACAAGGAATGGGAGGAAGATGTGGGTGGGCAAGCAACCTGTCTTAGAATGTTAGCAGGATTGGTTGCCTCCACTTGCAGAGCTGCCTATGGGTGTGAGGAGCTGGGCTCTCACTACTCACTATGCTCTGGCACTTTCACATACTACCCATTGTTGAGTGTTCCTGTCAGGCTGCTCAGCCATGATGGCATATCGTAGGCAGTATCGCATCATTACCATGTATTGTAGAGCAGTGTAGTGAGGTCCTGCCTCCTCATCCCCTGGGCAGCTCTGCAAATGGAGGCAACCAGTCCTCCTCACATCCTAGGACAGGTTGCTGTTGACCATTTTAAATCATTCCTGAGAACCCCTTTAGGATGCACCAGCACAATACGGCACTGCTTGTGGAAGCCTGACGTTCTGTCAGCACACTGCTAGATGTTGTGTTGCACTGACAGGCCTGTCTTATAAAGGAGCAGAATTCAGGCTGCTGATGGGGCCATCCAGGATTATTTCTGACGTAGCAGTTCTATCTGTGCAGTTGCCGCTTCATCTGTGGCTTTGGTATCTAAGCTTTGAAGGGGCCTTTGACTAAATTCAAGCTTTCAGACAATCAGTACATTATGTACATGCAGCTGAACAGGAAGACACAGGCGCCCATCCGGTCGCGACATCAGTGGAAGCGCTCACAGCCCAGTGCGGTGAAATGGTAAGTGGTGAAATAATCTTCCTTCCACAGGTTGTCTGAAAGTTAGAATGTAGTCAACGCCTTGGAGTACCCCTTTAAATGAATTCCTGGAATAATAATATGTCATGATAGATGCCATTTCCTATTATTAGCAGAGCCGACATCAGGCAACCTTGCTGCTGGGGGCGCCACAGATGGCTATGCACCCAAAGCTTCTTACCACCACAAATCTTATTAAAATTTTACAGCTCTTTTTATTCAACTTTGTACAGACCATTTATAGCGCTACTATTTGGTCAATGTATGGACGCATTGTGTGGTACTGCTACTGTACAGTATGTCATTTTTACAGTGTACAATGGCTCTGATTCCACTGTTTAAATAGACATTCTCTGGTACTTGAAATCACTGTTTTTTTTAGGGAATTAAAACATAGCCTTCAGAGGGGTTGTGTCACTTCAGCAAATGGCATTTATCATGTAGAGAAAGTTAATACACAGCACTTACTAATGTATAGTGATTGTCTATATTGCTTCCTTTGCTGGCTGGATTCATTTTTCCATCACATTATACACTGCTTGGATCGAGGGGTTACGCTCACCGTTGCAGCGCAGATATGAGGTGGCTGGGACAGAAGCTGCTGCACATGCGTGCCTGTGAACTCTCCCATAGTCCCAGCCATCAGGGGGGCTGCTTCATCATATAGTATGCAAGCATGACCACTGCTGCTGGATTGCGGGGTGGTCATAACCCCTGGATATGAACAGTGTATAATGTGATAGAAAAATGAATCCAGCCAGCAAAGGAGGCAAATTGGACAATCACAATACATTAGTAAGTGGCTTGTATTAACTTTCTCTACATGATAAATGCCATTTGCTGAAGTGAGACAACCGCTTTAAGAATCTGCATAAAGTGTATAAATAAGGCTAGTGTCACATATGCGGTAAGCATTTCTGGATATGGCCTTGTTGGATGGTACTGGAATGCCTGCTGGCTGCTACCTGGCAAATATGCTGATTCTTGCCTGGACAATAAAATGCTGGGTGCAGCAGTTTTTGTCTGGCTGATTCTCTACGTATTTATAGTTTATAGTTAAAGGGGTTATCCCACGAATAATGTACAAAATGAAAATCAGACATCATATAGTACATGACAACCTCTTTTTAATAAAGCTGAAACCAGCCCTGTATCTCACATGGATCCAGAGATCTCCCCATTCATTGCTCTGTTACATTCATATCAAGCTGATGGCTCAGGAGGCATGTCTCAGCTCTCCCTATCACAGCTCAGGAGGCGTGTCTCAGCTCTCCCTGTCACAGCTCAGGGAGCGTGTCTCAGCTCTCCCTATCACAGCTCAGGAGGCGTGTCTCAGCTCTCCCTATCACAGCTCAGGAGACAGTTAAAAGTTGAAACTGAGCATGTGCGGCCTTCTCAGTGAATAGGTCAAAGAAATAAGAAATTAAGTGGTCCTATACAGATAACATTTTATTGAATAACTGTACAAAATTTTTAATGACATGCAATTACAAAAGTATTCAGATCCAGGTGCTGGTTTCAAAACTGTAGAATATTTTTCTTGGGACAACCCCTTTAATGGGACCAGCATGCATTCCAGTACTGTAAGGCAATGGCGAAGCCAGAGATTGGAACACCCTGACGGATCTTTTACTCCGTCTGTGAAACTAGCCTAACAGCACTATGAAAGCCCTAATACTGGTGCTAAAACAATAACACATAAGGCGAGAGTTATTAGGACCGGTGTGGGCTACGATGGCCTTGATATCCCCTGCTCTGCTGGAGGATGCACCTATTTATGATGAGGCGCATCCTCCAGCAGTACATGTGCCTAAACTAAAATCTAAGGCAGCTTGGAGATTTCAGTCTTCATTTCTACCATAAATCTGTTGGAAAAGAAGATAAATGGGCTAGGCCCAGGCCCGTCCTCTCTCTGCAACCTTCTCAGAAACGACACTTGTTATTAAATTTAGTTGCAGTGGCTTTTTTTTGCCTGTGAACTGGTGTAGGAAGAATTATAAATCCCCCCTCCCCCAAATTCATTTTCTCAGCACTAGCAGACCTCTCCTTTTATCTTTATTCATTCTCACTACAGGGGAGATCGGCCATTACTGGGAAGTCAAATACTTGCAGCATAAGATGTTGACACAAATTCTCCTTATTTGCCAGGAATCCGGGTGCTCAGCTCTACGAGACTAGATAAAACAGAGATCCGCTGGCACCGAGAATACTCTTTTAGCACCACTATTAGTGTTTTTATAGTGAAGCCATTTATACATTTTATCCAGAGTAAAGGTTAGGCTACTTTCACATGTGCGTTTTCCGTCATAGGATCTCAATAGTGGGGGAAAACGGTGAAGGGAACGGAGTGCACCAGAATACATTTCGTTCCACTTCATTGCATTCCCATGACGCACATAAAGAGCAGCAAACAGTGTTTTAACTGAGTCCTGGAATGCGGAGCAATCTGACACAAAAGAAAATGGATCCATCCTACATAGACTTACAATGGTTTTAGTGCTGAATCCATCTTGGCTATTTTAGAGATAATACAACCGGATCCGTTCACAACGGATGCAGACGATTGTATTATCATGACAGATCCAGCAAAAACGCAGATGTGAACGTAGCCTTATGTTGTAATTCCCTAAAAATGCAGTGATTTGGTGTATGGTGGCATTGTGTATGACCCTGTTATTTGGCCACTTTAATACATGGCACTAATTAGACAATTTATGATAGCGACTAGAGAATTTGAAGGAGGTGCCAACAAAAGCTTCGGCACAAGGCACCATTCAGTGGAAGGACTATAAGATGCGGGGCAGCATGGCCTATGTAGGTATGTGGACAGAGTCAGAAAGTAAGATTCAAGGATTAGTCTTTATTGAACGCGGTCATGTATGGAGGGATGGCTACAAAGAAATTTACACATACAATCACCTCAGCTGCTGGGAGGTACAGGACTTGAACATTGTACACCAGTTATCACACAAACCCACAATAGGTAGTGGTGGTCCTCACAGTAGAGTGCACAAACCTATTCCTCCCTGCACCAGGGGTATCTCGGTATCATCTCCGTCCATCTTCTTCAAGCTCAGAATAGCTCAGTCAAGTCCAGCAGCCTTTCCAGCAGTACCCCTGTGATGGAGCATTATAATTCTACCATGTCATGTGTACAGCCGACTAGTCTGCCCTGGCCTACAGAATAACCCAGTAAGGAGGGACATATTTATAACAAAGCGCATACGATTTATGTTGTTTCTTTCACTTTAGTGCTGTTTCTCATGCCTCCTTATAACTTTAGTTTATTGTAGCTACAAGCCAGCTTGTCACACAGCAGACAATTCCATAATACACATACTGACATCAAAGCAGTAAAGCCTCAGTATATCTAAAAAAAAAAACCCCCACAGTGGTCACAGAGTTAGGCCTCATGCACATGAACATATTTTTGGCCCACATCTGATCCACATTTTTTTGCGGGTCAGATGAGGACCCATTCACTTCAATGGGACTGCAAAAGATGCGTACAGCACCCCCATGGGTGTATCTAAAGACTCATGGGCCTTGTTGCAAGAGTTTAGCTTGGGCCCCCATTCCCTCCAGCGGGCAGGGAAGCACATAGCCTTTGTGCTGCCACAGGAAATGGGACCCCTCCATGCCAAATTATTGACCTAACCCCTTCCCTCCAGCCAGAGGTGTAACTTGACCAGCATGCACTTTTTATAATACTGGTGTCTTCTTATACAGCACAAGGGTCTTTGGGCCCCCTCAGGCTCCTGGGCCCGGTAGCCACTGCTACCTCTGCACCCCCTATATATACGCCCTTTTCTGTCCGAATCCGTATATGTTTCACAGCCCCACAAAAAAATACAACATGTCCCATTCTTGTCAGTTTTACGTACGAGGATACGACAGTTCCATAGATGGCAGACGTTACGTTCTGCAAATTGACGAACACACGTGGCTGGTATCTGTGTTTTGCAGATCTGCAAGAATGGCAACAGTCGTGTGCATGAGCTCTAAATTCAGATAAGTGATGTTACACTCGTTTGTGGTCTGACTTGGGAACATTTTTATCTGGACCACTCACAGATGATGTCTGCGCCTGTTTTTCTTGTAGACCCAATCACTTGAGTGAAGGAAAATCAGAGCTGGATGGAGCATGCTGTGATTTTTCCAGTCATATGATGATAGATGTGATGTGGAGTCATGATGGAGATGTGCATTAGGTTTTCTGGGTAAGGGTGAGAGCTAAACATGACTTATGAATACTTCCTTCTCTGCTAGGGGGCAACTAGACACTGCCCAAGATGCTCCCCCATTTGGGTATTTCAGGACTTGAGATGTGAGAGATCTTCAGAGAGACCTGGATGTGGACCCTAGTGGGAGCTGATGCTGAGGCCAGTACCCAGAAGGATACAGAAGGAAATACATTGAGTTGAGGGACCTGGAGGTAAACCTTAGTGGAGCTGAGGCTGCGGCCAGCACTCCAGGAGAGACTGAAAGAAGACACATGGAGACACAATTCCCTAATAAATAATTAATAATGACACAACACAATCACTTTGGATAAATATTGGCCTCAATGTTTATTTACAGTAACAAATAAGACAATAAATACAATAAAAATATTAATAAATAATTAAAATGACATCATCAAAATTAACTATACCTAAACCAAATCCACCCAGCAACAACTGTGCGACAACACCACATGGCGACTTTACCAGGGAGGGGGGCACTCAGGTATTGTAGCTCTTTTCTTCAGAACTGACCACTTAGCTCCTCAGAAATGGATTAAAAAAGGGCTAACTTTCCCGCCACAAGTTCAAATGGTGGCCACAGCACTCGACCATATAGGGCTTCAGTGGGTGCACGTCTCAAGGGCGATACCCTCCACCTTGGGGATCAAGACAGTTCCTGCTCTTCCATTTTGAGAGCAAACCGATGTGAATTCAATAATATGCTTTTATTGGTACATGTTCAACACCAGTGATACAGTTGTAGCCAGATGTATCATACATGTACCAATAAAAGCAAAAAAATTGAAAAAGAAAATTGAAGAGCAGTTTCCCGCCACAAGTATCATAAACCAATTGAAGTTAAACTTTCTTCCTGCTGTTGACCACAACAACCAATCACATACCACAGCTACAGCAGACAGAACTCAGAAACCGGCTCGTACTGCATGTACAGCTGACCCTAATATGACTTCTTGACAGGTAATTCCATATACAGCATTTTTCGCTTTATAAGACACACACCACCCCCCTCAACCCCCAAAGTGAGTCTGAGCGTCTTATAAAGCTAACCTGCCCAGAAACATGGCTGGCGGCACATAGCAGCTTGATAGCCAGGAGCGCACCACCTGCGTTAAGAAGTGAGGTGGCGCCCTCTAGAGGAAATATGGGGCAGGCGGCAGCCATTGAAGCTGAATGTTGCCAGCCTGCATGTCTTGGCTCTGCAGCCGGGATCCCGCTGTAAGGCAGGAGGAGCTACTCTCCCTCTCCTCTGCACTGCCACCCTGCATGTTGAGCTGATGGTGGTGAACGCCCGCAGGAACTGCTGCTTGTTGCTTCCATCAATCAGCTCAGTCAGTCGCAACACCCCCCTCCAGCCACTCGCCACTGCTGTGAGATAAGAGGAAGAAAGAGGGAGTGTTACTGGCCCTCCGGTCCCCCTGAGGCAGCACTGCTATCCCCTGGGACTCCTGGACTGTCTACACCTAAAGTTCCTGGGTACATGACAGACATGAAGGGGAGATCGGGGGCTGGACATTAAATATTCATAAAATATGACTATAACACCCCTCATTCATAGGAATACAGTACATGGGTGTACTCTTAAGGATGAGGGGGGTTATAGTCACATTTAATATAAACACTGTCCAAGGATTGTACCGTAATTGGCCTAAGTGTTTATATTAAATGTGACTATAACCCCCCTCATCCATAGTAATACACCTATTTACTACACATATTTTAGCAAACCTTTTGGTTCAGAACATTTTTTCTTATTTTCCTCCTCTAAAACCTAGGTGCGTCTTACCATTGGGTGCGTCCTATAAAGGTACCTGTATAATAGCGCTGAAAGAAGGAGAAAAGGGGGAGGGGGTGGAAAGACGGGCAAGAATCAAGTCACACAAATACGATAAAATATAAGAGATTATCATGTCCCAATTGATAGTCCTTGGGACTGTGCTACCATGTGTACCCCAAGTAAAATGCTCCAGGGGGCTCTAACATTCCTCTCAGAGAAATGGAGGATCCCTTAACCCCTTCGCGACCAGCGCCGTACATGTACGGCGCTGGGGCGATGCGGGCACATGGCGCCCGCTCGCGGGTGCGGCGGGCGTCATGGCCGGCAAGTCTCTGCTGTTTCTAACAGCAGAGACTTGCCGCTACCTACTCCATCGGCGGCGTCTTCCGGGTTGACTAGATGCCGTGATCACACGTGATCACGGCATCTAGTTGCGTCTAAACCCGGAAGCGTTCGCTTCCGGGTGGTGTACAGACACCCCGTGTGGCCAATCGGGGTGTCTGTACACCATATGAAAACTGTAATCCTCGCTGGTGAGGATTACAGTTTTCAAACTGCAATTCTTATTCTGGCCACTAGATGGCAGGCCAGGATAAGAAATGAGCAATTCATGGCTTTCTGAGTCTATAAAACCCAGAATTGCTCATAAAGAAAAAAAAAAAAAGCCACAATATATAAGCCCATATTTGAGCTTTCTAATAGTACAAAAAAAATTTAAAAAAAATGTTAAAAAATATATAAAAAATAAAAAAGATGTAAAAGTTCAAATCACCCCCCTTTCCGTATAAGTAAAAAATAAATACCTAAATAACAATAAATATAGACATCATGGGTATCACCGTGACCGAAAACGCCCGTACTTTTAAAATATAAAAAAAAAATTCCAATACGGCGAATTGTGTGGCGGAAAAAAGCGTCCAAATGGCGATTTGCCGTTTTTTGTCGCTTTTTTTTTCTAAAAAAAATTAAATAAAAAGTGATCAAAAAGTCATACACACCCCAGAATGGTATCAATAAAAACTTCAGATCGTCCCGCAAAAAATGAGCCCCCATACAGCTCTGTACACATAAATACCAAAAAGTTATAGGGGTCAAGATTTGACAAGGAAAAAAAAAAAAAAAAAAGGGCAACTTTCTAATTATTTTATCACTATGAAAACGCAGGAAAAACTATACATATTAGGTATTGCCGGATTCGTACTGACCAGTAGAATGAAAGTAACGGATCAGTTTTAATGCACATCGAACGCTGTAAATAAGAAACCCGTAGAACTGTAGCGGAATAGCGTTTTCTTTGCAATTTCACCCGGTTTGGAATTTTTTTCCCGCTTCCCACTGCACCGTATGCAATATTAAATGGTGGCGTTGGAAAGTACAACTTGTCCCGCAAAAAACAAGCCCTCATACAGCTATGTGAACAGAAAAATAAAAGAGTTATGGCTGTTTGAAGGCAGGGAGCGCAAAACGAAAATGCAGAACCGAAAAAAGCTCCGGTCGCGAAGGGGTTAAAGGCTATGTACACCTGCAATTTGTATTTATGATTACATTTTACTAATTTTTAGCTAAAAATCATATTTTCAATTGTTCTTTATTAAAAATATTGATCATAAACACTTATTTAAGCCACATTCTTATCAGTAAGATAAGAACTGAGCTATAATGACAGTTTATAATGTCAGAGAGCAGAGATAAGGAGCCTGTCAGCTGCCCAACTGACGGAAAAGAGGGAAAATACAGAGGCTGCTTCTAAAGCATCTCAGCTCTGTACAGGTTCCAGGTAAAAAAGGTTCCAGACCAACTGAAAAAATGATTTTTAGCTCAAAATGAATACAATGCAGACTGGCTCTATCCAATCAGTGCTGCCATTTTCAGACTGTGTACTGCAGACTGCCAGCAATTATTCATAACTTCTAGTAGAAATAATAAAGGAATGACACAACATACAGTCATAATAATAGATGTTCCAGAATTGTTATTACATGGGGAATGCATGAAGCTATTAACCCTTACACTCCCAGCGCCGCACATGTACGGCGCTGGGGCGATGCGGGCACATGGCGCCCGCTCGCAAGTGCGGCGGGCGTCATGGCCGGCAAGTCTCTGCTGTTTCTAACAGCAGAGACTTGCCGCTACTTACTTGATCGGCGGCGTCTTCCTGGGAGCCTAGATGCCGTGATCACACGTGATCACGGCATCTAGTTGCGTCTGAACCCGGAAGCGTTCGCTTCCGGGTGGTGTACAGACACCCTGTGTGGCCAATCGGGGTGTCTGTACACCATATGAAAACTGTAATCCTCGCTGGTGAGGATTACAGTTTTCAAAGTGCAATTCTTATTCTGGCCACTAGATGGCAGGCCAGAATAAGAGATGAGCAATTCTTGGATTTATCTGAGTCTAGAAAATCCGATTGCTCATAAAGAAAAAAAAAAAAGCCACAATATATTAGCTCATATTTGACCTTTCAAATAGTCAAAAAAAAAATAAAAAAAAAAAGTTAAAAAATATATAAAAAAGATATAAAAGTTCAAATCACCCCCCTTTCCATATAATTAAAAAATAAATACCTAAATAACAATAAATATAGACATCATGGGTATCGTGACCAAAAACGCCCGTACTTTTAAAATATAAAAAAAAAATTCCAATATGGCAAATTGTGTGGCGGAAAAAAGCGTCCAAATGGCGATTTGCTGTTTTTTGTCGCTTTTTTTTTTCTAAAAAAAATTAAATAAAAAGTGATAAAAAAGTCATACACACCCCAGAATGGCATCAATAAAAACTTCAGATCGCCCCGCAAAAAATGAGCCCCCATACAGCTCCGTACACATAAATACCAAAACGTTATAGGGGTCAACATATGACAAGGAAAAAAAAAAAGGGGCAACTTTCTAATTATTTTATCACTATCAAAACGCAGGAAAAACTATACATATTAGGTATTACCGGATTCGTACTGACCAGTAGACTGAAAGTAACGGGTCAGTTTTAATGCATATCGAACGCTGTAAATAAGAAACCCATAGAACTGTAGCGGAATAGCGTTTTTTTTGCAATTTCACCTGATTTGGAATTTTTTTCCCGCTTCCCACTACACCATATGCAATATTAAATGGTGGCGTTGGAAAGTACAACTTGTCCCGCAAAAAACAAGCCCTCATACAGCTATGTGAACAGAAAAATAAAAGCGTTATGGCTGTTTGAAGGCAGGGAGCGCAAAACGAAAATGCATAACCGAAAAAACCTCCGGGAGTGAAAGGGTTAAACCAGACATGTAAGGAGGGGCTGGCACAAGTTTATAACATCAACCTATGCACAGGATAGGTGATGTGCAGTGGTGTAACTAGAAATGACTGGGCCCCACAGCAAATTTGTGAATGCCCTAGTCCCGTCAGCCCCTCCACCCATTTCCTACAGTGCCTCTGTATATAATTGCCATTGTATAATACTGTTGAGGGGGCCCTTACAATGAAATCTTTCAGTCCTCATCCTAGGTGGGCACCTTCTGAGTTCAGGCCCCAAAGCAGCAGCTTCCCCTATAGCTACGCCCCTAGTGATTCGTATCAGTTTGGCGGGGGCTACTCACGAAAATGAAGGTCCCTGAATTCTCTTGTGAATGGAGCGGTGGTCAAGCATACACACTTCTGCTCCATTCAACTCTATGGGACTGCCAGAGATAGGCAAGTACTATTCTCTGTAAAGGGGTTATCCCATCTCAGACAATGGGAGCATATCGCTAGTATATGCCCCCATTCAGGGCCGCTTCTGCCATGAGGTGAGATGAGGATCTCGCCTCAGGCGGCAGTTTTATGTAATTCTGAGGGGCGGCATCCACACAGCAGTTAAACACTGCTGGTGGATGCGCTGCGCTCCCCATCAGCTTCTTGTGCCCCCCTCAGACCTCAGATCAGCCCACCCAGCCACTTATTAAAACATATTTACCTGTCCTGCGCTGCCCTCAGGTTCCGCGCTCCACTGTCTTCCCTTCCGGCGCGCACTATGACCTGACGCAGCGTCAGGTCATAGTGCGCGCCGGAAGGGAAGACAGTGGAGCGCGGGAGCTGAGGGCAGCGCAGGACAGGTAAGTATGTTTTTTTTAAGTGGCTGGGTGGGCTGATCTGAGGTCTGAGGGGGGCACAAGACGCTGATCTGAAGGGGGCACAAGACGCTGATCTGAGGTCTGATGGGGGCACAAGACACTGATCTGAGGTCTGATGGGGGCACAAGACATTGATCTGAGGTCTGAGGGGGGCACAAGACGTTGATCTGAGGTCTGAGGGGGGCACAAGACACTGATCTGAGGTCTGATGGGGGCACAAGACGCTGATCTGAGGTCTGATGGGGGCAAGGAAAGGGGGCGCCATTTCATTTTTCACCTCAGGCAGCAGAAAAGCTAGAATAGAAGCGGCCCTGCCCCCATTGTCCTATGATGGAGGCGCCATGACCATTAGATTACAGGCAGCTATTTTCCACCCTCTAAGATATTGAAGCCCATGGGCATACGGGGAAGTTAAAGTGGTCCTGGAAAAAAAACCTAAAAGTGGCCCAAATTGACAGAAGGTGGGGCAACAATAGTGCAAGATACTGTCCCATCAGAACCAAATGCCACAAGGCAGCACAATATATTGACCCAAAAGCTTTCCCTCTATGATGGCCATCAATAGCTAACACCTTCTGTTCTTCTCCTCCAGTTGTCTATGGAGCAGTGGGCTTAGGAGGTGATGTCCGGCCCATAGCAGTTGAATTCAGGAGGACATATGCGGTTGCTGGTGGGGTACAAGAGTACCTGATTCTCACAGCGTTTATTATCACTGTGAGCTCTTTATGTACCTGGCCAGTGGCAGAGAGGAGTTCGGTGGTCCTCTGGGCAATTTCACTGTAAGGTCTATGGCCAATCTGCCCCCACTGAGACCGGAGATGTCATTTGTTGCATCTTGTGCAGATGTGGGACTGGCATGGAGGCATTGCGTCTGACAGGAGACACCGATGCTATCATGGGGGCACAGTGGCATCAGGCAGTGTGTGGTGTAAAAGATGGGGGCTAAAGATTCCTGGCCAATACACTCTGAAAAGGAGCATCATAGATGGCCTGGGCCAGATGGAGGTGGTGGTGGAATCCAGCTTCTACAATCAGAGAAGCTGTCACCTACCAGGGCACTGGACTGAATGTTCAGTACTATCTACCTGTCCAGCATGGTCATGTTAGGAATATTTAGCTCCCCATACAGTGGATATCACGAAAGACTTGCCTTTCTACAGCCTGCTGAAGCTGGGTGACAACCTCTGTGGGATCTGGAAGGGCAGCGTTAGTTGTCGCCCTGCTTTCTAGGACAGATGTTATTCACGTGACAGTATACGGAAACTCCAGGCAGGATTGTCACCTCCCCAACCCTTCTGCTGGCGTCACGCCGCTCTCTGTTTTCAGGTAGGTGTTGAGTTTCACCCTCAGCAGACCAGCCGCACGGAGGAGTGGCTGAGATGCGGCCTGTGATTGGTCAGTCTGGGCGCCCTTGTTTTTCTATGGCCAAGGAAAGGAGGTGGGTGCAGAGGAGCTTTCTGATTGGAGGAGAGAATGACAGCGAGGATTGGAGAACGCAGCACGTGCCTCGGATCTATTTGTTTCCCGGTGTGTCAGGGAAGGAACAGTGCGATACTCACTGCTGCCTCTAGGTGTCGCGCTTATAAACAGGACTGAAAGACTGCTGGAGTGGATGGGTACAGGCTAAGAAAGTGGTGTGTATCCACGTGTACTTACCTACCACCACGTGACTAGCAGCACAGAGGAATCAGCAGCTTACAGATATGAGGAATGGATGCAGGCCAATGAGGGAGAATGTAGTGCAACACTAGTAATCAGACAGATGGGGAGGGGTGTCTGGTGCAGCACTCTATAGATGAGAGATAAGCGGTGTCTGGTGCAGCACTCTATAGATGAGAGATAAGCGGTGTCTGGTGCAGCACTCTATAGATGAGAGATAAGCAGTGTCTGGTGCAGCACTCTATAGATGAGAGATAAGCGGTGTCTGGTGCAGCACTCTATAGATGAGAGATAAGCGGTGTCTGGTGCAGCACTCTATAGATGAGAGATAAGCGGTGTCTGGTGCAGCACTCTATAGATGAGAGATAAGCAGTGTCTGGTGCAGCACTCTATAGATGAGAGATAAGCGGTGTCTGGTGCAGCACTCTATAGATGAGAGATAAGCTGTGTCTGGTGCAGCACTCTATAGATGAGAGATAAGTGGTGTCTGGTGCAGCACTCTACAGATGAGATAAGCGGTGTCTGGTGCAGCACTCTATAGATGAGAGATAAGCGGGGTCTGGTGCAGCACTCTACATATGAGAGATAAGCGGGGTCTGGTGCAGCACTCTATAGATGAGAGATAAGCGGTGTCTGGTTCAGCACTCTACATATGAGAGATAAGCGGTGTCTGGTGCAGCACTCTATAGGTGACATAAGCGGTGTCTGGTGCAGCACTATATAGGTGAGAGATAAGCGGTGTCTGGTGCAGCACTCTACATATGAGAGATAAGCGCTGTCTGGTGCAGCACTCTACATATGAGAGATAAGCGGGGTCTGGTGCAGCACTCTACAGATGAGAGATAAGCGGTGTCTGGTGCAGCACTCTATAGATGAGAGATAAGCGGTGTCTGGTGCAGCACTCTACAGGTGAGAGATAAGCGGTGTCTGGTGCAGCACTCTACATATGAGAGATAAGCGGTGTCTGGTGCAGCACTCTACATATGAGAGATAAGCGGGGTCTGGTGCAGCACTCTACAGATGAGAGATAAGCGGTGTCTGGTTCAGCACTCTACAAATGAGAGATAAGCGGTGTCTGGTGCAGCACTCTACAGGTGAGAGATAAGCGGTGTCTGGTGCAGCACTCTATAGGTGACAGATAAGCGGTGTCTGGTGTAGCACTCTATAGGTGAGAGATAAGCAGTGTCTGGTGCAGCACTCTATAGGTGAGAGATAAGCAGTGTCTGGTGCAGCACTCTATAGGTGAGAGATAAGCGGTGTCTGGTGCAGCACTCTATAGGTGAGAGATAAGCAGTGTCTGGTGCAGCACTCTATAGGTGAGAGATAAGCAGTGTCTGGTGCAGCACTCTATAGGTGAGAGATAAGCAGTGTCTGGTGTAGCACTCTATAGGTGACATAAGCGGTGTCTGGTGTAGCACTCTATAGGTGACATAAGCGGTGTCTGGTGCAGCACTCTATAGGTGAGAGATAAGCAGTGTCTGGTGCAGCACTCTATAGGTGATAGATAAGCGGTGTCTAGTGCAGCACTCTATAGGTGACAGATAAGCGGTGTCTGGTGCAGCACTCTACAGATGAGAGATAAGCGGGGTCTGGTGCAGCACTCTATAGATGAGAGATAAGTGGTGTCTGGTGCAGCACTCTACAGATGAGATAAGCGGTGTCTGGTGCAGCACTCTATAGATGAGAGATAAGCGGTGTCTGGTGCAGCACTCTACAGATGAGAGATAAGCGGGGTCTGGTGTAGTACTCTATAGATGACAGATAAGGATGGTGATATTACAGCACAGGGTGAGTGGTATGTAGTGCAGCATAGTAGTTATATTACAGCACAAGTGAGCAGGGTATAGTGCAGCACAGTGGTTACATTACAGCACAGGGTGATCAGGGTGTAGTGCAGCACAGTGGTTATATTACAGCACAGGATGAGCAGGGTGTAGTGCAGCACAGTGGTTATATTACAGCACAGGATGAGCAGGGTGTAGTGCAGCACAGTGGTTATATTACAGCACAGGATGAGCAGGGTGTAGTGCAGCACAGTGGTTACATTACAGCACAGGATGAGCAGGGTGTAGTGCAGCACAGTGGTTATATTACAGCGCAGGATGTAGTGCAGCACAGTGGTTACATTAAAGCACAGGATGAGCAGGGTGTAGTGCAGCACAGTGGTTATATTACAGCACAGGGTGAGCAGGGTGTAGTGCAGCACTCTGTAGACATGTGTGGCTGGCTCTGGCTCCGCCCGCCTCTTTCTCTCCAGTCTCCTGGGGCTCGGACAGGCGGGTAGAAATATTCAGAGCGGCAGAACACGGATCCTGCAGAAGGCACTCACTGACCATGGCAGCCGGGGCAGCTCTATCCGGGGTGAAGGTGAGTGCTGACAGCACGGAGGGCACCGGATGCCAGGGATCCCGGGGGAGGATGATCCGGTGCACAGGAAGGAGGGGATCTACCCCGGTCCAATCCGTACAAGTACACAGAGGGGAACCCGGTACACCCGCGCCCGGTGTAAAGCACCGGCCACCGAGATCCGATCTCTTCCTCGGGCGGGATCCATACATAATGTCCCCTCCATGGCTGATTCACTGGTTCACAACCAGAGGTGACAGGGTGGAATGTGGAATCTCACCATGTAGCCTACAGAGCTGGGATCTTGGCCACCCTAGCTGTAGGATTAGATGGTGACTACTTATCTCCTATGTACACAAGTACTCCCCCCCCCCCCTCTCCGCAGGTCTGGTCCCCAAGTTCAGAGGAGCCTGTTCTAACATCCCAGGTCCACATGCTGGTCATGGTATGTCACCTTCCTGTGTGTTGGTTAGTACATGGCATGCACATACAGATACCACGTAAGAGCTCATGCACACAACCATGTTTTTTTCCGCATCGGATCTGTATTTTTTGCGGGTTGGATGTGGATCCATTCACTTCTGGTATCCATGTTTTGCAGATCTGCGATTTGCGGAGCGTAAAAACGACTATCTCCAGATTTCTGAAATGTTACACCGTAAATTTGGCGCCTCTTTAAGTCCACTATCTACTTCTCCTCTTTGGGGGTAGACTCACAGTACTGTTTATAGTCAGTAGGCTGTGGCAGTTCATGAGATCCGGCCCTGATTTTGGCCGGACAAAAACGCTGCATGCAACGTTCGAAAGCCGGCATTTCACCGGAAACCGTCAGTTCTCTTCCGTTCTCAGCCTGCAGGATCAGTATAAGGGCTCATGCACATGTCCGTTGTTGTTTTGCATTCTGCAAATTGCGGATCCACAAAACACGGATACCGGGCGTGTACATTCTGTGTTTTGTGGAACAGAAGGGCCGGCCCCTAATAGAACAGTACTATCCTATGACTGTCACGTTGCAGCTGGTCACATTGCGACACCATTGACAATTATTCAAGCTGTACCCTAATCAAGACTGGCGCAGATATCCTCTGTGCTGCCAGAAGATGCGCCTAATCTATGGCAGGGCACAGGCCTTGTTATAAATACGGCGCATCCTCTGACAGTCCGTGTCCCTAAACTGAAATCTGTGGCAGCTCCGATCTGTTGTAGATTTCATTCCTCATTTATGTCAGAAAACTGGCGTAAACGAGGATATATGTGCCGGGACTGACGCCCCCTTTCCGAGAGAGGTGAAGGTGGCGTATAAAAGCCACTTGCGACTAAATTTTGTCACAGTGGCGTTTAAAAAGTTTTTAAGTCATGAAAATGGCATAGGGAGATCCTAAATGTCACATAAATCAGCTCAACAGGCTTGACTTTCCCACCCACTTTACAAAACGGGAGTGAGTGGTGCAAAATAAGCCCTATTCTGTGAGGGAGATTTATCAAACTGGTGTATGGTGGAACTAGCTTAGTTGCCCTTAGCAACCAATCAGATTCCACCTTTCATTTTCTAAAGAAACTCTGAAAAATGAAAGGAGTAATCCGATTGGTTGCTATGGGCAACTAAGCCAGTTCTACTTTACACCAGTTTTGATAAAAGCCCCTCGTGACTTTTTGAAGCCAGAATCAAAGGCTTCATAAATTCTTCAAAATATCAGCGTCTTCGTGGGCTGAATGCCAGCTTCTAACAACTTGTACCCTGCTAGGTGCCAACTTAGGCTTCTTTCACATGAATGTTTTGCATTTCGGTTTTGAGATCCTCTGCCGGAGCAAAACTCTTCATTGTCAATGGGGACATAACAGAACAAACCAGATCAGAATGCATTTTTTGACAGGACACAAAATCGATGCAAGCTGCCGTTTTGCGTCTGGTCTGCGAAACTGAACAAACCTGATCCGGCATGAAAATCAACGTGAGTGGTGCTGGATCCTTTTTTTTCTGTAACAAAAAAAAAAAAAAACACATCCGGCACCCATTGACTTAGAATGATTTTCATGCCGGATCCGGTTTGTTTCGTTCCTATTTAATATAACCGGATCCGGACAAAATGGATTCATCTGGATCTATTAAATAAAACAGATTAAAAAACGCTGATGTGAAAGTAGTCTTACCTGCTCCTCGTAGCATGTGCCCAAAGGAAAAAAAAAAAAAAGATTACACTCGCCTGTCTGCAGTCCTGCCGATTCAGCTCCAAGGCCTCCTTCCCAGCTTCTTCCGGTTCCTGCCTGGTCCTGTGACAGCTGCAGCCAATCACTGGCCTTAGTGGTGATATGTGGTAGAACGGCACATCATAGCACTGGTTGCAGCAGTCATGGGGCTGCATTACTGAAACAGCTGTATCCTAAGAACATGGGCTTTCTTTATAAAGCTGCCTGTACATCGTTCACCAATTCACGTGCACACAGAGCTCATGTATGTGTTTTCAGTGGGCGGAGAGGACACCTCTGGTGGTGCCTTATCTCTGGATCACCAAAGGATCGGACATTGAATTTTGGGTGTTGAGCTCCCTGTACGGAGTAGGTAGTCCGCTGGTTGGCTGACAATGGATTAATGCCTTCACACAAATGTGGGAGATTTATCAAACTGGTGTAAAGTAGAACTGGCTTAGTTGCTCATAGCAACCAATCAGATTCCACCTTTCATTTTTCATAGCTCCTTTGTTGCAATCTTGGCTGCTATGGGCAACTAAGCCAGTTCTACTTTACACCAGTTTGATAACTCTCCCACAGTTTGTTCCAAACAAGTCATTTGCTGCTTCTGAACAAGGTTATTTCTGCAAGCTCTGTACCCATGAATGGAACAGTTGCAGAAATTTCTGCAAGAAAATCTGCTACGTGTGAATATACAAGGATTTCCTGTAAGCGCAGCCTTAGTATACATGTGTAGGTCAGTTATAGGTGAATTACATCGGGAGAGATTTATTAAAACTGGTGTAAAGGAAAACCGGTTTAGTTGCCCATAGCAACCAATCAGATTCCACCTTTCATTTTCCAGAGCAGCTATGCAAGATGGAATCTGATTGGTTGCTATGGGGTTTCCTTTGCATCGGTTTTGATAAATCTCCTCCATGAGTCGTCACTTCTCCTGTAACGACGTCTCTGATGACAGACATTCCTGTGCGTTCTCGTGACTACTCTGCCTATGGTTGTCATAGGTCACTGGCTGTAAAACTGAACACAGCTTTTAAAGACTTCCTGAAGGTCACCCTTCATATTACCGGGAGCTGATATATATATATATATATATATATATATATATATATATATATGGTACATGTGATACACCTATTTCCCTGTGTACAGTAGATACAGCATTACAGGCATCTGACTGATCTACAAGTTGGATCCTGCTGTGTACACATGAGCCCACTTGTGGCTGGGGTTGTCCCTCCTGTGTGGTACGGCTCTAACTGAATGATGATAAACGGATTACTAATTACATATTATATAACTGTTGGCTGAATGCCTGTTTGGCCGACGGCTATCGCTCCGATTACTCCGTTCTCAGTAGAGACAGGTGAATTAAGCCTTATTCACACAGTCAGTGTTTGACCAGTGATTGTGAGCCAAAACCAGAAGCAGAGCCTACACAGAGATGAGGTATAATGAAGGTTCCTTCCCGACAGTCGGCTGCTCGCTCAGTGAAGGAGACATTTGTACACAGCTATCTCCTTCACAGTATGTGAATGAGGAATCGCTATTGCAGTCCCTCGTCCTCTTACAGAATCATGGTTCCTGAGCAGCAGATCGCTGTTTAGACCGCACGATCTGCGGCCCAGATATGATGATTGGTGGTGCCTGTATGAACGACAGGATCACCTGATGAACTGACGTTTTGCTTGTTCATCAGGTGACAAGTGGCACATTTAGATGGCCAGATCCCGATAAGCTGGATGATTATTGGTTCGTCTAAATCCGCCTTTACTTCTGTTCTGTGTTTTTGACTCCAGCCTGGTTTTTGTTCAGTCACTGATGGAAATTACTGAGGCCTCATTCACATTATTTTTTTTTTCACTAATGTGTGCAGTCTGCATTTTCCACACACACATACCCATTGATTTTAATGTGTCTGCTCACATATTGGTATTTTTTCTATATTCTCTATTCATTCCTATGACACTCGGAGTGAGGCTCCCATAGGAATACATAGAGAAACTGACTTCCTGTCCACACATAAGATGCTGTGTTATTTGGAGAGTCTGATTGCTGGTCCCACGACAGCCAAGAAGCAGAAGGGAGGCGTTAACTCACAAATACAGACACTGGTAAGATTACATTCCCTACAGATATTATGTACCTTTCTAGCAGGTCAGAGAATAACCTTTTTTATGGGTGTGCTTCTTTAATTGTCAATGTGCTGAGCAGTGTCCATGGAATAAGGATAACACACGGACCAAACACTTATCCGTCACGGACAGATTTTTTTTCATGGACATCAAATGGACACAGAAATGTGAGTGAGGCCTGACTATGTGAAAGTGGCCTTAGCCATTGCCAGACTTCTGTGGAGGAGACTTAACCCCCTGAGAACAAAAGGAGTGAAATCCAACTTCAGCTGTCTGGGGATAGTTGGTAGACCCCATACACCATGGGTGCACAACCCACAGCCCACGGCCCCCAGAGACAAGGATTGCAGCCCCCGTCCTCCTGGACAGAAACACAGCTGATCGTGCAATCAGCTGTGTTTCTGTCCACAGCGCCACACGACAGGTCATTGCAGCTCCTGCTCCCGCACTGTAGCAGGAGCAGAACGGGTGCCAGATGTTAGTGAGCACAGGGGAGCCGAGGAGAAGGCAGAAGCAGTGTATCAGCGCTTCTGCCTTCTCCTCAGATAGATGAGCAGCAGCGCACTGTGCAGGGTGGACCTGGGGCAGAGGAGCGCAGAGCTGCTGGGTGAGGAGACCCAGATCTGCTCTGCCTGTGTACAGTGCCCCCACAGCAGGCAGGTTTCCCCGTGACTGGGGCTCCTTTGGAAATAGTGCAAAAATAGTTTGTGTCCCCGAAGGTCTTTCAGTGACCACAAATGTGGAAAAAATAAGTTTAAAAATTATTTTAAGAAATTGAAAACAAAAAAATATAATAAAACACAAATAAAAGAAAAAAATAAAACAAAATGATGTGGCAAAAAAAAATAGAAAATTATTAAAAAAAAATAAAATACAAAATGAAAAAAAATAAGTGTTTAAAAAATGAAGTGTTCAAAAAATAAAAAAAATAAAAATAAAATACAAATAAAAAATAAAAAGTGCAAAATAGTAGAGTGTTCATTGTCCCCCAACAGTCTTTTTATGACCTCTTGGGGGACATATGTGACAAAAATATATTTAAATAATAAGTAATAAACTAATTCTAAAAAATAATATACTAAAATATGAATAAAATACAAATAAAAGTAAAAAATAAAAAGCAAAAAGTGAAAAATTAACAAAAAGTGTCAGTATCCCCCAAAGGTCTTTTTATGACCTATTGCAATATATTATTTGTAGGAGAAATATATTAAAAATTAAGATAAAAAGAATAAAGAAAAAAACACCCACACCAACCAAAACCGTAGCCATTCACGTGAAACTATGTATATTATATAACATAACGATCGACACAAAATAGAGAACTAATTATAATAATTTATTTTGGTGTCACTTTGCACATTTAAGGAATAAAGAGCTATAGTTTGAAAAAAATACTTTTTAAATTATAAAGCTCTATGTGTCAAGTGAAAAATTGTTGCAAAAATTATTTTGGTAGTCCCAACAACCGTTTGAACCACCACGTGCACTAAATCACAAAAAGTGTCTTCAGGGCTGGTTATTAAAGTGTTAACCAATAAGCGCTTTCTCCACTAGTAACGTAAAATACTTACTGGTTATTACATGGCGGCTGTAACTGGCAGGATGCGGTAATAACCAGTGAGCGCCGTCCTCTGCAGTGAAGGAAAGCGCTGATTTATGAATAGGAGGCAGGAAGGAGATGTCACCACTTTTCCTGCAGCATGGCCCCTGAAACAGAAGATTCCCACTTACCTGCTTCACGCCGCTTTGGTCTCTTCTGCCTCCATCTTCCGGTTCCTGCACTTTTACACCTGTCAGCGCATTGCTATGGTCACTTACACCGCTCCAGTCAATAAAAGGCTTCATGTGTGGCCACATTACTGCTGAAGCCAGTGATTGGCTGGAGAGGTGCATGTGACCAAGTAAAAACAGCGCAGGGAGCGGGTAAGTATAATGGTTTCAGGGGCCATGCTGCAAGAACTTGTTAAAAATTCTTTTTTTACTGGGGAATCCCTTTAAGCCCCTATTAAACTGCGAGATATTCAGGTCAATTACTGGGAACAAGTCTTCATAAGAGTGCTCATTCCTGGTAACTGGCCGGTATAATCATGCCACACATCTCTCTGTGTAATCAGGGATGTGCTACTGATAATCAATGTAAGTAAATGAAGGAAGAATGACTATTATAGCGATCATTCCTCCACAGTCACTTTACATTGGCCTGTGAAATGGGCCGATGCAAATGATCGCCAATCAACATTTTTTTTTTTATTTGCGGCCCCTTGAAATAGAGCGATGTGACAATGCGGCCCTCAGACCAAAAAAGGTTGTGCACCCCTGCCATACACAGATGGTCAGCTGTATAAATCAATAAGGCCAGCCTGAAGGGGTTATAACAAGTTATCCCTTATCAGATTGGTGGGGGTCCGTCCTATCACTTGGACCGCCACCAATCACTAGAATGGATGCACTGTACCCTGTGGAGTCTCCCTGAAATGGACGGAGTAGCTGGTAATGCACCACCACTCCATTCTTTTCTATGGGAGTGCCATACTCCGCTATCTCCAACGCTTCCATAGAAATTAATAGAGCGGCTGCACGCATTTCCGACCAGCTGACCTGTCCATTTCAGGGGGCTCCAAAGGGTATGGTCCGTCCATTCTAGGTGGGGCTCCCAGTGGTAGGATCTAGAGATGAGCGAGCATACTCGTCCGAGCTTAGTGCTCGTTCGAGTATTAGGGTACTCGTAAGTGCTCGCTGCTCGGACGAGTGTCTCGCCATACTCGAGGAAATGGCAACTTCCGCATCGTGCTTTTTTTTGCGCCTATAAACACAGCCAATCACAAGCCAGGAGACTCTACGGTACACCCAGCATCACGTGGGGCCCTTACATGTCGATAGCAGGGGTTGGCTGGCCTGATCAGGTGACCCTGGAATATACTAGTGACTGCCCGCGGTGCTCGGCTCAGATGCCGTCTGGATGTCGTTAGGGATAGAGCTGCTGCCTTTCAGGGACAGTGTTAGGGCCTGCATTTAGTTCTCTGTTAGGCAGGGATCACCCACAAAGAACCCAACAGCCCTTCTAAGGGCTAGAAGACATTTTTGTTTGGTCTCCTGGCTTGGCTGGCTGGCTGGCACTAGTAGTGCAGCTATTGCCATATATAACCCCCTTTTTTTTTTTTTTTTTTATGTTATATCTCAGTGATACAAATCCATTGCACACAGCAGTGTGGAACCATTCTGTGTGTCACAGTTCAGCACTGACTCACTCCAATCCATATATACTGTCCAGGTGACACTTTCTGTACGTCACAGAATACAACCAAGTCATTTGCTACCAATAACGTATACAGCTTGATCCTAAAAATCTCTGTGCGACATTTGTCTGGGTCGCAGTCTAAATAGCCACCGTTAACAGGGTGTCAGTCAGTTCTACGATAGTTTCTGCACGTCACGTTCCAAAAAAAACAAAAATCCAAAACAAAATATACAAAAAAAAAAATCAGTTTTTTTGTTCTTTTAGCTCAGTGATACAAATCCATTTTACTCAGCTGCGTGTAACCTTTCTGTGTGTTACAGTTCAGCACACTAGCTCCCATCCGTATATACTGTCCAGGTGACACTTTCTGTACGTCACTTAATTCAACCAGACTGAACAAGTTTGTGGGTTTCAGTACACCAGGCCCGTTTATTTATTTATACACTTATATACAAAAAATGTTGAACCCCAGGGCTAAGGGTCGAGGGCGTGGGCATTCAATTACTGCAGGGGGCAGAGGCCGTGGTCCTGGGCAGGGTGAGACAGTACCTGCTGATGAGGGAGCTGTGGAACGCCGCAGAGCTACACTCCCTAGCTTCATGTCTCAACTTACAGGGACACGTGGTAGAGGACTGTTGAAACCACAACAGTGTGAACAGCTGATCTCGTGGATTGCGGACAATGCTTCAAGTAATTTGTCCACCAGTCAGTCTTCCACGCAGTCCACCCACGTTACCCAAGGGAGCACTCTTCTGGCTCCTCCACCTCAACCTCCTATCCCCCAGTCTGCCCCCTCCCAGGAAAATTTGGAATGCGATCCGGCATACTCTCAGGAACTGTTTTCTGGACCCTTCCCAGAGTCACAAACCACTTCTCAGGTTGCTGCTGACCTCGTTCCCGACGCCCAAGTTTTCCAACTGTCGCAGTCTGTAGGTGATGATGATGATGACAATGTTGAGTTAGTGGAAGAAGTTTGTTAAGAGGTGTCAGACGATGAGGAGACACGGTTGTCAGACAGTGGTGAAGTTGTTGTTAGGGGAGGAATTCCGAGGGGGGAGCAGACTGAGGAATCGGAGGATGACGAGGTGAATGACCCAAGGCGGAAGCGAGTGCTGCACCAGAACAGGTTGTAAGAGGCAGTGGTGTGGCCAGAGGAAGAAGCAGGGCCAGAGCTGGTGCATCAGCAGCAACTGTTTCACGTAGTGAAGCTCCCGTGGCGAGGCCTAGATGTTCGCAAGTCTGGAGGTTCTTTAAAGAAAGTGAGGATGACCGACGGACTGTGGTGTGCAACCTGTGCCACACCAGGATCAGCAGGGGTGCCACCACTACTAGCCTAACCACCACCAGCATGCGCAGGCATATGAGTGCTAAACACCCCACTCAATGGAACCAAGGCCGTTCACCACCTCCTGCGGGTCACACCACTGCTCCTTCCCCTGTGTCACTCGCTGCCTCTGCTAGTCAACCCCCTGCGTCACTCGCTGCCTCTGCTAGTCAACCCCCTGCCCAGGACTCCGGCACGAGCGCCTCCCGCCGGAAAACCACACCTTCGCCTCCACGATCCTCCACAGTGTCCACCAATGTGTCCCAGCGCAGCGTTCAGCTGTCTTTACAGCAGACGCTGGAGCGCAAGAGGAAATACAGTTCCACCCACCCACATGCCCAAGTCCACATCTCCAAATTGCTTAGCCTGGAGATGCTGCCCTATAGGCTGGTAGAGACCGAGGCCTTTCGCAATCTCATGGCGGTGGCTGCCCCTCGGTATTCCGTCCCCAGCCGCCACTATTTCTCCCGATGTGCCGTCCCATCCCTACACCAGCACGTGTCACATAACATCATCCGTGCCCTGACCAACGCTGTTTCTGAGAAGGTCCACCTAATCACGGACACGTGGACAAGTGCTGCCGGGCAGGGACACTATATCTCACTGACGGCACATTGGGTTAACTTGGTGGAGGCTGGGACCGAGAATGACCCTGGGGCCGCTCATGTACTGCCCACACCGAGGATTGCGGGGCCTACCTCGGTCACGGTCTCTCAGACGTACTATGCCTCCTCCTCCTCCGACCCCTCCTCCTCCTCCACTGAATTACCATCCGTGGGCATGGCGCCTTCAGTCGGTAGCTCTAGGCGCAGCAGCAGTGCCGTGGGTAAGCGCCAGCAGGCGGTGCTCAAACTGCTGAGCTTAGGTGACAAAAGGCACACCGCCCAAGAGCTGTTACAGGGCATCACGGCGCAGACCGATCTGTGGCTGGCACCGCTGAACCTCAAGCCAGGCATGGTTGTGTATGACAACTGGCGTAACCTGGTGGCGGCTCTGCAACTCGGCAGACTGACACATGTGCCATGCCTGGCCCACGTGTTCAATCTAATAGTTCAGCGGTTCCTCAAGACATACCCCAATCTGTCTGATTTGCTCACCAAGGTGCGCCGCATCTGTGCGCATTTCCGCAAGTCGAGCACAGATGCTGCCACTCTCAGGGCAGCGCAGCGCCGCCTACAACTGCCCGCTCACCGACTGTTGTGCGACGTGCCCACGAGATGGAATTCCACATTAAACATGTTATCCAGAGTTTACCAGCAGCGCAGAGCGATTGTAGACTGCCAGATGTCAACTTCCACCAGAGCTGGTAGTCAGGTCAGTCAGATTCCTCAAGTCTACAATGAGGAGTGGACGTGGATGTCTGATATCTGCCAGGTGTTGAGCAACTTTGAGGAGTCAACACAGATGGTCAGCGGCGATGCCGCCATTATCAGCCTCACCATCCCGCTGCTTTGCCTGTTGAAAAACTCACTGCTCAGCATCAAGTCGGATGCTTTGCGCTTGTCACAAGAGACGGTGGAGGAAGATACGTCGCTTGATAGCCAGAGCACCCTCCGGTCTGTTTCTCAGCGCGTATCGGAGGAGGGGGGATGAGGATGAGGAGGAAGAGGAGGAGAATGTCGGCGAGACAGTAGAGGGTACCAGTGCTCAGTCCTTAACTCTTGAGCGTGTATGGGCTGAAGAGGAGGACTTGGAGGAGGAGGAAATGGAGAGTCAGGCCAGTGAGGAGAGGGAATTCTTACGTGTTGGGACTCTGGCGCACATGGCAGACTTCATGTTAGGCTGCCTATCCCGTGACCCTCGCGTTAGAAGAATTTTTTCAAACACCGATTACTGGGTGTTCACTCTCCTGGACCCACGGTACAAGCAGAACCTTTCCACTCTCATCCCTGCAGAGGAAAGGAGTATGAGAGTGAATAGATATCAACAGGCCCTGTTGCACAAGCTGAAACAATCCTTCCCATCTGACGCCGCTAGCGGCAGAGGGCATGGTTCTGTGGGCCAAGTAGCGGGGGAGAGGAGGCGAGCAGGCAGCTTGTCCAGCACTGGCAGGGGAACGCTCTCCAAGGCCTTTGCCACTTTTATGTCACCCCAGCAAGACACTGTCACCTGTCCCCAGTCTAGGCAGAGTAGGGGGGAGCTGTACAGAAAGATGGTGAGGGAGTACCTAGCTGACCATACCAACGTCCGTAGCGATCACTCTGCTCCATACAACTACTGGGTTTCAAAGCTGGAGACGTGGCCTGAACTGGCGCTGTACGCCTTGGAGGTGCTGGCCTGCCCTGCCGCTAGCGTGCTGTCAGAGCGGGTATTCAGTGCAGCTGGTGGCGTCATCACCAATAAGCGTACACGCCTGTCAACTGACAGGCTGACGCTTATTAAAATGAACAAAGCATGGATTTCACCGGAATTCAAATCTCCTCCAGGGGAAAGCAGCTAAAGATTTAAATAACTTATGTATCCGATTCCTCTTCTCTACTCCTCCTACTCCTCCTCCATGTCGTCTTTGCCTAACGCTGACCCAAAAAACGCCATTTTTTAGAGGTCCAACTGGCACTCTTTTACCACAATTTTTCCGGAGGTCCACCTACAGGCCCTCTCTTCAAACAATTTTTCAGGAGGGCCCCCTACAGGCCCTCTATTCAAACAATTTTTCCGGAGGTCCACCTACAGGCCCTCTCTCCAATTCCAGTTTCCAGTTTTATTTGCGCAAACTGCGTAAATTATTATTTTTGGGATAGGTGTGAAAAATAATATTACCTGCGTATCTATATTGCCCAACATTGGATACGGTAGCAAGTAGAAGACCAAACACGTGCTGCCAACAGGGTTCCGCAAATTCCTGGTCCACAATGTCAAGGAGGTCGAGGTTCTGTTGATGAGCAACAAGTCCTTCTGTACTGAAATCGCCGACAAAGTCTCCATCTAAGAACCTAAAGACCATTGTGGAGAGAGCGGCACAGCTCGCCATCAAAGTGACGAACCCCAACGCCAGACTGCGCAGAGAAGATAACGAATAAATATCTCTGTGGTTATTTTTGCTAAATAAAAGTTAAATAAACACCAAAAAAAATTGATCTGTTCCTGTGCCTGATCCACCCAAGTTGAATCTGTCCCATCATGAGAAAGTCCCCACTGTAACTTGCTTCCCATACAACTACCTCACCCCCCGACACCTGTGTCTCGCCATTGTCCACCACCTCCTCAGACAACACTGGTAAATCCACACTGTCAGCACATGGAAACGGCAAAAGGCCTTGTGAATTGGGGCAGAGAATGTTGTGGGCTAGCACATCAGAGAAGGGGTAACTATGGGGTTCCAGGGAGTACGTGACCACATGCAATATCCACCTAAAAAGTCATGCCACACTTGATCAATCTCATAATTTACGACTGTACCGGTTGATGCTAAATTTTTAAGTTGGGGTCCTGCGTCGTCATTCTAAATCCATCCGGCTGTTATCACCACCACACACGCTAGCCCAGGGGGCACTCCTCTGGCTCTTCCAGCTCAACCTCCTTCCCCCCAGCCTGCCCCCCCACCTACAGGCCCTCTCTCCAAACAATTTACCCGGATAGGGGACGTATTAGATATTGTACTGATGTTTTTTTTTGGTTCTTCTTTTAATTGCCTCCTGACCTGTGATAGGCAGAGCATGGACACGTCCCCTTAGCTGCATTGGGAAAGACACTCCCCTGGCCAGAGCAAGCTCTTTTTCCGTTTTCCGTGTTCGAAAAATCCATGAAATATAGGGTCCCAAGATAGGGGACGTATACGGTATTAAACTGAGAAGAATCGATACCATACCGGTTGATGCTACAGTTTTTCAAAATCCATTCCGGCTGTTGTCATCACCACACACGTTAGCCCAGGGGGCACTCCTCTGGCTCTTCCAGCGAAACCTCCGGCAGGTGAAGCTCCGGCCCCACACATGTCACACAGTACATACATACACATAAACATAAACACACATATAGACAAACAAACACACATACATACTTACATGCTCCCGGCAGGTCTTCGGAGCGTCGGAGGGACAGGACGGCTCGCACAGGTGATGATTCCCCACAGCGCCCTCTGTTGGGCACCTGGTGGAATCGTCATCTGTGCGCGCCGTCCTGTCCCTCCGACGCTCTGAAGACCTGCCGGGGAGCATGTAAGTATGTATGTGTATTTGTATGTCTATATGTGTGTGTATGTTTATGTTTATGTCTATGTCTGTATGTGTGTATGTGTAGCCGGATCCGTAATGGACTCCATTGAAAGTCAATGGAGGGCGGATCCGGTTACCATTATGGTCACACCAGACGGATCCACCCCCATTGACTTGCATTGGGGGTCATTCCGGATCCGTCTTGGTGCGGATGCCTGGACCGGAGAGCAAACCGCAGCATGCTGCGGTTTGTTCTCCGGTCTGAAGACGGAACGGAATGCTTTCAGGAGCATTCCGTTGTCTTCAGTTCAGTTTTGTCCCCATTGACAATGAATGGGGACAAAACTGAAGCGTTTTATTCCGGTATTGAGCCCCTATGACGGAACTCAATACCGGAATTTTAAAACGCTAGTGTGAAAGTAGCCTAATTTAAGCTGCATTCACTGCATCCCAATTTCTATCAGTGATATCTTCCCCTATACTGAATATATTGTTGTCGTTCTGGTATTGTCTGAAAGCTTTCAAACAATACAAAGCTCCTATCTCTAGCTGGTATCAAACCAAAGATATGAGCAGCTAAAGCAGCCGCCCCCCTGGTATTATCATCAGTGTACGGACCCACATAAAGTTAAGTTATTTTTACCCAACAGTCAAAGCCGTAAATAAATTCCACAAAATAATGTAAAAATTTCAGTTTTTTTTAATCTTTCCTGCTAAAAATAAATAAATAAGTTATTTAGTACACTATATATACCCCAAAATGGTTCCTTAAAAAAAACCTACAACTAATTCTGCAAAATAAAAAAAATTTAGAAGAAAAAATTAAAACGTTCTTAGAGATGAGCGAGCATGCTCGGGTGCAATTTTCGCGTATTTGCGTATGCATTTTAAAATCTATACGCTAATGCATATTCATATTTTAATCTGTACACTAATGCGTACGAATTTTAAAAATTTGTACGTTATGCGTACGCATTTGTGTACAGATTAAAATATGCGTATGTATTAGCGTACCGATTTTAAAATGCGTGCGCAAATACGCGAAAATTGCACCCGAGCATGCTCGCTCATCTCTAGTTCTGACTACTAGAAAAATTAATGATGTAGAGCCACAGTGCTCTTTTATTAGCTGACAGCATGCTCCATGGAACAGGATCGGATTTAACTCTGATCCTGGACATTTAACCCCCTGGATGCCACAGGCTGTAGTGACAATGACACCCAAGGCAGGCCCTAAAGGGCTGCTTGTCAAAGTTATCAAAAAGTTGTATGTACCCCATAATAGTACCAATGAAGACTGTACCTCGTTCTGCAGATAACAAGCTTTCCACGCAGCCTGTTGATGGAAAAATAAAAATGTGATGGGTCATAGAAGGCAGCGACCCAAACATAAATGTTATTTTCATCCTTCCACTCCAAAAAAAATTATGAATAAAAGTTATGCAATACATTTTATGTACCCAAGAATCATGACATTACGAAATACAACTCAAGCTTTTGGAGGGACAAAAAGGAAAAAAGAATCTTTAAGTCCTCAAATCAACCCTCCAGTTCTAGAAAATATTCACGTTATCGGGGCCAAAACACTTACCTGGTGCCCTCCTTTTCATTGCTTCAGCTGCAGATCCGCCAATTGACGGGCTCCTCCTGTGCTATCCAAGATGGCCGCGCTTCTTCTCAGACTACCTGATGCACACTGCTATTGGATTGGTCAGCACTGCCCATGTGAGGACGCAGCGCGGCCATCTTGAGTGGCAGAAGAGGAAGGCCTATGTATATAACTACTGGAACCAGTCTGGCACCCAGAGGAATGCGGCCTTCATATTAGATGTTCACAATCTGTTAATCCCTGGTTAACAAAGGCAGAGATTTACAAATTGCAAATCCACTGTTTTGTCCTGACCTGCCATGAATACTTTTCATTCATCGTCTGCAAATGACCCTGCAATAGACTTTAGCAAATTCACATGTGATGTAAGGGAACAAGTCTGATCACCGACTCCTTCCCCTCCCCCGCTGTGGAAAGCGCTATCAGTAGTGTGATGAAATGCTTGCATTTACATCAGATACATAAAAATAATGTGCATGGCCCAACTAGATAGTCCTGTTGTGTTGGGTTCACATCGCCGTTATGCATTCCTTTATTGTTTTCTGTTATAACGGAATCCATAGGACGGAAATCAAAACGCAAGCCTTTAAAGGGTTATACTCATCTTAGACAATGGGGGCATATCACTTGGATATGCCCCCATTGTCTTATAGGTGCGGGTCCCACCGCTGAGACCTGTACCTATATAGAGATCAGAGGGAGGAGCGCTGCGCCTGAAGGACCCCAGGTTTCCCGCTGCTCCCATAGAAATGAATGGGAGCGCATCCTCGGCCACCGCTCCCATTCATTTCTACGTAGCCGATGGAAAATTTTTGCTGGCCCCATAGAAATGAATGGAGGGCGGCTGCGCACGCGCAGTGCGCTCTCCTTCAGTTTCGGGGCTCCGCTCTCAATATAGGTGCAGTTCCCAGGGGTGGGACCCGCACCTATAAGACAATGGGGGCATATCCTAGCAATATGCCCCCATTGTCCAGGATGAGAATACCCCTTTCCGTTTTGATCTGTCATAATAGAAGTCTATGGACAATGATAATGGATTCATCTGGTTTCCGTTATGCAGGACAGAAAACAAAGCCCTGTCTACACTACATTAACACAATAGTGGAAAAAAAAAGATGGTAAAAACGGCAAAATGGTCTGTTATTTACAGACGTTTTTTCACTGATGCCTTTCTGAGAAACGGACATTAAAAACGTCCACCTTCAATTGTATGGGGGCTGTCAGTCAGTGAACACGGACAAAATAGAACATGTTATTCACTGGCGGTAAAAAAAAAAAAAAAAACCTGTCGTGAATAACCCCATAGACTACCATTGTTCTTAAAACAGCTCACATATAGTATGACACCGTGACCTTTGCAACCCGTATAATAAAGGTATAAGATATACATAACATTATTTATAACACCCAGTTAAAAAGCTATAACAATGGAATTGGTTTTTTTTTTCCTGTCTCCCCCCCCTTAAAAAAAATGTTCATCATTAAGTCCCATGTATCCCCAATTTTTTTTTTTCATGAGACGTGCTATTATTGTGTAGCAGTAGTAAAAAAACAAATAAAACAGATCTAGCCATAATGATAGTGATCCAGTAACATGCTAGATGCTAAGTAAATGTAAAGTGCAGAGAACAGTGGTGGAATTGCTTTTTTTCCCATTACCATCACAACAATATTTAAAGAGGACCTTTCACCACTCCTGACATGCCTGTTTTAATAGCTTCATGCATTCCCCATGTAATAACAATTCTGGAACATCTATTCTTATGTCTGTAAGTTGTGCCATTCCTTTATTATTTGCACTAGAAGTTATGAATGGATTGCTATTTGCCTTCAGTAAAGGAACAGAGGGGAGGTAACAAGTTGGGGGTGTGTACCTGCACAGTCTGAACATGGCAGCACTGATTGGCTACAGTCAGTCTGTGCAGGGACACACCCCCAACTGGTTACCTCCCCTCTGTTCCCTTACTGAAGGCAAATAGCAATTCATTCACAACTTCTAGTGCAAATAATAAAGGAATGACACAACATAGAGCCATGAGAATAGATGTTCCAGAATTGTTATTACATGGGGAATGAATGGAGCTATTAAAACAGGCATGTCAGGAGTGGTGAAAGGTCCTCTTTAAGCGGTATTACACAGCCCGATGTGGTAGATGATTGCTTCCCTCGAGGCAATTGTCTGCTCACTAGTGGAGGAGACTGCTGCTATTACATGCAGCGATCTCCTCCACAGCACGGGTAGGAGTGATCGCTATGCCATCGCTCGTCCCCTGGTTTGCCGGCAGCAGATGGTTATCAGACACCACAATTTGCCGCAGGGGCGGACTGGGAACTTAAAGTGGCTCTGGAAAAAATACTAAAAGTGGCCCCGTTTTGTAGTCTGGTCCAAATTGATGGAAGGCAGGGCCACCAATACCATATTGTGGCACATTATACCCCCCAACAGAGCCAAGTACCACAGTCCATCACAAAACACTGCCAGCAGCACAAAATACATCCCCAAAAACTTCCACTGGCCGGCCATGAGGAGGACTCAGGCGGCCCACTGGGGCAGCGGCCCACCGGGAAATTTCCCTGTTAGGTCTATGGCCAATCTGCCCCTGATCTGCCGCCTGCAAATGATAATTTGATCGAGCATTTGCTTGTTCATCTGGCAATCGGCGGCTGTGTTACACTGCAAGATGATCGCTAATGAGTGTTCATGTGAAGTTTGCGAACAGTTAATAAGTTATATATGACCCAAAATGGTGTCACCAGAAATACAATTCACCATGCTATGTTGACAGAAAAATAAAAAGTTATATCTAGAAAATAATGAAAAAAGAAACATTTTTGGAAACCACCCATCTCTACATCCATGGTAGTCTTGTCCTGGTAGTTTAGGTGACAGCTCTGGCCAGTCGATATCACCGTCACAATGATATCGGACCAGTCAAACACTGAATTCATTCAACCGGTCTGATCTGCTGTGCGCTCAGTACAGTATGGCCCATAAGCTGGGGCCTGTGAGGGTTTGTCGCCCCTGCTTAACCACTGGGTCCTTAAAGGGTACACAGGATAAGGGATAACTATTAGATCGGTGGGGGTCCTACCACTGGAACCCACACCGATAATGAGTTCCCGTACCCCCTGCAGCCCCCCTGAAATGAACAGAATGGCCAGTCGCACATACGTGTGGCTTCCCCATTCATTTCTATGGGAGTTCTGTAGATAGCTGAGTACAGTGCTCCGGAATATGCAGAATTCCCATAGAAATGAATGGAGCTGCTGTGTGCATGTGGGACTGGCCGCTCCGTTCATTTCAGGGGGGGGCTGAAGGGGGTATGAGGCCCCCGTTTACATGATTGGTGGGGGTCCCAGCAGTAAGACATAGTTATCTCATAGTTATCTCCTTTCCTGTGGCTAGGGGATAACTTGAAACAACCAGAATAGCTGCTGCTCATTACCTTTGCATTGATGTAGGTATTTTTTTTTTTTTTTTTTTTTACACTCCTATACTCACTTTTTCCCCAAGTATAAGAGCTCCACACTGTTATGAAAATGGCCTGGGCTCAAGCTGATTTCTGGTACGTGTTTCATAGGACGCATTACATTGCCGTTTCTGCAGATCCAGATTGCTGCTTCAGAGGCTTCATCATTTCTGTTTCTGCGGAAAAAAAAATTAAAAAAACATGAGAGAGAACACCTTGAAGTGATTTCCATGTCCCCGCTTCCCTTATTTATTTATTTTTTTTTGCCATGGTGATAACTGGTGACGTCATCCTGTTGACATCAGATCCTTGTGGTCATATGATAATATCCATGTGATGTGCGGCTATAGCATCTGGACGAGGTGGGTGACTGGAGATGGATGACCCATAACCATGGGTGTGTTGTTATCGCATCTCCATGGCCTCTGAACAGTGGATAACGGGCAGAATCACTACGCCTATACTGGTAAATTACCTATTTTTGTCCTTTCTGTGACAACATTTTTTTTTTAAATTTTATGAAATACTAAGATCATGGGTAAGTATGGGAGTGCACAGATTGCTGCAAGTATACAGGCATGCATGGATCTGTTAGGCATGTGTGTTTATAGGGAAAGGAGGTTAAAGGGGTTATCCCATGACTAATGTAAAAAAAAAAAATATCAGACATCATATAGAACATGACAATCTCTAACAAAGCTAGAACCAGCCCTGTACCTCACATGGATCCAGAGATCTCCACATTCATTGCTCTGCTCAATTTATATCAAGCTGACAGCTCAAGGGAGTGTCTTTTCTGCTGCAGCCAAGTGGGCGTGTCTCAGCTCTAAGGGATTATGCACACAACCATTGGATGTTTTGCGGTCCATACATTTCGGAGCCGCAAAACACAGATACTGGCCATGTGCATTCCGTATTTTGCGGAGCAGCTAGGCCCTAATAGAACAGTCATATCCTTGTCAGTAATGCGAAAGAAAATAGAGCATGTTGTATTTTTTTTTGCGGAATGGACATGCGGAAACAGAATGCACTCACAGTAATTTCTGTTTTTTTGCAGCCCCATTGAAATGAATGGTTCTGTATACGGCTACCACAATTAAAATAACCAAAAGGATAGGGGGCACACTAGCAACGCAAACGGAGTGCACGAGTGGTTCAAAAGCAGTAATCACTAAACCAAACAAAGAAAACCACAATAAAGTGCAGTAAAAGCAATAGAATAATTTTATTGGACAGCACAATTATATATACATCTAAAAAGTGTATACAATAGACCATGTGCTGGTAAAAATAAAACCAAACACATATACACAGACCACCAAAGTCCATAAATAGGGACCCACATGTATAGTCTGGGTAGGTAAAGATACCCATAAAATATTAGACAATACACAACCACAAAGACATAGTCAATGAATGATAAGGTAGCATCAAAGAGATGTAAAGTAATACCTGGTACAAATTGCCGTATTGCAAACCCCGGCCTGATAGGGAGCAAGCTTATGCACACGAACGTACCAGTCTTTTGGTCCACAAAACACCGGTCGAGTGCATGCAGCCATTTCTTTTTTAACTCCTGTAGAAATGTCCTAATAAACGAGTATAGGACACATTCTATCTTTTTTGTGGGGCTGCAGAAGGGACATACAGATGTGGACTGCACATGGATGCATCATTTGTGGCACCATTGACGTGAATAGGTCTAAATCAGATCTGCAAAAATGCGGATCAGATGCAGACCGAACATGCGGTCGTGTGCATGAGACCTAAATCTGTGAGGAAACTGACATTTCCTGTAGTGCCACCTCTGCCCCACTTCTCTGTGTGGATGTCCTGGGGACAGATGGCCCTTACTCTCAGGTAGTACCTGCACTGTGGCAGGGAACCTCTTAGCCTGGGATTGATTTCCTTCCCTGAACCACCCTGGCCTCCATGGTCCACAATCTGAGAGATTTATCAAAACTGGTGCAAACGGAACCTAGCTTAGTTGCCCATAGCAACCCATCTGCTTGATCCTTTCATTTTCCAAAGGAGCTCTGAAGAATGAAAGGTGGAATCTGATTGGTTGCTATGGGAAACTAAGCCAGTTTCCCTTTGTACCAGTTTTGATAAATCTGCCTCAATACCTGGGAGTATAGCAGCACTTGTAAATGTGCATTGTCTGTATGTTGGACGCCATAGACAGAACTTGTGTGCCCTGATACAGGCGGCAAATGCAGTAGCCATCATTTCTTCAGTGATATAGCTGTTAGGTGAAGAAAATGAGGCCCTTATAATGGCACTCTTAGAGGGGTTCTCCAGGCTTGTACCTAAAATACCTGTGGACAAAATACACTTTGAGCAATGCTTACCCGTCCGTTGCTTCACCTTTTCCGTGATCCGGGCTGGGATGATATGACCACCCAACTTTCTATAGGCTCTTTCCCTGATGTCCTGACTGTATGTGCTCTTCTTTCTTAATGTGCAGCTACATCTACATCATACAGCTGAACAGGAGAAAAGAAGAGCACATCCATGTCAGAGGAAGAGCCTGTAGTCAGTCATGTGATCCCAGCTGGGATCGCAGAATCGGCAGAGCAACTGAAGTTTAAGTACTGCTTAAGTATATTCTCGCTACAGGTTTGCTGAAAGAGACCTTTTAGGTACAGGCCTGTAGAACCCCTACAGTAGGTACAAGTTATCCCCTATCCTACCGCTGGGACCCCCACTGATCAGAAGAACAGGGGCCCCGTACCCACTACAGGCCCCTTGCTGCTCCCTTGAAATGTTGCACGTGCCTGCGGCTGCTCCGTTAATTTATGTGGGCTTGGCCGCTCCGGTCATTTTATGGTAGCAGCAAGGGGCCTGTAGGGGGTACAGGGCCCCCGTTCTCCTGATCAGTCGGGGTCCCAGCGGTAGGACCTCCACAGATCTGATAGTTATCCCATATTCTGTGGATAGGGGATAACTTGAACCTACTGGAATACCCCTTTTAAGTCCTTCCTCTTTCCTCATTGTAAGTTGTATATGTACTGTATCAAGCCTGATTCACACGTCAGTGTTTTGGTCAGTGACCTCCATCAGTGATTGTGAGCAAAAACCAGGATTGGAGCCTTCACAGACATAAGGTATAAGTTAAAGATCTGCACCTGTTCTGTGTTTTTTACCTGTACCTGTTTTTGGCTCACTATCCCGGACATGTGAATGAGGCTTGATACAGTACATATGACTGAATTTTATCTGAGCAATGAAACTGTGGGTTAATTCAGCAATTCACATAATCTACAAGTGCAGAGCGCCCTCTTGTGTTGTTACCTGCATTTGTAATTACAGAGTTGAACACTAGAGGGAAACATTGCTACCAGTTTCCATTCTGTTTCTCTATTCTAACTACACTCAGGTCTTGTTCACATTTACATACAGTACTTCTTAGAAAAAAAGGGGGGGTCAGTCAGCACATCCCACTGTGCAGGTGCACGTTGCTATGGCTAGATACACAAAGAAAAGAAAATAAATACAATGCAACAGCACTCTGCAAACCAAATAAAGTACAAAAATGCCATAGTAATATAAAATATTTTGATGCTAATGCTTTATTAACCCCTTCAACCCCAGGCCTGTTTTCACCTTCATGCCCAGGCCATTTTTTGCAAATCTGACATGTCACTTTATGTGGTAATAACTTTGGAACGCTTTTACTTATCCAGGCCATTCTGAGATTGTTTTCTCGTCACATATTGTGCTTCACGACAATAGTAAATCTGTGGCAAAATATTTCATTTTTATTTATAAAAAAATACCAAATTTACCAAAAATTTGGAAAAATTAGCAAATTTCCAAATTTCAATTTCTCTACTTTCAAAATAAATAGTAATACCTCCAAAAATAGTTATTTTACATTCCCCATATGTCTACTTTATGTTGGCATCATTTTATAAATGTCATTTTACTTTTTTAGGACGTTAGACGGCTTAGAAGTTTAGAAGCCATTTTTCAAATTTTCACCAAATTTTTGGTAAACTGCTGTGCGAGCACATGGCAGGACTCAGAACGGAAGGAGTGGCATATGGATTTTGCAGAACAGCTTTTGATGGATTGGGTTTGCAGGAGCTATTGATTTTTATTTTTTTGAGTTATTGTCTTATGTGTGGGCTCATTTTTTGCAGGATGAGGTGACGTTTTTATTGGTACCATTTTGGGGTACATAACACTTTTTTATTGCTTGGTATTACACTTTTTGTGAGTCAAGGTGAAAAACAAATAGCGGTTTTGGCATAGTTTTTTAAAAAATTTTTTTACAGCATTCACCTGAGGGGGCAAATCATGTGATATTTTTATAGAGCAGGTTGTTACGGACGCGGCGATACCCAATATGTCTACCATTTTTATAAAATTTTACACATTAGATTTATTTTTGAACAGAATAAAATCTTTTTTTGTGTTGTCATTTCCTGAGAGCCATATTTTTTTAATTTTTTGGGCGATTGTCTGGTAGGGTATCATTTTTGCGGGACAAGATGACGGTTTCATTGGTACCATTTTGGGTTGAATACGCCTTTTTGATCGCCTGCTATTACACTTTTTGTGAGGCAAGAGGGGAAAAAATGGTTTTGGCATAGGTTTTTTAAAAAATTTTTGCAGCATTCACCTGGGGGGCCATCTCATGTAATATTTTTATAGAGCAGGTTGTTACGGACGCAGCGATACCCAATATGTCTAACATTTTTATTTTTGGAAAGTTTTACACAATATATTTATTTTTGAACAGAATAAAATCTTTTTTTTTTTGTGTTACCATATTCTAAGAGCCATATTTTTTTTATTTTTTGGGTGATTGTCTTAGGTAGGGTATCATTTTTTGCGGGACGAGATGACGATTTTATTAGTACCATTTTGGGGTAAATATGCCTTTTTGATTGCGTAGTATTACACTTTTTGTGGGGGGAAGGTGACCAAAAAATGGCTGTTTTGGCACTGTTTGTTTTTATTTTTTTATTTTTTACTGTGTTCACCTGGCAGGATGGATTATGTGATATTTTTATAGAGCCGGTCGATACGGACGCGGCGATACCTAATATGCCTACTTTTTCTTTTTTTTTTTTCTTTTTTTAACAATTTTTTTTACTTTATTGGGGGAAAATGGCGTTTTTTTTTTTTACTTGCAACTTTTATTATTTTTTTTTAACTTTATTTTTTAACTTTTTTCACCTTTTTTTTTTTTTTTTTTTATAAACTTTTGGGGGTCTGATCCCCTTTACAATGCATTACAATACTGTTGTATTGTAATGCATTGGCTGTAAGTGTATTACTCACAGTAATACACTTACAGCCTGCTTCCTGTGCAATCCAGGGGGCTGGATCGCACAGGCTCGCAGGGATGGCAGCCACGATGCCTCAGGAAGGCATCGGGCTGCCATCCAAGGCATCGGGTCCCCGTCACAGCAGCGCGGGGACCCGATGGCCCCCAACTCGCCATCCTGAACATGCGGCACACCTCATGTGCTGCGCTCAGTGCTGATCGCGGCACATGAAGGGTTAATGTGCCGACATCTGTGTTTTCACCGATGCTGGCACATTCCCCAGGGGTCTGGCACCTGGGCACAGCCGGACCCCCGCCGCTGATCCTGCACCCGCCCGATCAGCGCGCCGTAATAGTACGGCGCTGGGCATTAAGTCCCGTCACGCAGTGCCGTACTATTACGGCGCTGGGCGTTAAGGGGTTAAATGAGTGTAGCATTAGCATCAAAATATTTTATATTACTATGGCATTTTTGTACTTTATTTGGTTTGTAGAGTGCTGTTGCATTGTGTTTCTTTTCTTTTCTTTGTGTATCTAGCCATAGCAACCAGCACCTGCACACTGGAATGTGCTGACTGACCCCCCCCTTTTTTTCTTTGTAGTTTGTACTGGAGGTGTGGCTACTCCATTTAGTCATGCACTCCTGACCAGCCTGTCTGCCCCATAGGCTGATTTTAATCAGTATAAAGGCGTAGTCTGCTCTTAGTATAGAGGTATAGAGTGGGCTCGGCATGCATGTTGGTACCTGCATCCCTGGATTTAGTGGAGGCCTTTGAAGCACCAGAAATGGTAAAAGGCAGAGTGGACCCAGCATACAGGTGGAACTAACACCCCCTGAATTTTATGGAGGCCATTATGGCACATAACAGGTAGGAAATAGTGTTAGGTTCCCGTCTTACAGAGATCGCCTTGACGTTTGGCAGACGGGCCCAGATAATTTTGTACAAAATATATTTGCCAAGAATCTCAAATTTACTAAATGAGTGTAGCATTAGCATCAAAATATCTTATATTACTATGGCATTTTTGTACTTTATTTGGTTTGCAGAGTGCTGTTGCATTGTATTTATTTTCATACAGTACTTCTCATCAAATTGGTAAAACTCTAGATTTTCATACAGTCTACATTTCTAGATCATCATTCTTTATCACATTGCCTTAAACCAAACCTATATTCTCCCATAGAAGTTATGGAAGTGTGTTATATCAATATATCCCTGCACAACTGAGATACAACCACAGTGTATGAACATGATTGACTTGAAAGGGTGCTTGCTGGATTTCACTGTGCAGCCCCATCCTCAGTGACGGCTGTGCTGTTATTTTTACCCTCCACGCCTCCCCTGTTCAGCTGCTATGAGTGCTGTTAATGTTGATGCCCATTAGCCATGAATTGTTAATGGCTGAGATGACATTCATTGATGTTGCGCGTTGGGGATCACCCATCTGACAGTTCACTGCTATTCAGTGCTGAAGCTAACGGGACTGATAGTGAGGGAACAGCACATAAGTCAGCGATGATGGGTATGGTATCCCAGTCCCCTTTAAGGCTACCTGCCGACGTTGTGGATTAGGCTACTTTCACACGGCAGAGGACACAATACTGGAATTAATCCGTTTTGATTTTGCACATCAGGATGCATCCGTTTTGTTATGATGTGGTTGTGTGAAATCAAGACGGGGAAAAAAACTCCTCCGTCACTAAATACATTGAAAGTCAATGGGTGACAGATCCGTTTTTTTTAAGCTCCTAACAAAATCCGCCACTGAAAGCAATTTAAGTCAATTTTTTCAGTTTTTATGACCAGACACAAAGTTGCAGGAGGGGAGAGGATGTATGAGCGATGTATCCCACTGTATGCCTATACAGCGGGATACGTTACAGCCTTCTGTCAGAGGTACTCGTCAGGAGACCTCCTGCTGTATACCTCTAAGGCTTCATTCACACGACCGTATTTTGTTTCCGTTCCGTTTTTTTTGTGGAACCGTATGTGGAACCATTCATTTCAATGGGTCCGCAAAAAAAAAACGGAAGGTACTCCGTGTGCATTCCGTTTCCGTATGTCCGTATTTCCGTTCCGCAAAAAAGATAGAACATGTCCTATTCTTGTCCGTTTTGCTGACAAGGATAGACATTGTTTCAATGGATCCACAAAAAAAAAAACGGAAACACGGATGCCATACAGAACGTCATCCGTTTTTTTTGCGGACCGCAAAACACATACGGTCGTGTGAATGAAGCCTTAACATAATGTGAACCCATCCTAAGGGTATGGCCACATCGTCAGGTTTTTTGATGCAGTTTTTGAAGTCAGAATCAAGAGTGGATCCTAAAAGGAGAGAAAGTGTAAAGGACAGAGACAACTTCTCTTGAAAAATGGCTGCCAAAAAACTGCATGTGTGACCATACCCTGAAGGTGTTTTACCATGTATGTATATTACTATGTAATGCAGGATTGGTTGTGGAGGGGAGGGATTTTTCTCCCACATTCTTTTTCGTATGTGAAGTAGCAGGCAAGAGACTCTTATCCGTGAGGTAATTAATTAATACAGAGGATGGATATTTAAAGGGGTTATGCCATGAAAATGTATTACATGACAATCTCTTTCTAATAAAGCTAGACCTAGCCCTGTACCTCCCCAAAGCTTGACAACAGTTGCGTACATGAGCCCTTAAATCGAGAGTGTGAGACTGAGGTGAACAAGATATAAGGAGAACGACAAACAGCAGGTGGCGCTAGACAGATACATTTTATAAAGTAACTCACTGGCTATACCAAATTTTTAATTACATGCAATTACAAAAGTATTCAGATCCAGGTGCTGGGTTGAAAATGTATACTTTTCTTTTGGACAGCCCCTTTAACAGCGCCAGAAGGCCTGGGGACACAGACTGTCTGTGAGAGAGTGAAAGGTTGCGGAAAGTCTTGTTCTGTGCTGGCAGAGAGATGCGCTCCAGCTATTAGTGAGGGGTGGGATTTGTATAGGTAGTGCTGGACAGGCCAGGATTTCTGTTGCTGTTTTTGATTGATTTTATGTTTTTTTCTGAATAAAGCCTGACTATGTGTCAGCTTACACTAATAACTTGCCATTGGCTTACTTTGGATGGAGCAGATAAATGTCCGTTTTCCCCAGCAAGTGACGATCCTGAGCAAATCTCACAATATGTATGTTTCAGTTTTATGTGAGTAGCACTGGTGCATTGTGGACACCTGGTGACAGAATTACAAAATGTGGAGAGTATGTCGCCTGTCACCCGCCCAGCAAACAGGACTGTGAACAGAGCAATATGTGCAGACACCTGGAAATGTTTTCCAAGGTCGCAGCACCTGATAACAGATACAGTCTCTTATCTGACTTGGTTTGGAAACAGGAACAGATTCACACACTGAACCAGAGAGCAGAAACAAGTATTTAGTAGTTGATCTTAAAGGGGTTCTCTGGGAATTGGATATTGATGACCCATCAGTATAGGTTGGGGTCCAACTCCCGGGACCCCCACGATCAGCTGTTTGCAGCACCACAGTGCTCAGTGAATGCTTAAGCCTCCCCCTAGACCAGTGACGTCATGTTCATCATTCACATGGCCTAGGCGCAGCTCTGTCCTATTCAAGTGACTGGGGCTGGGCTGCAGTACCGAGCACAGCCGCTATACTATGGATGGCGCTGTGCGTGCTGAGCCCTGAGGAGGCCACATTGTGGGTCTCCACAGCTGATTGGTGGAGGTGCCAGGAGTCAGACCCTTGCTGATCTAATATTGAACTATTCTGAGGATAGGCCATTAATATCAAATTCCTGGATAACCCCTTCAAGTTGAAACTCCAGGTTTGGCCAAACATCAGCAAGTTTAGCGGGGCAAAGAAAGGTGTTGGGGTTCATCGTTTTACGCGGGTCTTTGATTCATCCCCGCGCTGCCAGAGTATGTACATGATTTATGCCTCGTCATACGCCTCACGTGAAAATCTACCCCACTCTCTATGGAACAGAGTGACCATTTGCGGCTGTGTGCAGCCACTCGCACACATTCATTTCTATGGGAGTTCTGGAGTACAACACATATAGTGGAAAGCATATGATGAAGCCCCCATAGGAGTAATTTTTGAGGTGAAATGCGGTGTGATAAATGTATCTGTACTGTATAGATGATTAGTGTCCCACCTGTGTCTCATTGCATTCTGCTGTCACAATATGCTGGGAGTTGTAGTTTTGCAATGACTGGAAAGCAGCACCTTGGAGACAATTACTATCGTTTGAGTTGTGGATTTCCTACTGTCCTATAAAGCTTATAATAATGTTACTATTCACATCAGATGTCTTTATTGTGCACCACATTATCTGACATATAGTGCGAGTTTTTCTATTTATTGGATGTCCTGTTCCCTGTAGAAGCCATGAGCGGTCAGGGAGCGTCTTGTCTGGTGCTATGTAATAATGCACTCACCTTCCTTCTGCATGCAGCTCTTTTCCTATATGATTCTCCATCACTGCCAGGTGACCAGACTCCAGGAGAGTGTGCATCTGTCAGCTCATAGGGTCCAGAGTCCAGGATACTCAGTAAACTATGAACACCGTCCTCTGGTTGATTGGCTTGGGTGGAGGAGAGTCCTTCCACAGCCCACCTTAAAGGAGGAGTCTGCATGTCAAGGGGCTGCTTCTCACGCCACTAAACTTGCTGAGCTGTACAGAATGCAAATCAGCCATTTGCCTTTTGTACCCTGTCTGCCAGTGGGACGTTACCTCAGTGTGCTGCCAGAATGATAATTAATGCGTCGCTGTTAATCCCACTGTGGAAAATTAGGCTAAATTCCTCCAGCCATAGTTAAATCGCCCAGAGTGAAAGACGGCGACATTTCAGCTTGTAGGTCTCAGAAAAGTGTTGGGCCTAGGTCACATTTTATTTTATAGCACTCCAGCTGTTCTGAAACTACAACTACCAGCATGCTCCATTCACTACAAGAACAGCATAGCAAGTGTGCATGCTGGGAGTTGTAGTTTCACAGCAGCTGAAGGTTTCTGACCTCTATTCTAGCTGGTTCTGTATAGTTTATTCACTCTTTGGTGATGCTGCATGCTGTAGATGAGGTGTTTTGCCTCTTTAAAGGGAACCTGTTATCAAGATTTAGACCCCAAATCACCAATAACCTGTTATCCAGAACAGTGACAGCTTCACAAAGATATTCAGAGAGATTTGAGGTACCACAGGAAAAGAAGGAGTCACGTAGGTAGAGCCACAAGCCACACTGGCTGATCCTTATTTTGGTCTAATTGACGTCCCACAGGCCAAGTGTGTCATCTCGAGCCATCTCTTGTGGCATCTGACATGTGCCCCGTAAGGTCACCTAATTAATAAAAATGCAAGTCGCAAAAAAACACTTGTGTGTCCTGTGTTTCATATTTCCCATAGATCTTCAGCTAACATCTGGAGCAGAGGTTTTTACAGCAAAAAAAAAATCCTGCAAAGACGCCACTAAACACAAAAAATGCCAGAACAAACTGTAAAAACACCGCTATGGAGTTTTTTTTTTTTCCCCCATCATAGTCCTTACAAATGCTAGCGAAGGCTAGGGCGTTCTTTAATAGGATTGCAGGAATTGCCTTGATGTTTGCTGCTCTTCACACTTGCGGATTTTTCTGTGAATTTAGATTTACTGAATAAGGCTACTTTCACACTGGCGGCAGCAGGGTCCGGCAGGCTGTTCTGGCGGGCATACAGCCTGCCGGATCTGTGCTAGCGTTAGCCTACCATGACGCCAGAAGTCCACTCCATAGGAGCGGGCCGGGAGGCGGCCGGACAAAAACCGCAGAGTTCTGTAGTTTTTGTCAGTCAGCCTCTCGGTATGTTTGCCGTGCTGCGGCCGGACCTTCGGCCTGCCCCCATTATAGTGAGGGGGCCAGAGTGGACTTCCGGCGGCACGGTGGGCTAACGTTAGCACAAATCTGGCAGGGCGTTCCACTGCTGCAACAGCCTGCCGGACCCTGCTTACGGAAGTGTGAAAGTAGCCTAAGGTGTCTCTACACATTATATACATGTAAATCTATGTGTATGGGGGGCCTCCTGACTAATACCCCCCCCCTTCCTCCCAAGCGGCAGATGTCAGGAGAAAGAAGAGTTGACTTTAAAAATTCCCAATCCTGTTCTCCTCAGGGGACATAATCAGCCAGCAGAGGTTTCTGGCACTGGAGGCTAGGCTGTCCAAGCTTGCATGTGTCCACCAACAGTAGTCTATATGTATAGCCAGCTTTACACCTTTACTTATATCTGCCTATTATTTACTTATTTCTCAATTTTGCTCTCATTCCTTAGGTTTTGGGTAGACAACTAATATCTGTTCAGCGCAGTTGGCCTATTACCTCATGGAGAGCAGCAAGTACAACATTTAAGGTGAGGAGTGCAGTGACATAGATGGACATAATGGAAGTGCGTGTCACGTTCACATCAGAACATCATTCCATTTGGGCTTTTTTTGTACAGCCTATTGAATGCATGAAATATACTTGAATGTCTCCTTTTCCCTTCTTCAATTTAGTCGGCAGACCTGAAAGTGGAATTGAACAAACATCCTAAGAAAAAGCTGGCGGTGTCAGACTTGGTGTTTGGAAAAACATTTACTGACCATATGCTGACCATAGAATGGAGCAACGAGAAAGGCTGGGGAAAGCCAGTCATTAAGCCCTTCCAAAACCTTTCCCTTCACCCCGCTTCTTCTGCACTGCACTACTCAGTGGAGGTAAGATGTCAGGATCCAGGAGGTGATGGCATGGAAATGGGACCTTCTCAGGTGTAGCGGCAGAATCTGATTTCAGTGGTCTGTTACTGGAGAGTTAAAGGGGTTGTCCAAGTTATATATATTGATGACCTATCCTTGGGATAGGTCATCAATATCAGATCGGCGGGGGTGCCCGCTGTTGGACCCTTGTATAGGAGCGATTGAAATGAATGGGTCAGCTTGGCGACAGCGAGCAGGTAAGCAATGAAGAGGAGACAGTGCTGGCATGGCGAGCGCTTTCTCTTCAAACAGCTGATAGGCGGGGGTGCTGGCTGACGGACCCCTGCCAATCCCATATTGATGACCTATCCTGAGGATAGCTCATCAATAAATATAACTTGGACAAACCCTTTAAAGAGGACCTGTCACCTCTCCAGACATGGTTGTTATAGTAGCCACGTGCATGCAGCTCGGGAGCATCTATTCTAATGACTCTGTGATGTGACATTCCTTTATGCTAAAAGTTATGAATGAATTTCTGGTGGGTTGCACTGAAGTTCTAGATGGATGTTACCATTTGGGCATATGTCCCTGCACAGTCTGACAGTGACACTTGCATGGAGTCAGACTGTGCAGGGACAAGGTGGATACAACTAGTAGCTAAGACGGACATGTCAGGAGAGGTTACAGGTCCTCCTTAACCTGAAGTACTTTCTGAGAACTTATAAGTTAAAGTGTGCAGCACACGGGTTGCTCTACAGCAAGCGATCTAATGAATATGCAAGACATGCAGCTTCCCCCTACCTTCCAGCCGCTGATTGACATCTTTCTCCATAAGCAATGCAATACCGAGAAACATGTCAATCAACGGCTGGGGAGAGTGCACATATCATGAATACAGCAAGCTGTATCCTTCACAGTGGACTCCTGACAAAATCAGCATTTCTTTCACCAAAATATGCTGCCCTCAAAGACGGCATCATAAGGGACCGGACGAGCTCCCTTTAGGAAATGTAGAAAGGCCTGTGACTCAGATTTACTAATGTATCTGCACCAAAAATCTGTTTTAAAAAAATTTAGCACATCTAGGGTTACTATACTTTTTCTGTCATGCTCGAAAAGGGGCTGGGCTTAGCAGAAAGTGGGCTGGGCTTCACTGGAAAGGAGGCTTGGTGTGATGGGCCATTTTGCACCTGAATTTTGGTGCATTTCTGGCGTAAAAATCAAGCCACCCAGTAGCTGGTGTAGAGTCTGTGAAATGTATTCCTGTGCCACATTGTTCGTTCTTCCTGAGCCCCTCTGCTGCAGTCTAGACAGCCGGTCTAGGTTTTCGCCATCTATAGGATTAGTAAATCTGGGCCTGTGTGTGGTCAGACCCATTCATCATTTTTCTCCACATTTCTAGTAGCAGTTGGAGGAAATGTATCATTAGTGTTCGCTATTTTTGTGGTGTACAAAAGTTGGACATTTTGTGTCATTTTTCTGCAAAACTTGCAACCTTCTCTGCCACCCTCGCCACTTTACAAAAAGTGGGCATTGCATAGGGTGAAATCCACAGAAACAATAGACATGCTGCAGATTTCAAAATCTGCACTTCAGGTCAATTTCTGCACTGAAAATATCTGCAAAGTGTAAATGAGTTTTGTCAGATCTCATTCACTTTTCTGGCACTGTATTACTTCTAAAATCTGTTCATGACCCACAACGTGTGCGAGTACCCTCCCTGTTTCCTGGACCTCCTCAGAGGTGTCATCATATGCCCCTTCATCTGGTGAGGAGTAGGTCATTCTGCTGCAGCCTTTTATACTTGGTAGAGGGGCGGGTTTCTTTTTACAGATGTGTGGGTGAACCATGGCCAGCACTGAGGGTGTCATATCTGGGTGAAGCTCAGAGATCTTCACAACATGGAGATCCGGTGTAAGTAGGATTGTAGCTTCCATTTTTTTGTCTTGCAAAGTTTCTCTGTGTCTTTTGTAGCTCTTTGAAGGTATGAAAGCTTACAGAGGAGAGGACAATCAGGTTCGTCTCTTCCGACCTATGTTGAACATGGAAAGGATGCATCGGACGGCACTACGAGCTTGTCTACCTGTAAGTCATTGACTGTATGTTCCCAGATAGAAGAATCACCGATCTTTGTTGTTTAACCCCTTCATGGCATACAAACGGAGAGTTTGAGGTGAAGGCATGCGATCAGGGCTTATGCCTGGTATCGAAACAAAGCACTGGGTCCTCTGAAGGACCTCAAAGCTGTTTGACCATATTCCCGGTTGTTAGGATATGTTTAGAAACACCACAATTACTGCCTTTGTGTTGTTGGTAGACAGGCTAATGTATTGGCATATATCTATGTCACTATGTTACAAAAAAATTAAATAATTAAATTAAAATTAATGAAAAGGTCATGTTTAAAAAAAAAAAAAACTTTAAAAATCAAACACTATGTCCAAAGTTAATATACACTTAGTCCATGCAATAAATGCTTATACCGTATTTTTCGCCCTATAAGACGCACCGGCCCATAAGACGCACCTAGGTTTTAGTGTAGGAAAATAAGAAAAAAATATTTTTCATCAGATCCTCTTATCAGACTGCCCATAAATTTAAGGACATCACATCAGACCCCCATATCAGCCCCCTGTGCCCCCATACCATCTCACTGTGCCCCCATCAGACCTCAGATCAGCAGAATGTGCCCCCATCAGACCTCAGATCAGCAGGATGTGCCCCCATCAGACCTCAGATCAGCAGAATGTGCCCCCATCATACCTCAAATCAGCAGAATGTGCCCCCATCATACCTCAAATCAGCAGAATGTGCCCCCATCATACCTCAAATCAGCAGAATGTGCCCCCATCATACCTCAAATCAGCAGAATGTGCCCCCATCAGACCTCACATCAGCAGAATGTGCCCCCATCAGACCTCATATCATGCCCCCATCAGACCTCAGATCAGCAGAATGTGCCCCCATCAGACCTCAGATCAGCAGAATGTGCCCCCATCAGACCTCAGATCAGCAGAATGTGCCCCCATCATACCTCAAATCAGCAGAATGTGCCCCCATCATACCTCAAATCAGCAGAATGTGCCCCCATCATACCTCAAATCAGCAGAATGTGCCCCCATCAGACCTCACATCAGCAGAATGTGCCCCCATCAGACCTCATATCATGCCCCCATCAGACCTCAGATCAGCAGAATGTGCCCCCATCATACCTCAAATCAGCAGAATGTGCCCCCATAAGACCTCACATCAGCAGAATGTGCCCCCATCAGACCTCATATCATGCCCCCATCAGACCTCAGATCAGCAGAATGTGCCCCCATCAGACCTCAGATTAGCGTTTTGTGCCCCCTCACGCCACAGATCAGCGTCTTGTGCCCCTATCAGACCTCCGATCAGCCCACCCAGCCACTGATAAAGACCATACTTACCGTACCTGTTCTGCGCTGCCGCTGCCGTCCGGTCCCACGCTCCGCGCTCCTCTCTCTTCCCTGCCGGCACGCACTATGACCTGACGCCGCAGCGTCAGGTCATAGTGCGTGCTGGCAGGGAAGAGAGAAGAGCGCGGAGCGTGGGACCGGACGGCAGCGGCAGCGCAGAACAGGTAAGTATGGTCTTTATCAGTGGCTGGGTGGGCTGATCTGAGGTCTGATGGGGGTCCCTACGTACAAGTGAGCGCTTCCTTATGGAAGCGCTCACTTGTATTCGCCCTATAAGACGCACAGCATTTTTCCCCCTACTTTTTGGGGAAAAAAAGTGCGTCTTATAGGGCGAAAAATACGGTAATCACTTACGATCAGTGCATACTGTAATAAGTAATAGTTTTTTTTCCTGCATTTTTGCCAATATAAAGATTAATGTAAATTAAATGGTAATGCAGAGACACTATAACATGGCACCTACATACAAGTACCACTCATCACAAAAAAAAAAAGCCTTGTACCGCTACGTCATTTTTCAGAGCTCCTTTGGAAAATGAAAGGTAGAATCTGATTGGTTGTTATAGGCAACTAAGCCAGTTTCCTTTACACCAGTTTTGATAAATCTCCCCCATGACTGTTGAAATGTAAAGAAGAAAAAAAAATGTTCATGTCCTCATAGCCATTTATTATTCTGGACCTTTCTATTAGAAGTATACCGTATGTCAGGAGATCTACCTGGTACTTCCAGTATAGGCTCTAAAGGTGATGTGAACAGAGCCTGGGTCTACTTTATATAGCTATACATTTGTAGCAGACATAACAGGGATAGAATGAGTTTTACATAATGGCTTCCTCTTCCATCGAGCTGTAATATACAGCATATAATATATAACATAAAGATAAGACCTAAAAAAGCAAATGTAATCAGGTGATCAGTAAAAGCCTTCTCCTAACATTGGACTTATTCTTGTCCAATTGGAAGCAGTTTTGTCCATTTTTTTGTAAAATATGCTGGAAAAATTGGTGCCCAGTCAATGATATTCATTCTGCTTTATCTTTTCTCAGTCCTTTGACAAGGCAGAACTTCTTGAGTGTCTGAGAAGACTTATTGACCTCGACAGAGACTGGGCTCCTAAGTCTACTTCCGCTAGTCTCTACATTCGACCCACCTTTATTGGCACAGAGGTAGGTTTTGCTTTTACTATTATACTATTTATGTATTGCTCTTGATAACTGCCCTTGGCTGGCACAATGTTCTGCACTTTGTGAAGGATGGTACATCACATCTTTGCTGCATGTCAGAAGAGGGCAGGTTGGCGTCTATGAGGTTGACATCACAGTTTTTGTTTCATTTACTAAAAAGTGAGGGGTATGAATATAACCCACTTGTATGATATTTGTTTGTGTTTCATTTTTTCCTGTTTGCAAGATTTTATAGCTTTCATGGTTATTGTATCACATTTTTGGATGTTGTATGTGTTTATATTGTAAGCACACCCACCATTTTTTTCTTCTTTTTATAAGAGTTTGGACCTGATAAAACAAATCTCCTTGCGCACAATGTTCCCTTTTATTATTATTATTATTATTATTATTATTATTATTATTATTATTATTAAAGGGTTTGTGCGAGGGTTTTATATTAGTGACCTATCCCCAGGATAGGTCATCAATATCTGATCCGCGAGGGTCCAACAAGCGGCACCCTCACCGATCAGCTGCTTGAAGAGGAGGCAGCGCTCCATTCAAGAGCTGCTTCCTGGTCATTACACTGTGCATAGTCTCCTCTTGTAGCGGTGGCATAGTGTAATTACAAGTACTCGCCCCATTCACGTTTATGTCTGTCAAGTCATTAGAAATATGCCTATTACCTCATGTCAGCCAAACCAGAGACTCATCCAAATGTAAGAATGACCTGTTTGTGAAAGCTGTTTTGGGTTGTCTTAGCTTTCGTCATTACAGAGCAGCTTAGTCGTTGGCTGGATGAGGTGCCTCTTTGAATAGACCCTGCAGATGTATGAAGACTTATTTTCAACAGGTACCCTGCGCTTTACTGACAGAGGGCAAGAACCTCAAAACAGCTGTCTACAGATGGAAATCTCTGGTTTGGTTTGACATGAACTAATTTGCATATATTTTCTCATGGAGCATTATCTGAAAAAAAACAAACCTTAATATACATTAGACTTTTCTCAGCTGAACTTAAATGTTGTGGTGGGACCAGCCTCAATACACCTGCTAGGTCTCTTCAATAAGAACCATTAACCCCCCAGCCAAGTAGTGATATAGGCATGACAGGAAAATGAGAATTTGCCTCCTTAAATGAATCTACTGTCTTCCTACAGCCATCTCTAGGAGTCACAAAGTCCAACCACGCATTACTGTATATCATCGTTGGACCTGTAGGACCATACTTTCCAACAGGGGGATTTAGTCCAATTTCACTTTTAGCAGATCCAAAATATGTGCGTGCCTGGATGGGTGGAGTAGGGAACTATAAACTGGGTGGGTAAGTAACACTTTTTGCTCTACTTTTTTGCTGTTTAATATGAATTTGCTACATGACATTTTCCTGATAGTTTGTGGGAAACAAAAAAGTTGCACTGTATTTAAAAACTGCAGAAACCCCTATTTAACACTGCAGTTATTAATGCCGCCCACTGTCCATCATGGCATATCATTTGCATTTATTTATTAATAAGCTTGCCTTTTTCTCATGAGAACCCCGGACAACTGGATATATGGCCAGTATTAGTTATTATTAACCCGTTTTTCGATTTTTGTTTACGTTTTTTACCCCCAGCCCTCCCAAAGCCATAACTTTTTTAATTTTTTTTCATTCATCTAGCCTTATGAGGGCTTGTTTTTTTTTTGTGGGACAACCTGCACTTTCTAATGGCACCATATACGGTTGCATAGCATGTGGTGGGAAGTGAGGAAAAAAATGCTAATGAGGTGGAATTATAACAAGCAATCATCGGATAGCTTGTCTCATTAGCATTGGAGTCAATGTTACTATGTTCCTACAGAGCCCTGCCACAAGCAGGGCTCCATAGAAACTAGTATGTAGCAGCTTCCTGTCAGACAGGAGGACAGGGGCTGCCACATACACGCTTAGCTTCCCTGTTCCCCAGCGGGGGGGAAACGGAGCACACTCCGAAGTATGCTTTCGGGTTTTAGGGCATCTCGGTGCCATGGTCACATTTGCCACAGCATCTGAAGGGTTAAAAGTCTGCGACCGGCATTACCGCCGGTTTTGGACACTAGTCTCGGGTGTCTGCTGTATGAATGCACACGCAAGCGAGCGCCATTTTTAAATGCCCAGCCACGGACGTAAATTTACGTTGGGCGGTCGGGAATGGGTTATAGGGGTTTTTCAGGAGTAGAATATTGATGACTAGAGATGAGCGAACCTGCTCGTAATGAGCGGTTCAATGCTCGGATCCCCTGCGCTCCCCTGCCCGCAGCCATCCGGATCCGTCCTCACCCGACTGTAAGTCAATGGGGACGGATCCGTTTGGTGTCACACACTAGTCACATACCAGTGTGTGACACCAAACGGATCCGTCCCCATTGACTTACAGTCGGGTGAGGACGGATCCGGATGGCTGCGGGCAGGGGAGCGCAGGGGATCCGAGCATTGAACCGCTCGTTACGAGCAGGTTCGCTCATCTCTATTGATGACCTGTCCTCGGGTAGGTCATAAATATCAGATCATTGGGTGTCTGATACCCGGCACCTCCGCTGATCAGCTGTTTGAAAAGGCTGTAGTGCTCTGGTGAGGGCTGCAACTTTTTCCTGTGCCAGTGACATCACGTTCACCAGTCACATGGCCTATGTGCAGCTCAGTCTCAATCAAGTGAATGGGACTGGTCTGCAATGCCAAGCACAGCCACTATACAGTGAATGGCACTGTGCTTGGTGAGCTGTGAGGAAGCCGCAGCGCTCACTGGAGTACCATATCAGGACAGTGCTGTGTGTCAGAACCCCACTGATAAGATATTGATATTTCATCAATATTCTACTTCGGGAAAACCTCTTAAACCCTTTAGTGCTCTCCAACACACCTTTTTAAATGATCACTAAAGGACTTTATTCTGTTGCAACCACCTTTTTATAGACATTAGCATCAAGCTGTCCCCAGTGGGGCTCACAATCTAAGTTCCCTATACTGTAAATATGTCTTTGAAATGTGGGAGGAAACCTATGCAAACATGGGGAGAACATACAAACTCCATGCAGATGACGCTCCTTGCTGCTAGGCAACAGTGCTAACCACTGAGCCACCGTACGGCCTAACACCAGAATATGCCACCTCTGAGGCCTGCACCTATATCTAGAATGGGGCCCCCAAAGTGAATCAGAGCGCACCGTGTATGCCTCGCATGCTGTCCATTCACTTCTATAGGAGCTGTGAAAATAGCTAAGTGAGTATGCCCGACTATATTCAGAGTACGCCATGCAAGTGCAGCCACCACTTTGTTCTCACAGCCGAGCCAGCTTGGCTATTTTCGAGACTCCCATAGAAATGAATAGAGGGTGAACGCTCATGCGAGTCTGTTCTCCATTCACTTCGGGAAGCGCATTCTGGAGATAGGAGCCGGTCCCAGAGGTGAGACCTGCACCTATCTGACTTTGGTGACATATCTTAGCGATGTGCCACCAATGCCGGAGGTGAAACAACCCTTTCAAGCTTTTTGGCTGTCATGTTCAAAGATCCCAAGTAAAAGAAAAACATTTTATTTTATTTTTTATTCAATGTTTTATTCCTGGCACCCCTATTTACTTCCACACAGAAACTACGGACCCACAATTTATGTGCAACATGAAGCAGCAAAGGAAGGATGTCAGCAAGTACTATGGCTATACGGTGATGACCATCAAGTGACTGAAGCTGGTACTATGAACTTCTTCATGTACTGGATCAATGAGCAAGGAGGCAAGTTCCTTTTTTTGTATTCTGTAGAGGGATGCTCCAGTTCTTTTGCCTTTACAGTTATTAATATGTACTAACACCCTATCAATAGGATAAATGTAAATCATGATTCTCTTTGTAGTAGAACTCAAATCCTACTGTGAAACACTACTCTTAAGTGGGATCTTTGTTAAGGGTGTATTAAACACCCTGATCAGGCAGACGATTGTTAGGAGGGAAGTGTTCATTCCCGTTAATCTCCTGCTCACTAGTGGAAGAGACTGTTGTTATTACATGCAGCCATCTCCGTAGCATGGGGAGGAGTGACCGCTATGCCATTGCTCATCCCCATGCTGTACAGTGCTTTGCCCGAGACATCGTAATTAGGCAGCACAGTCTGCCACTGGCAAATCATGATCTTTCAGCAAATATTTATAGTTCCTATAAATATTTAAAGGGGTTCTCTGGGAATTAAGAAAATGAAAATACGTAAATATTACTTTATCATAAATGTATTCCCAAATACCATTCATAATTTCATGGCTCATTTTGTCTAGGGAGCAATCATTAGGAAAAACAAAATGGCCACTGTCCTATTAGTACAGACAAAACCTGTCCTAATCACACAGCAGGACAAGTTACTTCACAACACTGAAGTAAAAAGCTGCCTCATCCTCTCTGCTCTGCTTGTCATGGATTATGATCCTAAATACAGTTTAATATGATATTTAGTTGAATCTTTGTGGGAATGGAGTTCATCAGGAGACATGAAGTACAGAGAGGACGGACAGGACAGACTGTGGTAATGGAGACTACATACAAGAGCTGCTGCTCATTAGCCACATCTGCTCATGAGCTCCATTCCTACAGAGATTCAGCTAAAGATCCTATCATCTGTATTCAGGATCATAATCCCTGACAAGCAGAGCAGAGAGGAGGATGAAGCAGCTCTTTACCTCAGTGTTGTGAATTAACTTGTCCTGCTGTGTGATTAGGACAGGCTTTGTGTGTACTAATAGGACAGTGGCCATTTTGTTTCTCCTAATGATTGCTCACTAGACAAAACAAGCCATTAAATAATGAATGGTATTTGGGAATATATTTATAATGAAGTAATATTTAAGTATTTTCATTTTCTTAATTCCTGGAGAACCCCTTTAATAGGCATCGTCGTTTCAACAGATGTTACAAGTGAAGATACTTTATCATATATCTTATTAGAGAAAAATGCCTGTGTTCCCCCCCTGGAAGCCACTCCTCTTCCCCTGTCTCCTGCACTCTTCATTCACTCTCAGGAGAGACAGTGAAAGGATGGATTTTTCTCACCTGCTGCTGCCCTTAGAAGTCAATGGACAGGGCAGAGGCAGGAGCAGGCTGCAGAGATGGAGACACTGCTGCAAGTTCTAGTGAGCGTTTTACTGTCTCATCCCGGTGCTGATTTCGCTACTACATTACTCAGTAGTGTAATATAATGTTCTCTATGCTGCTGCTGTCCCTGTGTATGTGAGAGATAGGAGAGCAGGATCTCCTCTTCTCTACCTGTCCTGTGTATGGGAGACATTATAGCAGCTAGTCTCCACCCCTAATGGGAAAAGATACACACATAAAATGATTGGAAATGGTGTTCTCCCTCATATACACACGAATAATGTCTGATTCTGAAAAGTCAAATGAAACAGCAGGTACGATGTTAAGGAATTGTTATGAGTAGACATGTTTGTGATGGTTTTTCCTTTTGGTTGTAGAACAAGAACTTGTAACCCCACCACTAAGCGGTTTAATCCTCCCCGGAGTGACGAGACAAAGTCTGCTGGATCTGGCACGGCAGTGGGTGAGTTTCAAATGTACAGGAAAATTTATATCTGTATGCCATAGATGCCTATAGTGGGTAAACCCCTCTAGTAATTGTTAAGCCTAGTCATTGTCCACTGTCCATATCTTGTCTCCTGCAGGGTGAATTTAAGGTTTCCGAACGTTCATTTACCATGGCCGACGTGGTGAAAGGGCTGCAAGAGAACAGAATAAAGGAGATCTTTGGCGCAGGAACCGCCTGCGTGGTTTGTCCAGTTAACCAGATACTTTACAATGGAGAAGTGAGTACTAAGTGCTTATTTTAACCCCTTCACGACCAGGTGATTTTCTGTTAATGTTTTCACTTTCGTTTTTTTTTTTCTCCCAGACTTTCCAAAACCATAACTTTTTTATTTTTCCATTCACATAGCCATATGAGGTTGTATTTTCTACAATGGCGCCATTTAATATTGCATACAGTGTAGTGGGAAGCAGGAAGAAAAAAATTCCAAATGGGATGGAATTATAAAAAAGAACAAAAAAAACACAATTCTGCCATAGTTTTTTTAGGTTTTGTTTTTACATCGTTTACTATGTGGTAAAACTGCCCTGTTTCCTTCATTCTTCGGGTCAGTACGATTGCCACAATACCGCATATGTATAATTTGTCTTGCGTTTTAATACTGGAAAAAAAAAAATTTCTGTGCATCCGCATATTCTGACCCCCATAACTAGGGCAGCCGGTGCACGACCAGGAGTGCATGCTCCTGGTTTTTAACCTCCCAGATGTCATGATCACATTTGAGCATTGCATCTGAGGGGTTAAATGTGCGTCATCAACGTTATCGTCGATCGCCTACATTAGTCCCAGGTGCCTGCTGTTTAAATTTAAATTTTACCTTTGAAATTAAAGGCCAAATCTTTAAATGGATGAGTGTATTCTATGGAAAGCTTCACCACACATTATGTAAGGCTGTATTCCTCTGATGGCTGACTAGTATATCATTTTTCAGAATTACCTCATACCCACCATGGAAAATGGACCGGACATAGCAAAACGCTTCTTAAAAGAGCTTACAGACATTCAGGTATGTTTCCTTATAAATCCTCCCAAAAGGGAACGTGCCAGCTTCTATTTTTCAGATTTTTTGTCTGCGCTGATCTGATATTTCTTTTTACAATTTCCCCTGGATCGGCTATTTTAAGAGTTCACGGCGCTCGTACATGAGTAGTACTGCAGTCCAGATCACTATTTTTTATTTTCCTTCTAGACCAGGGATCTGCAACCTTTGGCACTCCAGCTGTTGTGAAACCACAACTCCCAGCAAGCTCCTTTTAATTCTGTGGATGTTCAGAGAACAGCCAAGCAAGTGTGCACGATGGGAGATGTAGTTTCACAACCTCTGACCCCTTTTCTAGACCACCCACCATCACCTTTCCCCTGGTGTAGGCTCTCAAAGCTGCACTGAAATACTTAGTCCGGACCGCCGTGCTGTTCTAACATTATAAAGAGGACTCCTCTGTGCATGCAAAGCAGTCCCAACAAAGTATTTCAGTTCAGCTTTGACTGCCAACATTGTGGACAGAGGGCAGTAGGAAAATAAAAGCTGTTGATCTGGACTCCATATCTGCAGTACTACTCATGTGTTACTGTAGATAATAGTCCAAGATTTTGATAACAGATTTCCTTTGAACTTCTTATTCTTGCCCCTTCTTATTTCATTTTCTCCCTCTTGTTTTTCTATCATTTTTTTCTCTTTTTCTGTCTCTGATGCTCTTCCTTCAGACCATAGTAATAGTTTGAAGTTTGTAGAAAGTTGAAACTTTTCTGTTGTGACCACTAGAGGGCAATATGACTCAGTTTTCAGGAGTATATTTTGATCATTTTTAACAGTAATATGCAAGAGGAGAAATATTTGGAGTCCACCCTAGATTGTTCATATTATTGATAAAAGTGATGTAAGATAGCAAACATTCAATTTTAAAGTATTGTAGTATTTGGATAGAGATAGAGGCAGGGGCATAGCTATTAGGGGGTGCAGAGGTAGCGGTCGCTACCGGGCCAGGAGCCTGAGGGGGCCCAAAGACCCTTGTGCCACATAAGAAGACACCAGTATTATAGAAAGTGCATGCTGGTCAAGTTACACCTCTGGCTGGAGGGAAGGGGTAAGGTCAGGAATTTAGTATTGGGGGGTGCAGTTTCAATTTTTACCTCAGGCAGTATGAAGGCTATGTGCTTCCCTGACCACAAAGCACTGAGGGAAGTGGGGGCCCAAGCTGAACTCTTGCACCAGGGCCCATGAGTCTTAAGCTACGCCGCTGGATAGAGGGGATAGAGTGGTCGTGGTGGGCAATGTAAGGAAGTATCTGTTCCCTACATTTCCTTGATAAGTTAGGGAACATTACCAATAAGTAAGAAAATTAGACCTGTTTAGCTAACTGTGTGAAAATACAGGGAAATCCACTTGAAATAATGGAGAGAGCCACACACAACCACTCTACATTCATAGTGGCTGTGGTCCAGGGGACCCCCCATTCTAGAGATGGGTGTGGGTTCAAAAGGTAGGACTTCTCTTCACGTGTCAGACAATTATGACATAAATTTCTCAGATGGGTTAACCAAATATGCAGGTGTTCATGAATCATTAAAGGGGTTATCTGGGAATTTATATTGATGACCTATCCTCTGGATAGGTCATCAATATGAGATTGGTTGGGGTCCGGGACCCCCACTGATCAGCTGTTGGAAGAGGTGGCTCCATGAGTGCCACTGCCTCTTCCTAGGCCAGTGACCTCACCGTACATCAGTCACATGGCTTAGTTGCAGTTCAGTCCCATTCAAGTCAATGGGGCTGACCGGCAATATCAAGCACTGCCACTATACAATGTATGGCCCTGTGCTTGCAAAGCTGCCGGGAGCTGACTCCAGGAAAGGGCGGGGGCGGGGGTTTAGGGGGAGCTCCCTGAAACAGATGCTCTGCGGGGGTACCAGGACTCAGACCCCCGCCAATATGATAATGATGACCTATCCTGAGGATAGATCATCATTATCAGTTCCTTGATAACCTTTTTAATTAATGCTACTTTCACTATTGCGGCAGCGGGGTCCAGCAGGCTGTTCCAGTGGGGGAACAGCCTGCCGGATCAGTGCTAACTCCAGCCCATGTGTGCCGCTAGAAGTCCGCTCCAGACCCATTCACTATAATGGGGGCAGGCTGGAGGTCCGGCCGCAGCACGGCTAACAAGAGGCAGCCGGACAAAATCCGCAGCTTGCTGTAGTTTTTGTCCTGCCGCCGCTCGTCTTGATGACCAAACCTCTGATTTTGGTGAGACCAGTGAGTGTCTAATGTATGTTAGATGTTTGGGGGAAGTAGCTGCCGGCCAAATGGGCTGACATATTGAAGGTGGCCTCCTTTAAGCAGGGATTCAACTACAAGCTGCTACACAGATTGTCTATAAATTTTCTTTCATAGACTGGCAATGCTGATGAGAACAATGTTTGTGTGAAGTTGTATCACAGTCTTCTCTCTGTCTCTTTCCAGTATGGCCGCACTCCCAGTGACTGGGTATACCTCGTGTGATGCAGATGAGACCTCACTAAGACTTGTCCATTCCAAAGCATCAAATTCATCAACCTCTTGGATTTTAGTAATGTGTTTTTACTTAGGGCTCATGAAGAAATGGTAAAACAAGAGTGTCTACCTCCTGCATTGAAGTCTCTTCATCCATCGTTTTCTAGTCCCCCAATATGACGGACATGTGGCCTCTTGTAATTTAATGTATTCAATTGTATTATGAAATTATTATCTTAGATGATTCAGGAATACTGTGTGACAGTAGATTAGTAGAGGCTATGATGGTGGTGCGGGCTTTGCTCTATTACGTGTGTTGTATGCTCTGTAGTCTACACGCATGGATGGTGCTACAGGAATACAACTTCAACAACAGATCTTCCTTCTCGCCTCTGCGCACAAGACTCTGTTCTCTCAGCAATATGATAAAGAACTGAGGTTTTCTCAATCCAATTTACACTCCGCTATTAAACTGCGCAAGTCACTTTCACTGGTATCCTGTATGTAATATGTCCTGGCTCTTCAATGTTGCGCTTTTTTGTACAAACTCACAAACTAACACTAGAGGGAGCACTTGGTAAGTAAATGAGAATACCTGGACTGTGAATGGTCTTTCCGACGCTGTTCCGAAATGTATATGGCTTATTTCAGTTAACGACTTTTAAAACCCATTTTGACAAGGAAAAAGTATAGTCCTTGAGGAATTTGGTGATATATTAGATCTGGAGACCATGGAGCTATCTTTGTTACTCATAGCATTCCATCACAGTGCAGCTTTCATTTTTCATGGGCATAATCGGAAATGAAAGCTGTGCTGTCATTGGTCACTATGGGAAGTAAAAACAGGTTTTCAGTTTAATAAATCTCCTGTATGCTTTCTGATATGCCCACATATATCGCGGAAATGCTGCAGATTTTTCCGACTGATTTGCAGATCGAAAATCAGATGATTTGCAGATTACTACAGTAGCAGCAAAAGAGATGAGAAGAGACATAGAGTGACATATGGATTTTAAATTCACAGCATGCCAGTTCTTTCTGCAGATTTCACACTTTGTAATGCATAGGGTGAAATCTGCAGGAAAAACTGCATGCGAAACAATTGTGGAGAAATCTGCAAAAATGTTTTCAACCCAGGTGCAAATACCCTTAAAGGGGTCGTCTCACTTCAGTAAATTGCATCTATCATGTAGAGAAAGTTAATACAAGCCGCTTACTAATATATTGTGATTGTCCATGTTGTCTCCTTTGCTGGCTGGATTCATTTTTCCATATCATCACCACGACGGCCATGACAAGGAGATTGCCCCCTGACCTCTGTGGGGGCAGGAACAGAGAAAGGTTTAAAAGCACCCCTCCCACCACCAACACCAGTGTTTTCCTGCCCCTACAGAGGCCAGGATGGAGAAAGGTCTCCCTGTGAACCGGGGAGATGAAGATTTTTATGTGACTTATCTTTCCCCCTGCTCGCCCGCGGCCTCGTGCTAACGCTGAGCAGGGGGATGACGCGCTGGACTCGTCCCGGTTGATCTGGGGCCTGTTCCATGGCGCCTCCCTTCCTTCCATACCGATCGGAAGCAGGGTGTGCGCAGACGAGGGACGGTTGTCCGCGTTCCATTGGTGGCTCCGGGTGTCATGGCGCCTTCCTCCCTTCTCCCTGGTGGCTGAAGCAGGAAGTGTGCGTCTGCGCATGCGCGTGACGTCAGGACGTATGACGCCACCCCGGAAGCGCCGGAAGCATTGGGAGGAGGCGGGCCGGGCGGTATGTATTTAATTCCGGTAGCCACGTTCTGTGCTGATCTGAGGTCTGATGTCAGCATGTCCAGCCAGGAGCCGAGATCTCCCAAAGATCCTGAGGGATCTATGCCTCCTTCCGTGAGTACCCCCTGGGGGGTGTCTGTTTCTGCTTCCAAAAAGAAAAATATATCTGCACTACTGGGTGTTCTCTGATAATATGTAGCCTTTTGGTGGAGGCCTCTTCCCCCTTTTTTTTTTTTTTTTTTTTTTTGGGCATATGACTTCCACCATTCTAATGGCTAATTGTCTTTTTCAGGGAGCCAAAGATACCCAAAAAAAGACAAAAAAGCCGGCCAGATGTTTATCCTGCGGGAAAAAACTGGAAGAATCCTGTAATAAGAAATTATGCAAATCTTGTATTACCGGTATTATTAGAGAAGAGCAACCCTCCTTGTTGGAGGACTTCAGGAGTATGATTCAGGAGGAGATTAAGTCTTCCCTCTCAAATCTGACTCCTCAATCTGCTCCTCCACCACCAAAACGGCAGAGGATTTCCTGCCCTTCCAGCCCTGACTCTGACAATTTTGAAGAGGAGGCTTCCTCATCCAAATTCGATGAAGATGCGGGATCTGAAGAGGATATTTTGGAAAACAGGAAATTCTTCTTCTCGAATGATCAAATGTCAGAGTTATTAAATGCCGTACGTGCTACAATGGGGGTACAGGAGGAGCAAAAACCCCATTCAATCCAGGACAAGATGTTTGGGGGTCTCCGCGTAAAGCGTGCTAAAGTGTTCCCAATAAACATAAATATTAAAGATATGATTCTGGATGAGTGGACGGATCCGGAAAAACGTCTAGGGGTATCTAGAGACTTTAAAAACAGACTTCTGTTTGACCCTAACGAGTCCAAGATGTTTGATGAGGTTCCCAAAATTGACATCCAGGTGGCCAAGGTGGTAAAAAAGACCTCCCTACCCTTCGAGGATGCATCCCAGCTCAGGGACCCTATGGAGAGAAAAGACGATGCATTGCTCCGTAAATCTTGGGAGGCGGCTATGCTCAATGTCAAATCTAATATTGCTGCAACATCCGTGGCCAGATCCATGCTATTATGGATTAATAAATTAGAGGAACATATTAAGAACAAAACTTCAAGGGAAGAGATTTTAGATTCTCTACCTTTGCTTAAATCAGCCACTGCATTTATGGCGGACGCATCAGCAGAGTCTATCAGATTCTCGGCTAGGGAAGCAGGGCTCTCTAATGCGGCTCGTAGAGCCATATGGATGAAATCATGGTCAGGGGATAAAGCCTCTAAAATGAAATTATGCTCAATACCCTTTACGGGGGAATACGTCTTCGGCCCTGTCCTTGATAGGATTTTAGAAAAGGCGGCGGACAAAAAGAAGGGGTTCCCCGAAGAAAGACCTCTTAAACGGAAGTATCCCTTTCGCCCTTTTCCCTCTCAAGACCTCTCCTCGAGGGGGAAGGGAAAATCAGGGCGTTGGAGCTACCCCAAGGGATGAAAGGGCAGAGGTTTCCTCCTCAACCCTCACTCCAAGCCTGGAGATAAACAGTGACGCCAGGGTAGGGGGCAGACTGGGGAAGTTCTTGCCAGCCTGGGAATCCATAACCCAGAACCCTTGGGCTCTATGCATAATACGATCAGGATATCAAATAGAGTTTTCCTCAGTTCCCCCGAGAAGATTTATTATGACAGAACCAGGATCTCTGTCAAATCGGAAATTGATGTGGCAGGGAATACAGGATCTCCTAAGTATGAAAGCTATACTAGAAGTCCCGGTATCCCATCAAGGAAAAGGCTACTACTCAACCTTGTTCCTCGTAAAGAAAAAAGAAGGTGCTTACCGCACAATCATAAATTTAAAATTCCTAAACCGGTACGTAAAATACAGAAGGTTCAAGATGGAGAACCTTTCCTCGGTAATTCCCCTGATAGCAAAGGATGCCTGGATGTGCACCATCGACTTGAGGGATGCGTATTATCACGTGCCAATGCACCCCCATTCTCAGAAATTTCTGAGATTTGCTATAAAGAATCCAGCAGGCCAGATTCTACATTTTCAGTTCACAGTCCTGCCGTTCGGGATCTCCTCGGCACCACGTGTTTTCACCAAGCTAGTGGTAGAGATGGTTGCATATCTCAGACGGTCCGGAATTGTCCTTATACCGTACCTGGACGACTTCCTTCTGGTAGGGAACTCAGAAAGCTATGTAAGGAACCATCTGACTCTCCTTCTGCAATCCTTGAAATCCCTAGGTTGGATCATCAACTTCAACAAATCCTCCCTAGTCCCGTCAACCCTTGTTCGATTTTTAGGAGTGAATTTGGATTCAAGGCTGCAGATGACAGTCCTTCCTCAGGACAAGACATTTCACATCAGGGGAAAAGTCCTATCATTTCAGAAACTGAAGAGATGCTCAGTAAGGGAAGCCATGAGTCTTCTAGGGTTACTTTCTTCTTGCATTCCTTCAGTTATGTGGAGCCAACTTCACTACCGGAAGATGCAATCCTGGGTCCTGGGAGTATGGGACAAACGATATCAGTCCCTGGACAGGATAATTCCCATTCCAAATCCAGTAAAAAGATCTCTATCCTGGTGGACAAACATCCTGCATCTCTCAAGGGGAGTAGTCTGGATAAAAGACCCTCAGACACAGATCTTTACGGACGCCAGCCTCCGAGGCTGGGGGGCAAAAGTTGGCGGCTTTTGCTTCCAGGGGATCTGGGCTCAGAAGATGGCCACAAGATCTTCCAATTTCAGGGAACTACGGGCAGTATGGGAGGCCCTCAAAGCTGCTGCACCTTCTCTTCGGGGAAAACATCTCAGGATATTGTCCGACAGTACGACAACGGTTGCCTATCTCTCTCACCAGGGCGGGACAAGATCCCTCTTGCTACAGACCCTAGCGATCAAGATCTTCAACTGGGCAGAAGATCACGTACTGTCCATCTCTGCGACACATCTGAAGGGGTCCCTCAATACGGAAGCGGACTTCCACAGCAGGAAGACCCTAGACCAAGCAGAATGGTCCCTGAATTCCGAGGTCTTTCATCTTATAACTACCAAATGGGGGATCCCGGATATAGATCTTTTCGCAACCAGAGAGAACTCGAAGACCAGGAGATTCTTTTCGTTAAATCCCAGAGACAATCCTTGCGGAATCGATGCCTTTGCCCACAAGTGGGATTGGAATCTGTGTTACGCATTTCCTCCTCTACCTCTGATTCCCAGAACATTGAGGAAGATCATCCAGGATCAGACGCCAACTATTCTCATCACTCCTTTTTGGCCAAAAAGGAGTTGGTTCGCGGTCCTTATCAACCTCGCCAGCTCAGACCCTTGGACTTTACCTTTTCGGAAGGACCTTCTACATCAGGGTCCTATATTCCACCAGGGCCCGGAATTCCTGAAGCTGACAGCGTGGATCCTGAATCGTCCATTCTGAAAAGTCAAGGTTTATCTGACAAAGTCATTTCAACTTTAAAAGCCTCTAGGAAGAAGGTGACTTCTGCAATATATCTAAAAATATGGAAGAGGTTTTGTTCCTGGGGTAATGATCCAAACCCTAACTTGAAAAAGCCACAGGTTCAGAAAATTCTGGACTTCCTTCAGAATGGACTGGATATGGGCCTAAGACCAGCTACATTGAAGGTTCAAGTCTCCGCGCTAAGTTGCTTCTTTGATTGTGATCTGGCCGGTCATCGCTGGATCAGAAGATTTATGCGAGCGGCGGGAAGGATAAAACCGACCTTCCGCTCGCGTATTCCTTCCTGGGACCTGAATATTGTTCTCAAGGGGCTGTCTCTCTCTCCCTTTGAACCTCTATCCAGTTGTTCTCTAAAAGCTCTATCTTTCAAAGCTGCTTTCTTGGTTGCCATCTCCTTGGCTAGAAGAGTCGGAGAGATTCATGCCATTTCTATCCGGGAGCCTTATTTGAAGATCCTCGAGGATAGATTGATTATCAAACTTGACCAGACTTTCTTACCAAAAGTCTCGTCAAATTTTCATCGTGACCAGGAGATCATTCTTCCCTCCTTTTACCCTAATCCTTCCAATCCTTCCGAACTCTCCTTTCATTCCTTGGATGTCAGGAGATCTGTTCTGGAGTATTTGGATCGCACTAAGGAGTTTAGGAAATCTGATTCTCTTTTTCTTCAGTGGTCAGGGAAAGGCAAAGGCTTCAAGGTTTCCAAATCCTCCTTGGCCAGATGGATTCGCTCGACCATATCCCTTTGTTATGAGAACCAAGGCCTTCCCTGCCCTCCTAACATTAGGGCGCATTCCACTAGAGCCATGTCTGCCTCTCAGGCCGAGAGAGCGGGGGCGTCATTAGATGATATATGTAAGGCCGCCACGTGGTCTAGTATCCATACCTTTGCGAATCATTATAGACTGGATCTTTCCAGCAGCTCCCTGTCATTTGGACATAAGGTCCTTTCGGCAGTTACCCCCCCTTAAATTTATTTGGTATATCTCCTTGTCATGGCCGTCGTGGTGATGATATGGAAAGCCGGAATTAGACTTACCGGTAATTCAATTTCCATGATATCACCACGACGGCATGGCATCCCTCCCTGTTATTTTTCTTTTCCCTAGGATAGGGAAAGTGAGGCTATTCTGAGTATGAAGTAATACTAGCCGATGTTCTTTATATTTGTTGTCCCACCACTGTGCTATGTAATTTGGTAAACACTGGTGTTGGTGGTGGGAGGGGTGCTTTTAAACCTTTCTCTGTTCCTGCCCCCACAGAGGTCAGGGGCAATCTCCTTGTCATGGCCGTCGTGGTGATATCATGGAAATTGAATTACCGGTAAGTCTAATTCCGGCTTTCCATCACATTATACACTGCTCGTTTCCATGGTTACGACCACCCTGCAATCCATCAGTGGTGGTTGTGCTTCCAAACTATAGGAAAAAGCATCAGCCTCTCTGGTGGCCTGGACCATCTGAGCACACATAGGCTGGTGCTTTTTCCTATATTGTGCAAACACGACCACCACTGATGGATTACAGGGTGGTTGTAACCATGGAAACGAGCAGTGTATAATGTGATGGAAAAATTAATCCAGCCAACAAAGGAAGCAATATGGATAAAAACAATTATGGCTTGTATTAACTTTCTCTACTTGATAAATACCACGTACTGAAGTGACACAACCCCTTTAAGGGTATATATAAACGGCAGTGTAGTGCAGTGAAGATCTTCTGTGCGGATTTCAATGCATTTCTGCACCAAATCCACATGTTACTTGCAGATTTGCCCTTTGCCCTTCACCCTTTGAAATGCACAAAAAATTGTACACACAATTGACATGCTGCGGATTTCAAAATTTTTCACTTTGAAAATTTTCTCAATGTGTAGATGAGATGGATCACTCAACCGTTCAAGTTGAATGGGTCTCAATCGGTCTGTGGCAGCTGCATGGATGTTGACAATGCATTGGGGGCCACAAATTGCTACTGCTCATGTACAATACAGGTAATAGGAATATATATGAGCCAGGGACTGGTACTGCTCATGTACAACACAAGCAATGTACAGTGCCTTGCGAAAGTATTCGGCCCCCTGGAACTTTTCAACCTTTTGCCACATTTCAGGCTTCAAACAAAAAGATATAACATTTTAAATTTTTGGTGAAGAATCAACAAGTGGGTCACAATTGTGAAGTGGAACGAAATTTATTGGATCATTTAAACTTTTTTTGTAATAATAAAACTAAAAAGTGGGGCGTGCAAAATTATTCGGCCCCCTTGCATTAATACTTTGTTGCGTCACCTTTTGCTGCGATTACAGCTGCAAGTCACTTGGGGTATGTCTCTATCAGTTTTGCACATCTAGAGACTAAAATTTCCTTGCAAAACAGCTCGAGCTCTTTGAGCTTGGATGGAGAGCGTTTGTGAACAGCAGTTTTCCGCTCTTTCCACATATTTTCAATTGGATTCATGTCTGGACTTTGACTTGGCCATTCTAAGACCTGGATACGTTTATTTTTTAACCATTCCATTGTAGATTTTGCTTTATGTTTGGGATCATTGTCTTGATGGAAGATAAATCTCCGTTCTAGTTTCAGGTCTTTTGCAGACTCCAACAGGTTTTCATCCAGAATGGTCCTGCATTTGGCTCCATCCATCTTCCCATCAATTTTAACCATCTTCCCTGTCCCTGCTGATGAAAAGCAGGCCCAAACCATGATGCTGCCACCACCATGTTTGACAGTGGGGATGGTGTGTTCAGGGTGATGAGCTGTGTTGCTTTTACGCCAAACATATTGTTTCCAAAAAGTTGGATTTTGGTTTCATCTGACCAGAGCACCTTCTTCCACATGTTTGGTGTGTCTCCCAGGTGGCTTGTGGCAAACTGTAAACAAGACTTTTTATGGATATCTTTGAGAAATGGCTTTCTTCTTGCCACTCTTCCATAAAGGCCAGATTTGTGAAGTGTTCGACTGATTGTTGTCCTATGGACAGACTTTCCCACCTCAGCTGTAGATCTCTGCAGTTCATCCAGAGTGATCATGGGCCTCTTGGCTGCATCTCTGATCAGTCTTCTCCTTGTTTGAGATGAAAGTTTAGAGGGACGGCCGGGTCTTGGTAGATAAATAGGTAGGTAAATCTCGATTTTTCTTATGTTAGCAAAAATATAAAAAAAATAAATAAAAAAAGCCTACTGTGGACCCCAGACCTCAGATCAGCCCACCGTGCCCCCATCAGACCTCAGATCAGCCCACTGTGCCCCCATCAGACCTCAGATCAGCCCACTGTGCCCCCATCAGACCTCAGAGCAGGCCAAAGTGCCCCCTCCAGACCTCAGAGCAGGCCAAAGTGCCCCCCAGGCCAAGCCCCTCCAGACCTCAGAGCAGGCCAAAGTGCCCCCTCCAGACCTCAGAGCAGGCCAAAGTGCCCCCTCCAGACCTCAGAGCAGGCCAAAGTGCCCCCTCCAGACCTCAGAGCAGGCCAAAGTGCCCCCTCCAGACCTCAGATCAGCCACCATCATAATAATAATAAAAAAAAATCACTTACTTGTCCTGCGCCGCGGCTCCACTCCACGTCGGGCGCAGCACTACGTCCTGATGCTGTACGCGGTCAGGATAGTGCAGCGCAGCCCCGGAAAAGAAGAGGAGCGCCGGACACCGTAGCGGAGCCGCGGCGCAGGACAGGTGAGAGATCTTTTTTATATTATATGTCGGGCACCATTTTAGGAAAATCGAATTCACGATTTTCCTAAAAAATAAAATCGTGAGGCTTGCAATTGGCGAATTCGATTAATCGCCCAGCCCTAATTTGCAGTAGTCTGATACTCCTTCCATTTCTATATGATCGCTTGCACAGTGCTCCTTGGGATGTTTAACCCCTTAAGGACCCAGCCATTTTTCACCTTAAGGACCAGGCCATTTTTAGCAAATCTGACATGTCTCACTTTATGTGGTGATAACTTTAGAACGCTTTTACTTATCCAGGCCATTCTGAGATTGTTTTCTCGTAACATATTGTACTTCATGACAGTGGTAAATTTGAGTCAAAATATTTCATTCTTATTTATAAAAAAAATACCAAATTTACCAAAAATTTAGAAAAATTTGCAAATTTCCAAATGTCAATTTCTCTACTTTTAAAATACATAGTAATGCCTCCAAAAATAGTTATGACTTTACATTCCCCATGTGTCTACTTCAGGTTTGGATCACTTTGAAAATTACATTTTATTTTTTGGGACGTTAGAAGGCTTAGAAATTTAGAAACAAATCTTGAAATTTTTCACAAAATTTCCAAAACCCACTTTTTAAGGACCAGTTCAGGTTTGAAGTCACTTTGTGAGGCTTCCATCATAGAAACCACCCAAAAATGACCCCATTTTAGAAACTACACCCCTCAAGGTATTCAAAACTGATTTTACAAACGTTTTTAACCCTTTAGGTGTTCCACAAGAATTAAAGGAAAATGTAGCCAAAATTTCCGAATTTCACTTTTTTGACAGATTTTCTATATGAATCATTTTATTCTGAGAATAAAGCAAGGGTTAACTGCCAAACAAAACTCAGTAATTATTACCCTGATTCTGTAGTTTACAGAAATGCCCCATTTGTCATCGTAAACTGCTGTACAGGCACACGGCAGGGCGCAGAAAGAAAGGAACGCCAGGGCAGATTTCACTGGAAAAAGTTTGTTGCCATGTCACATTTGATGCACCCCTAGAGTAGGAAACTCCAAAAAACTGACCCCATTTTGGAAACTACGGGATAAGTTGGCAGTTTTGTTAGGCTATTTTAGGGTACATATGATTTTTGGTAGCTCTATATTACACTTTTTGTGAGGCAAGGTAACAAAAACTAGCAGTTTTGGCATTGTTTTTATTTTTTGTTATTTACAACATTCATCTGACAGGTTAGATCGTGTGATATTTTTATAGAGCAGGTCGTTACGGACGCGGCAATATCTAATATACTTTTTTTTATTTATTTAAGTTTTACACAATATTTTTGAAGCACAAAATAAAAATCACATTTTAGTGTCTCCATAGTCAGAGAGCTGTAATTTTTTTTATTTTTTGGGGGATTGTCTCAGATAGGTGCTCATTTTTTGCGGGATGAGATGACGATTAGATTGGTACTATTTTTGGGGGCATACGCTTTTTTGATCACTTGGTATTACATTTTTTGTGATGAAATGTGACAAAAAATGGCTTTTTTTAGACAGTTTTTATTTTTTACAGTGTTCACCTGAGGGGAGAGATCATGCTATATTTTTGTAGAGCAGGTTTTTACGGACGTGGCGATACCTAACATGTATACTTATTTTTATTTATTTAATTTTTGGCTACTTTCACACTAGCGTTTTAAAATTCCGGTATTGAGTTCCGTCATAGGGGCTCAATACCGGAATAAAACGCTTCAGTTTTGTCCCCATTCATTGTCAATGGGGACAAAACTGAACTGAAGACAACGGAATGCTCCTGAAAGCATTCCGTTCCGTCTTCAGACCGGAGAACAAACCGCAGCAATGCAAGTCAATGGGGGTGGATCCGTCTGGTGTGACCACAATGGTAACCGGATTCGCCCTCCATTGACTTTCAATGGAGTTCATGACGGATCCGGCTACACATACACACATACAGACATAGACATACACATAAACATACACAGACATATACACATACACATACATACTTACATGCACCCCGGCAGGTCTTCAGAGCGTCGGAGGGACAGGACGGCACGCACAGGTGACGATTCCACCAGGCGCCCAGCAGAGGGCGCTGTGGGGAATCGTCACCTGTGCGAGCCGTCCTGTCCCTCCGACGCTCTGAAGACCTGCCGGGAGCATGTAAGTATGTATGTGTGTTTGTTTGTCTATATGTGTGTGTATGTTTATGTGTATGTATGTACTGTGTGACGTGTGGGGCTGGAGAGCGGTTCCTGCTCCACACATGTCACTGCGGCAGGCCTGATACGGCAGCACCCTTCACCTGCCGGATCAGGCCTGCCTCTAGTGTGAAAGTAGCCTAACACAATAATATCCTTTTTGAAACAAAAAAAATCATGTTTCAGTGTCTCCATAGTCAGAGAGCTGTAGTTTTTTTATTTTTTGGGCGATTGTCTCAGGTAAGGGCTCATTTTTTGTGGGATGAGATGACGATTAGATTGGCACTATTTTTGGGGGCGTACGCTTTTTTGATCGCTTGGTATTACAATTTTTGTGATGAAATGTGACAAAAAAATGGCTTTTTTTTAGACAGTTTTTATTTTTCTATTTTTTACAGTGTTCACCTGAGGGGAGAGATCATGCTATGTTTTTGTAGAGCAGGTTTTTACGGACGCGGCGATACCTAACATGTATACTTATTTTTATTTTTTTAAGTTTTACACAATAATATCCTTTTTGAAACAAAAAAAATCATGTTTCAGTGTCTCAATAGTCAGAGAGCTGTAGTTTTTTTATTTTTTGGGCGATTGTCTCAGGTAGGGGCTCATTTTTTGTGGGATGAGATGATGATTAGATTGGCACTATTTTTGGGGGCATACGCTTTTTTGATCGCTTGGTATTACAATTTTTGTGATGAAATGTGACAAAATGGCTTTTTTTTAGACAGTTTTTATTTTTTACGGTGTTGACCAGGCGGGCTGGATCGTGTGATACTTTAATAAAGCAGGTTTTTACGGACGTGGCGATACCTAATATGTATATTTTTTATTTTTTTTTCTATTTTTATGTGTTTCTTTATGGGGAAGGGGCTTTTTTTTTAATTTATTTATTTATTTATTTATTTTGTTAAAACACTTTTATTTAACTTTTTTTTTTACATTTCACTTATGTCCCAGTAAGGGACTTTAACATTTCAGGGTCTGATCCCTGATTGAATGCAGCACAATACATCTGTATTGTGCTGCATTCAACTGTCAGCGTCTCACACTGTGAGACGCTGACCGTTGCCTAGGAGACCCAGCGCTGTGGCTGGGTCTCCTGGGCTTCCGTAGATGGGAGTCCCGATGCCTCTGGGCAAGGCATCGGGGCTTCCATCTCGCCATCGGGCCCCCCCCACCGCCTCACGGGGACCCGATGGCTTTAACAGCTGCCGCAATTACCTTGTATGCCGCGGTCGTTAAGGTGTTAAAGCTTGGGAAATCTTTTGGTATCCAAATCCAGCTTTAAACTTCTCCACAACAGTATCACGGACCCGCCTGGTGTGTTCCTTGGTCTTCATGATGCAGAACCCTGAGACTATCACAGAGCAGGTGCATTTATACGGAGACTTGATTACACACAGGTGGATTCTATTTATCTTCATCAGTCATTTAGGACAACATTGGATCATTCAGAGATCCTCAATGAACTTCTGGAGTGAGTTTTCTGAACTGAAAGTAAATGGGCCGAATAATTTTGCACGCCCTGCTTTTTAGTTTTATTATTACAAAAAAAAGTTTAAATGATCCAATAAATTTCGTTCCACTTCACAATTGTGACCCACTTGTTGTTGATTCTTCACCAAAAATTTAAAATGTTATATCTTTTTGTTTGAAGCCTGAAATGTGGCAAAAGGTTGAAAAGTTTCAGGGGGCCGAATACTTTTGCAAGGCACTGTATATGAGCTAGGAACTGGTGCTGATCATGTACAACATGGGTGGTAATAGTATCTGAGCCAGGGGCTGGTACTAATCATGTATAATACAGGTAATAGAAATATCTATGTGCCAGGGACTGGTACTGCTCATGTACAACACAAGTAATAAGATTATTTGTACCAAGCACTGTATTAACCTCTACATTCACAGGAAGAGAAAGCGTAGTTGGTTCATTACAGCTGCTGCGTTGCAGACGTTTCTGTTAAACAGTCTGATTACAGAAATTGAGGAGTTAATCCATCCATCATGCTTTACTAATTTTCCATTAAAGTGGAAGCATCTTGTTTTCTAACCCAGGATGCCTCCTGTTGCTAATTAACAGAAGAAGAGACCTGGTCAGTGGTGGAAGTTTAACACTGATTTAATAGAATGCAAATAAACTGCAAGTTTTACGCCACAGCCAGGGGTGGATTGTCCATAGACCTTACAGGGAAATTTCCTGGTGGACCGATGCCCAGGAGGCCACCCAAGCCCTACTCTCTGCTGCTGGCTGGGAACATAATGAGCTCTCAACATTAATTACCTCTGTGAGAATCTAGTACTCATGTACCCAGCCAGCTAACGCTCATGCCCTCCTGAATTTAACTGCTGTAGCCACATCCCACCTCCTAAGCCCTCTGCTCCATATCTTAATCAAAGACAACTGGAGGAGAGGGACAGAAAATGGCATCCACTGATGACTACCTCAGAGAGACTGCTTTTGGGACAATATATTGTGCTGCACCGTGGTACATAGTTCTGCTGGGACGGTCCTACAACATGGGGCCACTTTAAGTTCCCAGGACGCCCCTGACCACAGCTACCGGATGTGAAACTACTGGTGTCGTACACAGCAAAGCCATATGCCTGAAAGCATATGGAATACCTAATGTTCTGAGCGTAGGCACTCCCTATGCCATTGTATAGTGCTGCCAAACTCCTGTGCTTTACTATAATACTGTGTCTAAAAATAATTTAATGATGTTGTTTTCTGTTAGCTTCATGTGGAACCATGCATTTTAGTAGGTGCCACATTATAGTTACTGTACAACTAAGAGGCTGCACAGTGTGGTAATGTGGCTGTAAGTTTAAAGGGGCACTTTGAAAATGACTGCCAGGGCACTGAACCTTCCCCTGCCAGTGTATCCTTGAACTGTAAACTGCCAGTGAAGTAACAGTGTTTTAATATGTGGGCATTGTGTTGTGTCATTCAGTGCCTGACCTGCTGTTGTGTAGCTGAAGCCACATGGAGTGAGAGTTTAGGTGTATGCCTAGGGCGTACTAGTTGGATATCAGGACATGTATCTGAGGAGAGAGTGACCTGTAAGGTGGCTGTAGTCAGGAGAAAGGCACTGAAGCTCCACTGGGCTGCTATTGAGTTAGAAGAGGATGCTTAGCTGAGAGCCAGCGGTAGAGAGTAATGTAGAGACAGCTGACCAGAGAATAGTCATGAGAGACAAGTGACGGCCTTCAGAAGTGACTAGGGAAGCACATATATAGTTGGGTCAGGGAGCAAATTGTGGTAAAGTAAATTGTGGCGGTGCAAAAGACTGCCACTTCAGCTGAAAGCTACTGGAGGTCTGTGGTAAAGACCTGGGCACAGCAAGTGACCGTCAGCGACACTCTGTTCTGTAAGCTGTTGCGGATTGCTTCCAGCATGAGCCCAAGTCCCGAACTGGACTCCTGGGCGCTTGGGTCACCTATGGAGAGCATGCTTCACGACTAAATTTAGGTACACAGGTGTTCAAAAAGTTGCAAAATGCAGGTGTATGACATTTTTCTGCCAATTTCTGGCCATACAGATAGCCGCCCCCCCATAGTAATAGTGCTCCTTAAAGTACCACCAATAGTAATTCCCTTCTAGAATGCCCTCATTAGTAATACTGCCTCCTACAGTGATAATAGACCCCAAGAATGCCTCCACTAGTAGAAGACGTTTCAGCCCATCCAGCCTTTTTCAACTGAGCTGGGTTCTCATCAGTTGAGAAAGGCTGGACGGGCTGAAATGCATCCTGAAAAAACAGTGCTGTTGGTTATACTAAAGCACACACCAAGCTGAAAGAACTATGCCTGCTGGGATTCCTTGAATACTGATTGTGGGTTGCCCCCCCTCCCCTTCCCATGCAGTGCAACCGACGGATCGAGTGCTGTCCTACTACTGCTACTATCCACTAGTATTATCCACTCCTCCCTTATTAATAATGCCCTCACAGACCCCCCTGTAGACATAAGCCTTCCTTACTGTTCCCCCAGTGGTAATAAAGCTCTCTACATACCCCTCAGTAGTTATAATGCCTCCATAATAACTTCCATTCAGCCTTAATATACAGTCCCAGTTAAATAACTACAACTCCCAGCATTGCTCTGCCTCTCACACTGAGTAATCTATCCCTTCACTTACCTATCCTCATGTAGCAGACCTCTCCACAGCTTCTTCTCCAGGATTTCTCCTCCTCACCGCTGAAGGCCTTCCTCTCCTGCACTGGTCCTTCTCAACCCTTGCCTTCTGCACTGATCACATGTCTTGTGATGTCATCACAGGTCCTGCAGATCTTGCAGTGCGTTAGATTCAATTGTATTGTCGTCCTGAGGATGGCAATACAGTTGTATCTGCCTGGCAGACATTTGGGGCCTGGGACAAAACAGGGGACCACAGGACTGGTGCTTAGCAAATATAGTGCCAATATTCAAAAAGGGGTCAAAAACTGAACCAGGAAATTATAGGCCAGTAACTTTTAAAGAGTTTTCCGAGATATTTTTATTGATGACCTATCTTCTGGATAGGTAATCGGTTTCTGATTGGTGGGGGTCCAGGAACACGGACCCTGCTGATCAGCCGTTTCAGAAAGCATAGGTGCTCCCAGACGCCCACTGATCAGATACTGATGACCTATTCAGAGGCTAGGTCATCAGTAAAAATATCTTGGAAAACCCCTTTAATATCTGTTGTGGGTAAACTGTTTGCAGGTTTTCTAAGAGATTCTATAACGGAGTGTCTGAATGAAAATAAGTGGATAATGCCATTGGTCCTGTCAAACTAATCTAATCAGTTTCTACAAGGAGGTTCTAGACTGGACCAGGGTGTGTCTTTGGATGTCATATATCTTGACTTCTCCAAAACATTTGATTCTGTGCCACATAAAAGGTTAGTATAAAAAATGAGAATGCTTGGCCTGGGAGAAAATGTCTGTATGTGGGTAAGTAACTGGCTCAGTGATAGAAAACAGAGGGTGGTTATTAACGCACATACTCAGATTGGGTCACTGTCACTAGTGGGGTACCACAGGAGTCAGCATTGGGCCCTATTCACTTCAATATATTTATTAATGATCTTGTAGAAGGCTTGCACAGTAAAATATCATTTTTTGCAGATGACACAAAACTGTGTAAAGTAATTAACATGGAAGAGGACAGTATACTACTACAGATGGATGTGGATAGACTGGAGGCTTGGGCAGATAAGTGGCAGATGAGCTTTAACAATGACAAATGTAAGGTTATGCACATGGGAAGGAATAATGCAAGACACCCGTACATACTAAATAACATACTTTATTACTGAAATTGTACATTTCTATTAGAAAAATAGCTCTTAAGTGGTCCATTTTGTTCCTTAGCAATGCTCCCTATCTTTTGTTTACTTAACTGTAGAGACATGCTCCACATTGACTGCTGCTGCCCTCACTGCCTCTCTCTACGTTTATCATTTTATACAGTATCTCACAAAAGTGAGTACACCCCTCACATTTGAATATATATATGTATATGTGGAGACAGATGATGAGGGCAGTAACAGTAGTCAGTATGGAGCATGTCTCCACAGTAAAGTAAACAGAAGACAGAGGAGCATCGCTAAGGCACAAAATGGGCTACTTAAGAGCTATTTTTCTAACATAAATGTACGATTTAAGTAATTAAAGTATATTACAAAAATGGTCAGTATCATTTTCCCTACACATTAAATGAAAAAAAGAAGAATTACATTTACACATTAATTTGCCTGGCCAGGAAGGATAGAAGCCTTGATTCATGATAGGTTGTGGCTGGAGTCCTGCATCTTTGGAAGGCAAAGCACAGCAAGATCCCCTGCAGCGTAAGATGAAGATGGTTGAGTGGGTCGTCTATGTGCTGGACCATCCTAGGCCTGTACACCCTGTTTTGGAGTGGCACCTCGGGACTGTCAAGTGGTTCTCCGTGTCGTGAGGTTTCAGCTTTCTGCAGCATGATGAGGTGAACAAAGAGATCCTTGTCAGTTGCCAGTCAGTAAAGAGGTTGTACCTGCCATCTCCCCTTTACAGATTTTACTAAGGAGATCAAGTATAGTTAACTCCAATGCCAGGATCTCAGGGCAGTTTTGGCGTAGGCATGATGCACCTGGCAAAGCCGATGGTTGCAGCTCATTCGCCTGAAGTCTGGCCAGACGATCTGCAGGGGCCGTTTTCAGCATGAGACCTGTGGGAGACTACCTATGGCACACTCTGCTAAAGGCTACTGCTGTAACCAAGACCAGCACCTTTAATTCCAGGACTCTTGCATATGGGACCCTGAAGCAGACGGATGGTCACTGCACCTCTACTAACAAAGCTTTGGCAGAAAAAGATCCAGTTTTTTGTGGCAGTATCAGAAATGGAGCTTGGCTGATTGGCAAGGAGTTGCCTTCTCTGATGAGTCATGTTTTCTGCTTAATTGAACAGATGGATGTTGGCGTGTCAGTCAAGAAGCATCAGAGAACAAACACCATGCAACCATTGCTGGAAGAACACAAGCTGGTGGTGGCAGCGTTATGGTCTGGGGAATGTTTTTTTTAACATTCTCTGTGCCCACTCATCCATGTGAAAGGCACTCTCAACTGATTTGGGTATAAATTCATCCTTGCAGATCACATACAGCCATACATGCTGATTGTCTTCCCTGGGGTGGATGGGATCTTCCAGCAAGACACTGCGATGTATCACATGGCTAGAAATGTCCGACATGAATTGGAAGAGCATGACCCAAACTAAGAAGTACTACCCTGGCCCCCTATTCCCCAGACTTGAACCCAATTGAGCATCTGTGGAACCACTTTGATTGTTGTGTTCTCTCTACGGACCCTCCATGTACCCTCCAGCAGCTGTGGGATGCACTGCAGTGAGCATGGCTCCAGACACCCATGACAACCTACCAGAACCTTATTGAGTCACTCCGAGCCTGTTAAGTTGCAGTTCGTGCTGCACACGTCAGTTACTCTGGATATTAGTTGGTCACCATAATAAGTTTTGAGTGAATAGAAGCATCAGAAGCGGAATTCGATCCGAAGTTCAGGAAAAATTAAATTTGCCACAAAGACGAAAATCCTTGCGCTTCGTGGTAACAAATCTGATTTTTTCTAATATGGCTGCTACACGAGTTATAAAATGAAAGTAAGAAGCCTGAGCATGTGATATTATCCTTAATGCAGTGCAGCTAGCCAATCAGCAGAAAGTCATCCCCTGTGATGTCACAGCCCTATAAAAAGTCTCATTCCACCCGTTCTCTGCCACTTCACTGTAAGCTGAGCTTAGGGAGAGATGTGAAAAGCGCTCATGCGCTAGGCGCAGTGCTGCTGCAAACAGATAAAAAAAGAATATTGGAGCAGGAGAGCGCAGGGAGATCGTAAGAAGAGTTTTTTGAAACTGTAGGGAGAGCGTAGTAAAACTGCAGGGACAGTGCAGGATGAGTGTAATCGCCCTGTGCATCTTGTTCACCTGCTGCGCCATTCATACTAAATCTGTTCTGTTATACACAGACTTACTGCGTGTCAGACTTAATCTCAACAGGCAATCTAATATATCGCCTCATTTATCTTGTTCACCTGCTGCGCCATTCAAACAATTTGTTTAATTAATAATTCAGTTACTGTACACTATGGCCAACACACAGTTGCCTGGGCCCTCCGAAGGAACAGGCAGTGGCACAATGTAGATGTCACAAGTGACAGCAGAAGGAGGGTTGGTGGTAGTAGCAGCAGCAGTCGCTGCAACAGACCAGAGTTGTCACTGTCATCCAGAGTTTGTGTTTTGACCAACAATCCAGCTTTACTGGAATGGTTGACTTGCTCTTCAACATCATCTCAGGTGACAACAGATACACACAGCCAGGAATCGGTGGGATCCTTTCACACCATGCTTAGTTTGCATGGCCCAGGAACTGACTCACCGTGCCCTCACCGTTCCTGAACCTGCTTTTTGCTTTCACTGCTCCTTCTGCTAACCAAGTAAGGTATGCTGCCCACTCTGCTGTGCTTTTCAGCGAGGATGAGTTTTTTGACGACAGTCAGCAGTTACAGGTCAGCACAGACTTAGATGAGAGGTGCGCTGTGGACTCCTCTAGGCGCGCAACTACCGATGATGACAGTCAGGTGGGATCACATGTTGGGAGAGGTCAGAGACATGAGCAAGAGACAAATGAGGGTTACATTAATGAGAAACAAACAGATGTAGATGATAATGTTGTTGCTCACATGGGAGCCAGCTCAAGAGAGGGCATCATCATCAGGGGGGCAAGTATGATATGTGAGAAAGCAGGGTTGAAGCCTGCCCGTTAGACAGCAGGGTGGAAGTGTGCCCGTGAGACAGCAGAGTGTCAGCGTGCCTGTGAGACAGCAGGGTGGTAGCAGTGGAAGATTTGCAGCCAACTGCGAGAGGGGTAGACTGTCTGCTACTCAGGTGACTGAGGAACCCAACTGCAGTGCACGGCTTCATAAAAGCAACAACAGGCAGGTATCACGCAATGGTGGAGGGAAAGTTCCATACTCGTCGGTTTGGGGATTTTTTTTAGCAAGCTACTGGGGAAAGCTTTAGCGTGATGCTATGCAGGATATGTGGGCGGATGGTGCATTGCGGACAGGGTGCTAATGTTGTCACGACAGCCCTGCTTCAACACATGGAGCATCACCATAAAGTGGCGTGGGAAAACCAAGCCATTCATTTAGTCTTACAGCCTAATGCAGCAACTGCTGCATCTCCCACCATCCTGCACCACCTCTCCAACAGTCAGGGCTCGCCAACATCAGGAGAAGGAAGCTGTCATTCCTTCCCATTGACTTCAACGTCGTCTAAAGCTACTGATGTTCCTCCTCTTCCTACTCATCGTCACTTGTTTTGACATCAATTGATCACCAAGGCAATTGCTAAAAGACAACAGTATGCATGCACTAATCCAATGGTGTAGAAGCTGAACATGCACCTGGGCAAGTTGCTGGTGCCTCAGTCCTTCCCTTTTCATGTAGTTGACTCTGCACATTTCAGAGAACTGATGGCTTGTGCCTAGCCAAGGTGGAGAGTCCTAAGCCGACATTACTTTCCCAAAAAAGCTATACTAGTCCTGCATGTTGAGCAGAAGGTGGGCCTCTTGGTTTCTGGTATAGTTCACGTCAGCGCTAACATATGGAGTTGCAACTATGATCAAAGACAATATATGTGGTTCACAGCCCACTGGGTAAATGTGGTTCCAGACCAGGCATACCAGCAACTTGGCCAGGTGATGGCAATGCCGCCTACGTGTGTTAATGCTGGGATTTCTGTGTTAATGTCCTCCTCTGCCTCTTCATCCTCCACCTTGTTTTTAGCCATCAATGTAGGAACAGTTCACAGTGGCCCTCTAGCTTATTACCTATGCAAAGCTTAGGCTACTTTCACACTAGCGGCAGCACGGATCCGGCACCTAAAGGGTGCCGACGGATCCGTACTGCCGCTATACATGTGTGGAGCCGGAGCAGTGCTCCGGCCCCACACGTGCACACACATGGGAACAAGACACAGACACACAGACATACATACATACATACATACACACATACATACTCACATACTCCAGGGACGCCGGCAGAACGTCTTCACGCGCCTCCTGCGCGCAGTGATGACGATTCCCCACAGCGCCCTCTGCTAGGCGCAGTGGGGAAACGTCATAGCTGCGCGCAGGAGGCGCGTGAAGACGTTCTGCCGGCGTCCCTGGAGTATGTGAGTATGTCTGTCTGTCTGTCTGTATGTCTGTCTGTATGTATGTATGTCTGTATGTATGTATGTCTGTATGTATGTATCTATGTATGTAGCCGGATCCGGAATGATCCCCCATTGCAAATCAATGGAGGACAGATCCGGATTACTGGTGTGTCCACACCAAACGGATCCGTCCCCATTGACTTGCATTGGGGGTCATTCCGGATCCGTCTTGGTGCGGATACCTGGACCGGAGAGCAAACCGCAGCATGCTGCGGTTTGTTCTCCGGTCTGAAGACGGAACGGAATGCTTTCAGGAGCATTCCGTTGTCTTCAGTTCAGTTTTGTCCCCATTGACAATGAATGGGGACAAAACTGAAGCGTTTTATTCCGGTATTGAGCCCCTATAACGGAACTCAATACCGGAATTTAAAAACGCTAGTGTGAAAGTAGCCTTAGCTTTGTCACATGGCTCTGCACCTGGTCAGCCTGGACGAATGGAGGAACTGCTTATCGTTATCAATAAAGAAATCAAATCAGCTGGAGACAGGAACTGGTTACTGATAACGGGAAGAACATTTTGTCTGTGCTGTGTCAGGGAAGGCTGACCCATGAGCCCAGCATGGTGCACTTCCTCGATCTTGTTGTCACCTGGTTCCTCAAGTCTTCCACTGAACTGCATGAGCTTCCACGATAGCCAGGGGCAACTTGTGCGTGACACGTGCAGTTTGCTAAGGCCCTTTGAGGAGGACACTTTATTTTTCAGTTGGAAGAACTACGGGTTGAATGATGTCATTCTGCTCTTTCATGTCCTGGAGGGAATGCAGACAAATCTGATTGGCAAGAGGACTGTGATGTGGCACCTACATCTCATGGCCACCTGATCACTGAGGAGGATGAGGACGAGGAGAAAGACATAAATGCCCAGGAATTCTATACACAATTAGGTGGTTTATCTGCCCATGCAACAGGAGAGGAGCAAGAGGAATGGAGGATGAGGACGAAGACGAAGCTGATGACTCTGACAGACCGTGGCAATATGCAGTCGAGATGGAGGCAGGGAGGCCCTCTGAGTCCCTTGCACAAATGGCTACTGCTGCTGCTGTCAGCACCATGCCCACTCTGTCATGGGCCCACTACTGTCACTGCTGCTGCTGCTGCCACCATCCCCACTCTGTCATGGGGCCACTATTGTCACTGTTACTGTCACTGCTTCTGCCACTCTCCCCACTCTGTCATGCAGCCACTACTTGAATCTTGGGGCCAGTGGCATAACGAGTATAATGGGCCTCAGTGCAAACTTTGGATCAGTGCAACTCCCCCACCCCTTCCCAATTTATACAAAGAGGCGGCAATTTTTTTTTACACTAAGCCCAATGCATGGCTACACTCACCCAGTCCTAACTAATAAAATCTGGTCCTACCTCTCCCAGGGTGTCGCTGACGTCGGCGTGATGTACGTTGGATCCAGAACAAGGACCTTGTGGTGATAGAGAAAAAAAGAATAATCACATAAGGAATGTATGGTGACTTCAGCAGGGGGCGCTGTGCTGGCCTGTAAGACTGAGCCATGCCAATGTATAGCAGGGTAATCTAGGACTTTTCCCCTAAGTGCTACCACACAGCACTAATACCCACGTTGTGCCCCCTCACAGTAGTTATGCCCACATATGTGCCCCCTCACAGTAATATGCCTATGAGTGTGCCCCCTCACAGTAGTTATGCCTAGATATGTGCCCCCTCACAGTAGTTATGCCAGATTATGTGCCCCCTCACAGTAGTTATGTACAGATATGTGCCTGCTCACAGTAGTTATGCCAGATATGTGCCCCCTAACAGTAGTTATGCCAGATATATGCCCCCTCACAGTGGGTATGGCAGATATGTGCCCCCTCATAGTGGTTATGGCAGATATGTGCCCCCTCATAGTGGTTATGGCCAGATATGTGCCCGCTCACAGTGGTTATTGCCAGATATGTGCCCCCTCACAGTGGTTATGGCAGATATGTGCCCCCTCATAGTGGTTATGGCCAGATATGTGCCCCCTCACAGTGGTTATTGCCAGATATGTGCCCCCTCACAGTGGTTATGGCCACATATGTGCTGGAGGCCTCTTGCTTCTTTCAGCGTCCTCCCACAGCCAGTAGTGCGATGTGTGGCCTGTAGGGGGAGCGCTGGAGCTCTGAAGAACAGTGAAGCAGGGAGCACCCTGCTTCACTATGGAAACCATCCGCCTGGCAGTGACAAGAACTGCCGGGTGAGTGTAAGCGCCGCCCCCCACCTTGCCCCTGCGCTCCCCCTGCCTCTGTGGCACATATTACACATAGTTGAAGAGCGCTCTGACAGTGCTGCCATTACAAGTGAGTGCAGCGGGATCCCTCCCCCGCCAGGCCCGGTCACGATCGCACCCTCTTGCGACCGTGATTGTTACGCCCCTGCTTGGGGCACTGAACGGTTAAGTCCACGGCAATAAGTTAGATCCGACGCTAAAAGTGACCTCAGGGGCGGACATGTATGTTAGAGGGGCTGAAGGGAGGGCTGTTAGTTACATGGGACTGTATGTTGTAGAAGATTGAGGGGAGATGACTGGTGCTATTTACATGGGACTGGATATTATAGAAGTCTGGAGGGTAAGGAGTGATATTGTTTACATAAGACTATGTGTTGGAGGGACTGAAGGAGGGGATTTAAGTTATTTACATGGGACTGTATCATATAGAAGACTGGTGGGAGAGGATTGGTGTTATTTACATGGGACTGCATGGTATAGAAGACTGGTGGGAGGGGTATGGTGTTATTTACATGGGATTGCATGGTATAGAAGACCGGAGGGAGAGGAGTGATGCTATTTACATGCGACTGTATTGTATAGAAGACTGTAAGGAAGAGAGGTTATTTACATGGGACTGTATCATATAGGAAACTGGTGGGAGAGGACTGGTGTTATTTACATGGGACTGCATGGTATAGAAGACTGGAGGGAGAGGACAGGCATTATAATTTATGGGGGCACTACAGAGAATATCATAACTCCAGGAGGTACGGCAAAAGGAATTATAATTACAGGGGGCACTGCAGGTAACATTATAAATACCGTGGACAGTGGTTGCGGGCATTACTACTGAAAGCTCCATAGGAGTGCATTATAGATTGGCATTATTTCTATTAGGGGTGCCTTATTAGTACTGAGGGCACTTATTACTACTGGTACTGCAGGGAACCTTATTACCACTGGGGGTAATATGGGGAGGGGGGACTTCCGCCTAGCAGTGAGCCTGATAACATCACCAGCACTAATGGACAGCCTGTAAAGCCGCCCATCAGTGCCAGTGACGTCTCCGCTTAGCAGTGTAAAAATGTAAACAAAACAGCCCAGGGCAAGGGAGAGCGTCGGAGTATGAAATGTCAGAGGGGCTGAGTAGGGGGAGAAGGGATTATGTCCGAGGAAAGGGGAGGGGGGCCCAGGTACATTCCTTGCACAGGGGCCCTCTGTTGTCTGTGTCCGCCCCTAAGTGATCTGTAATACTGACACACAGTGATTCAACAGCTAACAGAAGGGAATAAAAAGTATGTTTTGGACTGCTACAACATGCATTTTAAGAACATTTTTTTTCTCCACCGTGCTGCCTCCATTTCATTATTTTGTTCAACTAAGGAGACATTTGGACACAGCTCCTGCAGGGGTGCACAAGTTTTGTTTTTTTTTTGCTATACTGAAGGGTGCTGTATGCATTTCTTTTTGTTTAACGGAAGGGATTAGTTATGAATCTTGGTGCCTTGAACAGTGATGTAAACAGTGATAAATTACAACTGCCTGTAATACTGATGGGTGCACTAGAAAATAACACAGACGACACTCTCTGACTGCACTCTTCCTTCACTTCCATGTAATTTAAGTTCTAAACCTTCACACTGAGATTGGGCCACCAAGTGAGATGAATATGATTAAAATGTCCCAAAATCTTTTTCTCTGCTCCTAACACCCCTCACCATGCATACAGATGCCCCCAATACCTGTTTTTCATGTCTGAGCTTTCCTTTCTCCCTGGAAGACGTCACATTATCCTGGCAGATCTGTTTACTTTCTCACCTTCTTGTTTTGTTGAATACATAACTTTATTGATACACAAGCTTGGCTGCACTGCACAGTGATGAGTCACAGGCTGGACACGCCCCCACACTGCTCTGTCTGCAGCAGCTACTCCCTCTATAACTCCTGTGTCCATGTTACTACAGCCAGACATAAATCTACTTCTCACTCAGTGTCTACATCCCATCACTTACCGTCCACAGGCTCTGCCCTCACATGTGTATCTAATCCTATCCTGTGTGATACTGTCTGCTGAGCTGTGTATCTAATCCCATCACTGACCGTCCACAGGCTCTGCCCTCACATGTGTATCTAATTCTATCCTGTGTGATACAGCCTGCTAAGCTGTGTATCTAATCCCATCACTGACCGTCCACAGGCTCTCCCCTCACCATCTCCAGAGTGTGAAAAACAGCTGGAATCAGCAAGCGTATCCAATCACATCTGTATCTAATCCTATCCTGTATGTGTGCCTGATACACATCCTGTTGTATGCGATACAACCTGCTGAAGTGTGTATCTAATCCCATCTTCTATGATACAGCCTGCTGAAGTGTGAATCTAATTCCAATTTGTATGATGCAGTCTGCTGAGCTGTGTATCTAATCCCAGTTTGTATGATACAGCCTGCTGAGCTGCACATCTAATCCCAATTTGTATGATACAGCCTGCTGAGTGGTGTATCTAATCCTATTTTGTATAATCCTGCCTGCTGAGCTGTGTATCTAAACCCATATGCACACGACCATATCCATTTTGCGATCCACATTTTTTGCAGTCCCATTTAGTTCTATTGATTTGAGGTCCTCATTTTGAAGACCAGAATAGGACATGTTCTACCTTTACTGGAACTGACATACGGATGTCAAAAACACACTGTGCTGTCCATGTGCTTTCCACATCCGTATGCCAGTTCTGCAAAAGATAGAACATGTCCTATACTGGTCCTCATAATGCAGATCTAAAACCCATAGAACTCAATGAGAGTGCAAAAAATGTGAATCACACACGGACAGTATCCTTATTTAGTGGATCTACGACTTGCAGACTGCAAAACAGATACAGTTCTGTGCATGAGCCCTATCACTTATACTCAGCGCCCATAACAGTGACATCCACAGTGCCCCCGTAAGTGACATCCACAGCGCCCCCATAACAGTGACATCCACAGCACCCCATAACAGTGACATCCACAGCGCCCCCATAACAGTGACATCCACAGCGCCCCATAACAATGACATCCACAGCGCCCCCATAACAGTGACATCCACAGCACCCCATAACAGTGACATCCACAGTACTCCCATAACAGTGACATCCACAACCCTCCCCATAACCGTGACATCCACAGCGCTCCCCATAACAGTGACATCCACAGCGCTCCCCATAACAGTGACATCCACAGTGCTCCCCATAACAGTTACATCCACAGCGCTCCCCATAACAGTGACATCCACAGTGCTCCCCATAAAAGTGCCATCCAGTGCCCCTAGTGCCATCCAGTGCCCCCTATTTGCTATACAGTGCTCACTTGTGCCATCCACTGCCCCCTAGTACCATCCAGTGCCCCTACTGTGCCACCCAGTGCCCCCTTGTTTGCCATCCAGTGCCCCCTTGTTTGCCATCCAGTTCCCCCATTGTTTGCCATCCATTGCCCTTTTGTGCCATCCAGTGCCCCATTGTTTGCCATACAATGCCCCCTTGTTTGCCATCCAGCGCCCCTGTTTGCCATCCATTGCCCACCTTGTGCCATCCAGTGCACTAATTGTGCCATGCAGTGCCCTTTTGTTTGCTATCTCTTGCCCCCTTGTTTACCATCCATTACGCCCTTGGGCCATCCAGTGCCCCCGGTTTGCCATCCAGTGCCCCCTTGGGCCATCCAGTGCCCCCGTTTGCCATCCAGTACCTTCTTGTGCCATCCAGTGCCCCTTGTGCCATCCAGGGCCCCCTTGGGCCATCCACTGCCCCCTGTTTGCCATCCAGTGCCCCCTTGTGCCATCCATTGCCCTCTTGTGCCATCCACTGCCCCTGTTTGCCATCCATTGCCCCCTTGTGCCACCCATTGTCCCCCTTGTGCCACCCAGTTCCCCCAATGTGCCATCTATTGCCTCCTTGTGCCATCTAGTGCACTAATTGTGCCATGCAGTGCCCTCTTGTTTGCCATCCATTACCCCTTTGGGCCATCCAGTGCCCCCTGTTTGCCATCCAGTGCCCCCTTGTGCCATCCAGTACTTTCTTGTGCCATCCAGTGCCCCTTGTGCCATCCAGTGCCCCCTTGTTTGCCATCCATTGCCCCCTTGGGCCATCCACTGCCCCCTGTTTGCCATCCAGTGCCAATTAGGCCATCCAGTGCCCCCTTGTGCCATCCATTTCCCTCTTGTGCCATCCACTGCCCCTGTTTGCCATCCATTGCCCCCTTGTGCCATCCATTGCCCCGCTTGTGCCATCTAGTTCCCCCATTGTGCCATCTATTGCCCCCTTGTGCCATCCAGTGCACTAATTGTGCCATGCAGTGCCCTCTTGTTTGCCATTCAGTGCCCCTTGTTTGCCATCCATTACCCCTTTGGGCCATCCAGTGCCCCCTGTTTGCCATCCAGTGCCCCCTTGTGCCATCCAGTACTTTTTTTGTGCCATCCAGTGCCCCTTGTGCCATCCAGTGCCCCCTTGTTTGCCATCCATTGCCCTTTTGGGTCATCCACTGCCCCCTGTTTGCCATCCAGTGCCAATTGGGCCATCCAGTGCCCCCTTGTGCCATCCAGTGCCCCCTTGTGCCATCCCGTGCCCCCTTTTGGCCATCCAGTGCCCCCTGTGACATGCACAGCAGAGGGATCAGCCTCCGTGGTGATGTAAGCGCTGTGCAGGGATCAGTACAGGCTTCACATAGAAGCCTGTACAATACATAGACTGACGGCCGGGCAGTAGACGGTCCCGCACATGCGCACTAGCATTCAGCCTAGTGCGCTGTGAACACTGCCGGCCGGCACTTTCTCCAGCAGGAGGCGGTGACATCACTCGTGACGATCTGTCTCCTGCTGGAGAAAGGAAGAGAAGACAGGAAGAGAAGAAGACGGACTTCGGCCGGAAGATAGAAAATCCATTTGAAGGGACCATGTGACCGGGAGGTGGATCTCCAAATTGGCTGGACTGTGGAAGGTAAGTATAGGGCCACTAACCTTTCCTCCACAGGTTAGATTTAGCCAGCAATTATTAGGTTTAGACCGGAGAACCCCTTTAAGCTGAATTGCCTGGGTATACCTGATTTATTGCGATTTGTGACAAATTCGTTCGTGACAAATGGAACTTCGAAGTTTGGCAAATTGACCAAATTTTCGCTGATCACTAGTCATAATAATGTGACTCAACTGTGTATTACAGGTTGTAGTTATTAGGATTCTGGAGATGGGTTGTTGATCCAGGGAGTTATGAGGCCTAATTGAAGTTGGGAAGAAAGTTTTTCCCCTGAAATGAGGAAAATTGGCTTCTATCTCAATTAGTTTTTTGCCTTCCTCTGGATAATAGGCTGAATTGGATAGACCTTTCTCTTTTTTCAGCCTTTTAAACTATAGTTTGTTACTATATTCCTATATTTGTCACTTTCTCTAACATATTTTATGACTACTTGTGTTATTTTCATAGAAACATTCATAGAAACATTTCATAGAAACATTCATTCACAAGATTATAAAGTCATTTGTTATGAGAAAATAATGTCAAATGTCTGCAAAACAGATATTTTCCAGACATAAGAGTGCATCAGATATTACGTGCAGTGACGTACATGGTCCAGAACACAGCTGACCCTCTACAGGCTAAATTATGACAAGAACAGATGAAACATTTCCTAGGATGCAAAAAGTTTTAAAATGCACCTGTCACTTATGTGTGGTGAAGAAATGACTGCCAAGAACTGTTAACATCGCTAAAGTATGACGCATTTATGTGGTTTGATATGATTACATGAATATTATATCTACCCATAATAACATCTTCTGATGAACCTATGGATGAAGAAGAGCTGAATTTTCAGTTTGAAGAGTTGGTAAAACTTTTCTAATAAAAAATAAAAACTGAAAAGTGAATGAATATGTATTCATCCACTTTGCTATAATACCCCTAAATAAAGTCTGGTTTATCCCCTTAGTGACCACCAATATTCCTTTTTACAGCAGTCACTAAGGAGGCTTAGGCTGGTCAGCTACCTTTTTACGGCAGCCCAGTCCAAGCTCTGCATGGGCCGCTTAACTCCATACATGCTGCTGGCAGTGGCGCCCGCTGCGTGTAAGCTGTTACAGAGGGAATAGACTCCCACTGTCTCCTATCGGCACCCCCAAATGAAATTGTTGGGTGCTGATGTGCGTGTACATAAGTCAGGGCTTAGTATAGGCCCCAAGCATGAATCCAGTGTTTCCCAGCAGGATGCGCCTTTCTGCCGCAGCCTGCAGGTCAATGTCAGTATGGCACTGACATTAAACAGCAATGCAGTATAGAAATTGTGTATTGTATTTTAGAATCAATCAGAAGATCTCCTTGTAAGACTATTAAATGGCTAAAAAAGTTAAAAAAAAAAACATTTATTAAATAAAAAAATAAAAAAGGCCTTTTCCATTGAAATAAATGTTTTTCATTGGAAACAATGACCCACCCTATGCAAATATCCTGTACAGTGAACACCATAAAAAACAACAAAAATGTCAGAATTGCTGCTTTTTGAATTACCGCCAACAAAAATAAAAAGTGATCAAAAAGTGTACCCCAAAATGATACCAATGAAAACTACAAGTCGTCCCACAAAAATCAGCGCCATAGAAAGAAAAATAAAAAAGTTATGGTTCTAGGTATGTGGTGACGGAATAACATTTTTTTTCTCCCATAGGAGTAAATAGGGTCCCCTCCTGTGCATTGTGTCTATGGCCCATGGGGCTGCCGTAAAGAAATTTTCTTAATGCTTTCTAAATGCTGTTAAGAACAGCTCAGGAAAGATGGCCGTCCTCTTAAATAATGATCAGGAAATAGAATTAACATAGTAACATAGTAACATAGTTTATAAGGCCGAAAAAATACATCTGTCCATCCAGTTCAGCCTGTTATCCTGCAAGTTGATCCAGAGGAAGGCAAAAAACTCCTGTGAGGTAGAAGCCAATATTCCTCACTTTAGGGGAAAAAAATTCCTTCCCGACTCCAATCAGGCAATCAGAATTACTCCCTGGATCAACAACCCCTCTCTAGTAACTATAACCTGTAATATTATTACCCTCCAGAAATACATCCAGGCCCCTCTTGAACTCTTTTACTGAACTTACCATCACCACCTCCTCAGGCAGAAAGTTCCATAGTCTCACTGCTCTTACCGTAAAGAATCCTCCTCTGTGTTTGTGTACAAACCTTCTTTCCTCCAGACGCAGAGGATGTCCCCTCGTCACAGTCACAGTCCTGGGGATAAATAGATCATGGGAGAGATCTCTATACTGACCTCTGATATATTTATACATAGTTATTAGATCTCCCCTCAGTCGTCTTTTTTTGTAAAGTGAATAACCCTAATTTTGATAATCTTTCAGGGTACTGTAGACCACCCATTCCAGTTATTACTTTAGTTGCCCTCCTCTGAACCCTCTCCAGCTCTGCTATGTCTGCCTTGTTCACAGGAGCCCAGAACTGTACACAGTACTCCATGTGTGGTCTGACTAGTGATTTGTAAAGTGGCAGGACTATGTTCTCATCACGGGCATCTATGCTCCTTTTGATGCAACCCATTATCTTATTGGCCTTGGCAGAAGCTGTCTGACACTGGTTTCTACAGCTTAGTTTGCTGTTCACTAAAATTCCTAGGTCCTTTTCCATGTCAGAGTTACCCAGTGTTTTACCATTTAGTATGTACTGGTGACTTGCATTATTCCTTCCTATGTGCATAACCTTACATTTGTCAGTGTTAAACCTCATCTGCCACTTCTCTGCCCAGGCCTCCAATCTATCCAGGTCCCTCTGTAGCAGTGTACTGTCCTCTTCTGTGTTAATTACTTTACACAGTTTAGTGTCATCTGCAAAAATTGATATTTTACTGTGCAAGCCTTCTACAAGATCATTAATAAAATATATTGAAGAGAATAGGGCCCAATACTGACCCCTGTGGTACCCCACTAGTGACAGTGACCCAATCTGAGAATGTGCCGTTAATAACCACCCTCTGTTTTCTATCATTGAGCCAATTACTTACCCACATACAGACATTTTCTCCCAGTCCAAGCATTCTCATTTTATATACTAACCTTTTATGTGGTACCGTGTCAAATGCTTTGGAGAAGTCCAGATATATGACATCCATTGATTCGCCATGGCCAAGTCTAGAACTTACCTTCTCATAGAAGCTGATTAAATTGGTTTGACATGACCGATCCCTCATGAAGCCATGCTGATATGGAGTTATTTGCTTATTTTCATTGAGGTACTCCAAGATAGCATCTCTTAGAAAACCTTCAAACAGTTTACACACGACAGATGTTAAACTTACCAGCCTATAGTTTCCAGCAGGGGCGTCGCTAGGGCATTTTATCCAGGGCCAGGGCCCCGAATCAAACTGCCACTGCCCCGAACCTCGGGACTGGTGGAGACTGGCTGGCAGCTGCGCAGTGCTGCACTGCGATATTACCTCTATCAAGCATGAGCTGAGCTTACGTTACATTAATTCTCCTGGGCTGGCTCAGCTTAGTTCACTTCACTCGCTGGGGAAGGACCTCGGGACGTCACACTATCATGTGACATATCTAGGTCACATGGGTCGGCAGCCGGCGCGCTCTGCAGTAGGAAGGTTATGGATGGCTGCTCAGCAGCCTTTATAGCAGTGAGAAGGGAGAGAGGATCTGTTTGCCTGAGAGGTAGATGTGAATCCTGTGGAGGGGCAGACAATTCTATGAGGTGGGATTGTATGATGGAGGAAGGGGGGCAGCTGTGTGGGATTGTATGCTGGGGGGGATTGTATGCTGGGGGGGCGACTGTGGGGGATTGTATGCTTGGGGGGGGCAACTGTGGGGGATTGTATACTGGGGGGGGCAACTGGGGGGGATTGTATGCTGGGGGGGCAACTGTGGGGGATTGTATGTTTTGGGGGGGACAACTGTGGGGGATTGTATGCTGGGGGGCAACTGTGGGGGATTGTATGCTGGGGGCAACTGTGGGGGATTGTATGATAAGGGGGCGACTGTGTGGGATTGTATGCTGGGGGGGCGACTGGGTGGGATTGTATGCAGGGGGGGCGACTGTGGGGGATTGTATGCTGGGCGGGGCGACTGTGGGGGATTGTATGCTGGGGGGCGACTGTGTGGGATTGTATGCTGGGGGGACAACTGTGGGGGATTGTATGATGAGGGGTCGACTGTGGGATTGTAGGGGGGGGGGCGACTGTGTGGGATTGTATGGGGGAGGGGCAGCATTCTGTTTTGCATTCCATCATAATAGACGTCTATGCACATTTCAACACAGTGGGCTTGTGCCTTGGAAGGTTTTCAGACCCTAGCAACGCCCCTGGTTTCCAGGCTCTGTTTTTGGACCCCGTTTGAATATTGGCACCACATTTGCTATGCGCCAATCCTGTGGAACACTCCCTGTCAGTATAGAGTCCTTAAATATCAGAAATAAGGGTCTGGCTATGACATTACTTAATTCTCTTAGGATGCGGGGGTGTATGCCATTCGGTCCTGGCGATTTGTCTATTTTAATCTTTTTAAGACACCGCTGTACTTCTTCCTGGGTCAGACAGGACACTTTTAATGGGGAATTTACTTTTATATTATGCATTTCATCTGACAGTTTATTTTCCTCAGTGAATACCGTGGAGAAAAAAATATTTAATAGCTTTGCTTTCTCCTCATCGCTCTCTGCAACTCCCTCCTCATTACTCTGTAAGGGGCCGACACCTTCAGGTTTATACTTTTTAGTATTTATATAATTGAAGAACATTTTCGGGTTAGTTTTACTCTCTTTGGCGATTAATCTCTCGGTCTCTAGTTTGGCTGCTTTTATTTGTCTTTTACATATTCTATTTTTATTCCTTATAGTTTTTCAATGGTTCCTCGCCACCCTCCTGTTTTAGTGATTTAAATGCTTTCTTTTTGTCATTTATTGCTTTCTTTACAGTTCTATTTATCCACATTGGTTTTTTCTTGTTCCTTAACCTTTTATTCCCATAAGGTATGTACCTCTCACAATTAGATATTAGGATGCTTTTAAAAATATCCCATTTTGTGGCTGTATTTTTTATTTTTGAGGATTTTGTCCCAGTTAGTTAGGCCTATGGCCTCTCTTAGTTGGCTAAATTTTGCTTTTTTGTAGTTTGGTATTTTTGTTACTCCCTGAAGAAACACTCTTTTGAATGACAATTTGAACGTTATTATATTATGGTCACTATTTCCCAGGTGTCCCCCAACCTGCACATCTGTTGTTCTGTCAGGTCTATTGGTTAATACTAAGTCCAGTATGGCCGTCCCTCTAGTCGGGTCCTGAACCAGTTGGGAAAGGTAATTGTCTTTGGTTATTTCCAAGAACCTGTTTCCTTTATGAGATATACAGGTTTCAGTTTCCCAGTCTATATCTGGGTAGTTGAAGTCCCCCATAATAACAACCTGATTATGATTTGCCACCTCGTCTATTTCGTTTAGAAGTAGATTTTCTATAAGCTCTGGTATACTAGGGGGTATATAATAAACTCCTATTAGTATTTTATTATTATTTTTGGCTCCGTTTATTTCTACCCACAGTGACTCCACATCTTCATGTCCCTCACTTATATCTTCCCGGAGTGTGGGCTTTAGACAGGACTTTACATAAAGGCAGATCCCTCTCCGGTTTTGGCGATCCTTTCTAAACAGACTGTAACCCTGTACATTAACTGCCCAGTCATAGGTATCATCCAGCCATGTCTCAGTTACTCCCACTATGTCATAGTCCTCCTCACACATCACTAATTCCAGTTCACCAGTTTTATTAGTCAGGCTTCTGGCATAATAAATTACTATTACCTGTGAAGTGAAAATCCGGGGTTTTTGGGTTACTTTGGTTGATGTTTTGCCCAATATTCTCCCTACATTCCTCACTAATCCCAACCCCCACTAACCCCCCACTCTCCCCCCTATGACCCACTCTCTATCTACACTATCTACCCCCTTATTAGTATTACCCCCCACCCTCCCCCCAGATCCTAGTTTAAAAGCTCCTCCAGCCGTCTAACAATTTTTTCCCCCAGGGCAGTTGCACCCTCCCCATTAAGGTGCAGCCTGTCCCTACTGTAGAGTCTGTAACCGATAGAGAAGTCGGCCCAGTTCTCCATGAAATAATTGTCTCAGCCTGAAAGAACGTTTAAAATAAAGTCGATATGTGTTTAATTGGTAATATTCGTTAAAAAATCTCGGGTAAACCCTTTATAACTAGAACAGGCGTACTGGTGACCAGTCGTGTGTAGAGGGTCACAATGCTTATACACCATGCACACCGGTATACCAGAATGAAAGAGGTTATAGTAAATGCGGTTAGAGTGCTGTTAAATTTGTCACAATGGCTCCATCAACAATATTGTGGAGCATAGATACCAGACCGCACCGCAGGTAGTGTCTTTGCTGGAGTATAGAGGGACAGGTGATAAATAGCATCTAGCGGACCCCTGTTAAATAGTGGGGTACATATATTTAATTGCTAGAGTTGCTAGATCTGACCACGGGCGCAGTATACAGTGTTTACCCAGTGCACTGCAGAGCACCCTTGATTGATAGGGTGTCTGCAAAATGTGCATTAGATATAAAAGCGCCTACGTTGTCAAGCAATCTATGGGAGGGCAATGAAGCCAGTTACTCTCAAACCTGCCCTCTAACTGGTAGTGTCACTAAGATCACATAGATCTAACTACTGAAGTCACTCAACGCGTTTCTGCGCCAGGACTATTGCCTGCGCTTCATCAGGAGCGAATAACTCATGTGACAACTTTAACAAAATAAGAAACCAGCATTGTAACATGCCCTAATCGGCACTGTGATGGCCGCCAGCCTCTGAGCCACTTATTTAACTCCCTAATCTCCTGTTGTCTCTCTAGTGACGCTCGTGGCACTGGTAGTATTTCTGAAAACACTACCTTGGAGGTCCTGGACTTGAGCTTCTCTCCTAGTTCCCTGAAATCATTTTTAAGGACCTTCCATCTCCCCCTGACTTTGTCATTGGTGCCAATGTGTACCATGACCGCCGGGTCTTCCCCAGCCCCACCCAGCAATCTGTCAATCCGATCCGCGATATGCCGAACCCGAGCACCCGGGAGACAACACACTGTTCGGCATTCACGGTCTCGGCGAATAATAGAGTCTAGAGAGAATTAGAAAAAAAAATGCAATAAAAAATAAAAAGAAATTAGAAAATAAGAATATATATATATCTGATTTTAACTGGCAGAAACAAAATGTAATCACACATTTCCTTTAAGCCAAGTAGGGCTTAATAGGCAGACTGCAGAATCCCTATAGACTACCTGTAACAGTAAATTATTGCAGTCTATTATCAATATGATATTAAAGAGAACCTATCACCATGAAAATGTAAAGTAATTTGCAGGCATCATGAGAAGACTGATAGTATGGGTTCTATGGGAAAAGATTCAGTATAACTTGTAATTCATACAATTAAATTCCTGTTCATTCTGGGCTTTGAAGTCAAGGAGGTGGTCTTATCATTGATTTTCAGCCTTAAATATATGACTGTGTATACAGAGACAGCTGTCAATCACTGATAGGACCGCCTCCTTGACTTCAAAGCCCAGAATGTGCAGGAATCAATTTTATGCAAAACTTTTCCCATAAAACTACATATCATTCTGCTCAGCTTCTTCTACTCTATAACATACTGCCTTCAGCCCAGGCATCATGTTCAATTTGAGAGGTTCCATTTAATGATTGCATGTTCCAATGCTCTAGTGAGACTGAAAAAAGTTTTAAAAACTTAAAAAATATATAAAAAACTAAAAATTTAATTTACCACCACAAACTTAAATGTATTTTATTGTGATTTTATGTGATAGACCAACAGAGGGGCCTACCAAGGAGCAGGACTAAAATATTTTATTGTCAGGACCCCCTCAACATTATTTTAAAATGAGATTATATCCGTAGGAAACGGATGGAGCGGCTGCCGGTCCTCGTCTAAGAGAGCGATCTTGACTAGTCACAGGAGTGGGGTTTGCACAGGAGGAGAAGGTCACAAAGAAGTTGCTGCTGGGGGAGACCTGTTCAAAAATTTGCTGTGGGACCCAGGCATTTCTAGTTATGCCACTGGACCAATACAAAGTATGTGTGAAGTGAAAGGAAAATGATACATGGTTTTCAACATTTTAAAAAATCTGGAAAGGGTGCCATGCATTTGTCCCCCCCCCCAAGTCAATACTTTGTAGGACCACCTTTCGCTGCAATTACAGCTACAAGTCTTTTGTGGTTTGTCTCTACCAGTTTTGCACATTCAGAGGCTGAAATTTTTGTCCATTCTTAGCTCAAGCTCAGATTCGAAGGAGAGCATCTGTGAACAGCAATTTTCAAGTCTTGCCACAGAATCTCAATGGGAATTATATCTGGGCTTTGACAGGGTCGAAGCAAAGCATCCGAAGTGGAATTCGTTCCAAAGTTTAGGAATAATTTATTCGCAATGAATCGTATCATTTTTTTTTCTTAAAATGATGGCTACATGTGTTACAAACTGAACCTGGGAATGCGAGATCACTTTAAAGGGTTATTCTCGTTTTAGACAATGGGGGCATATCGCTTGGATATGCCCCCATTGTCTTATAGGTGCGGGTTCCACCGCTGGGACCCGCACCTATATCCAGAACGGAGCCCCCGAACTGAATGAGGGCGCACTGCGCATGCTCTAGAGCACTGGCTCGGCTACTTCCGTCGGCTCCATAGAAATGAATAGGAGCGGTGGCCGCAGCGGGGAGCTGTGCCTGGTGGTGGCCGGACCCCCGGAAACCCGGGGTCCTCCAGGTGCAGCGCTCCCCGCTCCGTTCTGGATATAGGTGCGGGTCCCAGCGGTGGGACCCGCACCTATAAGACAATGGGGGCATATCCTAGCAATATGCCCCCATTGTCTAAGATGAGAATACCCCTTTAAAAGCCTCATCCCATGTGGTCTCCACCATTTCACTGTGAGCTGAGCATAGGGAGAGGCGTCACAAGCTCTAGGGACAGTGTTCAAGAAAGCCTTTAATTGTAAAATATTAAATAGGGAGAGTGCAGGGGTCATAGGGAGAGTTTTCAGACACCGTAGAGAGAGCATAGGGAGATCATAGAGAGACTGCAGGGAGAGTGCAGGGATAGCGCAGGAACTGCAATCTGAAGCTGAAGGGATCCATAGGAGACAGCTCAGTTTGCATGAATCCCTGTGTAGGGCACAGAGCTATCTAATTGAACGGTGTCCATCTTGTTTAATAGATAAGCAAGATGGGGTGTGTCACGTACCGGGGACCAGACTAGCCCACAGTGTCACAGGACAAGGGTTGCCCAAGCCCTTCAGGCCGATTCACCTCACGCCCTCACACGCTGCTACGCCCTGTGCCGGGCCGTAACTCGAGCATTAATCGCCACCTGAGGCCTGCAAGCACACCCACGCAATAACAATGAACTTTTGCTGCCACCACCTGTCTGTTACAAGGTCGACAGGACACCCCTGAGTGGCCAACTCACCAGCAGACACACAAATGGTAATAAGCCTCACGGAAAAACAACATCCAGCCTCAGACTGCACATACACTCTTCACGGAGTTAACAGGTTCTTCAGGTTACAAGACAAACCATCAAACTTTTAGGTTTAATGTATGGAAATTGGACAGCACTTGGTTACAAAAAATGATTAATATGAGACATACATAAATGGCAAACAATTGTAAAATAAAAAGGAGAAAACATAGAAAGTTGTAAAAGTCTTTCCTCCCAGGAGATTTGGGCAGAGTAATGGTGCACAAACCAATTCAATTGGATCTCCCACTTTGGGACCCTCAAATATCCAGGGGCCGGCTTGAGGGCATTCTCTCTCACACCTCAGACTCAGCCCCTCTGAGCTGAGCTTCATTACACATTCAGCCTGCCCCCTGGCCATCTAGGGAACACGTGTGAAAATATCCAAAAGATATTTTCCCAGTTGCCCTGGTGAAAATACAGGCCCCAGCCCTTCTTCATAATTCATATTTCACCGTTCCGAGTCCTAGCATATCAAATGAGACACATCCAGGACGCTCGGAAGGTGAGATCCTTCTTTTAAGAAGATGAAGGCAAGCTGATACGCCATGTTTGGTGTCAATGCGATGCTCCTATCATACCAGAGGTGATGATCTGGATTCTGGAGATATCTGCCCCCCTCCTGAACAAGTTATAAAAGACTAATATTATTCTTCATTCTCAGGTTAGGATTTCCCCCCTGCTGACTCGAGGAGCCCGGGCTGGCCTTGTAATACGCAGATACAAATACATAAATACACACTGTATATATGGGTAAGTAACACCGGAATATGTTACACTACGACATATAACCATAAAACACATAATATCACTACAAACATTCTAATAACTAAGGATAAGGTTGACCTTATTCCTGACAGGGTAAATAACCTGTCTAATTGTACTGTAATTGAGATGTCCACCTTGTTTAATGCCCCTTTCACACGAGCGGGAGACTCGCATGTCTCCCGCAACGCATCTACAGGGCTGGACTCCGGCACTGACTGGGATCGCATATAATGCTATGCGATCCCTGTCAGTGCCGAGTCCAGCCCTGTAGATGCGTTGCGAGAGACATGCGAGTCTCCCGCTCGTGTGAAAGGGGCATAATAGATAAACAATTCCATTAGGTCTTCATTCTCAAATTAGGGTTAACCCTTTCAGTACCCAGCCACTTTTCACCTTAAATCCCAGGCCGATTTTTTTCAAATCTGACATGTGTCACTTTATGTAGTAATAACTTTAGAACGCTTTTACTTATCCAGGCCATTCTGAGACTGTTTTCTCGTGACACATTGTACTTCATGACAGTCATAAATTTGAGTCAATATATTTCACCTATTTCTGAAAAAATCCAAAATTTACCAAAAATTTTGAAACATTTTAAATTTTCAAAATTTCAATTTCTCTGCTTTTAAAACAGAAAGTGATACCTCATAAAATATTTATTACTTAACATTCCCCATATGTCTACTTTATGTTGGCATCATTTTGTAAATGTCATTTTATTTTTTAGGAAGTTAGAGGGCTTAGAAGTTTAGAAGCAATTTTTCAAATTTTCAACAAAATTTCCCAAACCATTTTTTGAGCACCAATTCAGTTATAAAGTGATTTTGTGAGGCTTACCTAATGGAAACCACTAATAAATGACCCCATTTCAGAAACTACATCCCTCAAATTATAAAAAACTGATGTTACAAACTTTGTTAACCCTTGAGGTGTTCCACAAGAATTAAAGGAAAATGAAGGTGAAATTTCAGAATTTCACTTTTTTGGTAGATTATTCACGTTAATATTTTTTTTGTTGCAACACAGCAAGGGTTAACAGCAAACTAAACCTCAATATACATTACTCTGATTCTGCAGTTTACAGAAATACCCCATATGTGGTGGTAAA